>OY731403.1:69668804-70053060 GCA_963425845.1 Sphenostylis stenocarpa
GTTAGAAAAGTAGTTTTAGATCAAGAGGGGGGTGAATTGATCTTTGATAGTTTTTCGCAAATCACAAGATTATCTAATTCGAAAATTAAGTTTACTAATCTATTCTTGAATCACAAAGCAATCAATCAAAATAAGCGCGAAGAATCGAATTTAAAGAGAGAAAGGTTAAGAAAGATTTCACCTAGGTATTTTATACTCTGGTTCACCCAATACCAGGGCTACGTCCGAGTCTCCAACCAAATTCCAGCTGGGTTCCACTAGATTAAATGTTTTACAGATTCAACAATCTTACACCTAATCTAACACAAGAACCAAATTCCAGTTCTCGCACTTAACCTCTCCACCAAGAACCAAATTCCAGCTCTTGATAACCTCTACAACCAAATTCCAGTTGCGAGAGAAACCAAGTGCCCAAATTCCAGGCACCAAACCTTTCACCAAGAACCAAATTCCAGTTCTTGATAACCTCTACAACCAAATTCCGATTGCAGAGAAACCGAGTGCCCAAATTCCAGGCACCAAACCTTTCACCAAGAACCAAATTCCAGTTCTTGATAACCTCTACAACCAAATTCCGATTGCAGAGAAACCAAGTGCCCAAATTCCAGGCACCAAACCTTTCACCAAGAACCAAATTCCAGTTCTTGATAACCTCCACAACCAACTTCCAAGCTCGAGAGAAACCAAGTGCCCAAATTCTAGGCACCAAACCTTTCACCAAGAACCAAATTCCAGCTTCTTGATAACCTCCACAACCAACTTCCAACTGCAGAGAAACTTGTGCCCAAATTCCAGGCACAACACAATACAAAAGAATGAAAAAGAATTTACAAAGAAGAAACTAGAAAGCTCAAACCAGTTTATCCAAATCTGCAGAGAGTTTCTTCTTCAAAAGAATGCAAGTTGCCTCAAGAAAGATTTTCAAAATAACTTCAAAAAATTGTTGTGAATCTTTCTTGAAAAAGTTCTAAGGTTTGCTTGAATGATTGCTTAAGGATGTGTAAAAACTG
Organism: Sphenostylis stenocarpa; assembly: GCA_963425845.1. Classification (NCBI taxonomy): domain Eukaryota; kingdom Viridiplantae; phylum Streptophyta; class Magnoliopsida; order Fabales; family Fabaceae; genus Sphenostylis; species Sphenostylis stenocarpa. Next base: position 69,669,815 of record OY731403.1, read on the forward strand.
ATATTCAATGTGTGTTTAAAAAGTTCAAGCAAAATTGTTTTTAAAGAGTAATTTCAAAAACTGCTGCATTAATTAATCTGTTGAAAGTTTGTTTTAATCTGTTGAAATAGCCGTTTCAATCTGTTAAAAGTCCTTTCAATCCATTAATGTGTTCTTGTTTCTTTAACGAATTGTTTTAGTTGATACTCGCAACGGTTATATCAATTAAAACACTTTACAAAACTTTTCTAAGTTTGATTCAATCGATTGTTTCGTGTTTTAATCGATTGATATACTGCAAAACTTTCTTATAAAACTTTTCAAGTTATTTTAACTGATAAAAAGAAGTTTTAATCGATTAAAACTCTGTACAAAATTTTTCCAAGTTGTTTTAATCGGTTATAACGCGTTTTAATCGATTGAAACTCTGTACAAAAATTTTCCAAGTTATTTTAATCGATTGAAATGCGTTTTAATCGATTGAAATAGATCTGATCGGTCATAATTCAATTCTGATCGATCATAACCAACTCTGATCGGTCATAACTGCATTTTGATCGATCATTCTGACCCTTTAAGTGATTTTAATCGATTGAAACGTGTTTTAATCAATTGAAAAAGTTCTGATCGCTCATAATTCAAATCTGATCGATCAAATTTGATTCTGAACGGTCATATTTGTATTCTGATCGGTCATAATGAGTTCTAAAAGGTTTTAATCGATTAAAAGCAATTTGTATCGATTAAAATACTGTAAAAATACTTCTTTGAACATTCTAAGAGATTATAATCGGTTCTTTCAACACTATATCAGTTAAAAACATTATTAAGAAAGCTTTTGTTAAAATGCTTTGTTTTTAATTTGTTTAAAACGATTTTTGAGGCATTTTGCAAAATCATTTAAGAGAAGAAACTTCATGCAGCAGAAAAGATAAAGTGGTTTTACCTAAGCATTCTGTTAGACACACTAATCTTCTAACTCTTTTATCTGAGTGACTTGTTGACTGCTGCAAAGTAGTCTTTTGACTTCATCTTTGACTTCATCAAATCAATGAGATCTTTGCCAAAGTATTTCACTAAGATCTTCATCACTTTCAGTCTCGACCTACACAATTTCAAGACCGCCGTCTCGACTTCCCAGACGGCAGTCCCGAATCAGAATTTTCCCCTATAAATAGGGGATGGGTTTTGGGGCTTCCTCACAACTCCCCGATGCTCCAACTCTCAGATCTCTCACTCTCAAGCCTTTTCTGGTAAGAATGTACCTTGGAAGTCAGTCAAGGAAGAGAAGAGGCACTACCGACGCTAGCAGTTCCTCGGCACCAGCCCGCCAATATCCTACTCAGCTCTCGCCGCAACACTTAGCCCGTCTCGAGCACATCCGGAGTTATACGTGGCACCCCATGCTCAGGCTTGACTTTGGCATCCTCGCCGAGTTTGGGTGGGAGGACGACGTCCGGGCCCACATAGATAGTATTGGGTGGGGCTTCCTGCTGCAGCCTCCCCCTACCCACGTGTACCCTCAGGCGGTACTGGAGTTCCTAGCCTCCATCTCCTACGCTGAGGCTCCCTCCATGGTCCCAGGCCTGCCACCAACCAAGATGGTAAACTACTTCATGGGTGGGACGTACCGGACTACCACCCTTTAAAAAATTCAATGTGAGCATTGGGTTCGTCCGCCCCGAGGATGTGCTAACTCGGGAGTACCGGGAGGCCATCTGCAGCCATCCCACCAACCTCACCGCCGACGAAATGTGGGAAGAGCTCACCAGGTCGCCCACGCTGCCCACGCTAATGATGGGGTCAGCACTCCCCCCAGCCCTCCGCATTTGCCACAAGCTACTGGCTGGGACTGTGCACGGGAGGAAGGAGAGCCAGGGTAAGGTAACTCTCCCAGACCTCTTCGTACTTTACTACATGAGCCAGAGGCGGCGCTGCAACCCTGACTACTTCTTCCTGAGGGCCCTTAAGGACTTCGGGTGCAGACCAGTGGGAGCCGTCCTCATGGCTCCTCTTATCACTCCCTTGGAAGAGAAATGGGGATGCGCTGGCCGGGAAGAGCTGGCCTCCAATCTACGATCCGAATCCATCAACGAGTCGATTTTGGTCAGCATGGGGATGTTGATACGCCGTGGGACCCAGTTGGTCCTTCATCCCTCGCTGGATTTCGCGCTGGATCTCCAGGACATCGTGGCAATGCACGATCTCCCAACACCTCCCGACCTCCAGCAGCCACATCAGCACCAACAACCACCGCAATACACAGATGACTTTGCTGGCGTAAACCGCAACATCTACGATTTGCGCCAACAATTCGATCAAATGTCTGTGCGGCAGGAGCAACTGAACCTAAGGCAGGAAGCCTTTGACACCCAGCTGGAGACGATATACCAATATCAGCAGGGAATGCGGCAAGACTGGGCAACATTCCAGCAAGAATACCGCGATGAAGCCCGGGATCAAGCAGAATTCCGGGAACATATGTACCAGCAATTCCCTTATCATGGATCGTCTCCAGAAGTTAGCCCTTAGGGATAATACTTGAAAAATGGTTGTAATAAAATTTTCTCTTATGAATAAAATTTTCTATTTCACGCATACCTTTGCCACCCTTTTCAAAAGTCAGCGTAACAAAAAAAAAAGGAAAGCTAAAGAGTAAAAAGACGTACGCTCAAGAAAAAAGCCAAAATCCTAAATCGCGAGAAAAAAGAGATAAAACCGCGAGAAAAAGGCAGGATTAAGACAAGCCATCACCTTGACCAACAAAATTCGACAACCAAGTTGAACAACAAACAAAAATCACCCGACCAACCAGCAAGAGTTGGGTGATCACCACCAAAAGATCAAAAACAAAGAAACTCCGGCAATCAACAAGCCGAATGAATACCGACAAGATCCCCGGCGCAGACCGGACAACCAAATACAAACAAAAACAAAAAGAACACACCTCAACGCATAGGTGCATGAGCTAGAGCAGTAAGCCGCCACCACAGCCAAAGGGTCAGCTACCACAAGAAGGAGCATCCGGAGGCACAAACATCAGATGGGGGTGCATACTCATCGGGCCTTACAAAAGGGGGCTTACCGGACGGGGGTTCATACTCGTCAAACACCAGATGGGGGTGTATACTCATCGGGCCTTACAAACGGGGGCTCACCGGGCGAGGGTTCATACTCGTCAAAACTGGGCGAGGGTTCATACTCGTCAAACCAGATGAGGGTTCGTACTCATCAGCCCAAAGGATCGGCTTCCCCAAGAAGGAGCATACCAGAGGCGCACCACACACTTTTTCTCCAAAAGATCAACCGCCACAAAGACGGAGCATTTGAAGGACCAGCCGGGCAAGAGGGTCAACTCCTTTACCCTCCACTCGATCTCCTCAGCACAACAGCCCAGCAGTCGACTAGTCGGGTAAAGGGGGGCAGCTGTAGACCCCAAATCTTGCCCGGCCTCATAATAAAGACCAGAAGACCTCCTTTTCGAAGATGGATGAAGCCTAAGAAGCCACTAGGAGAGACTATTAGGCCACATACTAGGATAGGAGGGTTTCTTATCACAAAAATAAGGATTTTCGCCTTTTAAGGTCAAGACCACCATCCCAGATTCAAGACCGCCGTCTCGCCTTGCGCAAATGGCGAGACCGCCGTCTCGTTTGGCGAGATGGCCTTCTCGCGAATGGCGAGACCGCCGTCTTAACCTTGTCAGACGAGACAACCCATCTCGACCTGACAGGCACGAATTCCTATAAATAGGGCCCCCATTCCCCTCATTCCACACAGTTCTTCCTCCTTCTCTCTAGACTTTTCTTCAAATTCTCTCTCTAGAACCCCTCTGAAGCATTTCTGGAGTTTCTGAGAGTTTCTAAGAGTGTTTTTGAGCGTTTTGAGAGGTTTCCGACGCTGTGTAGAGTGAAGGGTTTCCGCATAACACCCTAAATTTTAAAGAATTAATAGAAAGCTTGCTCTGAAGGTTTCTACTTTCTCCCTTTACTTTTTACCGCTTTATTTAAATTATGCAATAGATACTAGGGCCATGTAGTCGTAATTTTAAATTCCGCAAATAAAAGGGTAAAAGCATATATTTCTGGTTTAATCATTTAAGTAAGCTGGCCTATCATAGGGAACCCGAAAGGGGCGTCGTAAAGGAACTAACCATTCCTTTACGCGTAACTAACTCCCTTACCCAACTCTGGTTCTAACGACCAAAGTTGGTTTTTCGAAAACCAACGCCTTTTAACCCCTTTTTCGATGTTTTCGGTAAAAACATCGGTGGCGACTCCAAAGAACCCTTCAAAACTAGCTCTTGGATTACCCCGGTTATCGGACAATCCAAGAGCGCCCTTTCGAAAACCTCGCCTCTAGGTTCAGCCCGGTTATCGGACAACCTAAAGGTGTTGTAACCACACCAATAAAAAACGCGAATATTGGAAAGTCGAAACCATCGCGTCGCTTCGACCGCCTCGTTTTGACGGCAGCGACAACGACCAACGCTTGCAGTTCATCGAGTTTTGCAAGGGCTCGGTCCTTTTCTTGTAGTACTTGGCCGTACTGAGCTAGCCCGTCTCTTTCTTTGCAACGTAGCTCAGTGAGACTTTTGTTGAGTCTCTGATTGGCCTCTCGCTCTTGGCGTATTTCTGACCAAGTCTTGGTAAGTTCTTGCAATAATTCCTTGATCGTCTGAGCCTGTTTTGCTGATTCGGCCTCAAGGTGTGCTGATTTGGCGGTTATTTCTTGAAGTTGACTATCCGAGCTGGTTCTAGCGACTTTGGATGCTCGGATAGCTTGCTCGTTAGAGTCAGCACACTGGTCCTTGAGGCACTCTATTTCATGATCCTTTTTCCTGCATTGCCTTTGCAAACCATCAATGGTGAGGATAGATTCTTGCTCTTTTTCTTCAAGGGCCTTCATCTGGGCTCCCACGATTTCTATCCTCTGGGTCAAGGCGTCGACTTGAGCTTGCAACTCTTCACTGTTGGCGTTTGTAATGAGTGAGGTGGATGGTTGAGACATCCCTCTTCTTTTTCTCCACACCTCATAGTCACCGGAGACAACCACTTGAGCTTTTCCTAGCTCTCTATCTCCCATAAAGACTGGTTTCTCCCATGCTTTTCTCACGGCTAGTGAGTTGGCGATTGTGCATGGGTCTCTGAAGAAACACAGTCCTCCGAGTTCCCCTCGAGAAATCGTAGTTTGAGTCCTCATGAGCTGCCTCATAGCTACTCTAGGTGAGTAGGCTATGCAACCCCTGAGTCCTATCAAGGGTACGTTCAGATAGTCTCCACATTTGATGAGGACTGGGCCAGGTCGGAACCAAGGGCAAACCCAGGATAAATTGTTGGCGTCCTTTTGTTCCAACTCGTCCTTCCACTCTGAAGTTAAGCGTCGTTGGAGAGGGATTTTGGAGAAGCTTCTCAAAGGGTCGGGGAACATCCCCATGTGGCTAGAGGCGTAAAAATGCGTAATGACCCACACAAAGAGTAGTGAAGAGCAGCAACAAAGTGTTTTTCCTTGCTTTTGGCGGCAGAATTCCACCGAGAGCAAGGTGTCGGCAAGAATTGCAGGCAAGGGACTCTTGGAGTTCACGTCCCAGGCAAAGAAGGCGTCCATGATGGCTTGATCCACTGTGTCGAGGTGGAAGGGAAGATCGTTCCAAATATGATTAGGGCCAGGGTTTTGTTGAAAGCGACCCATTCTATCCTTTCAGCCAAGTTGGATAGATGGTCTTCTAACATTGAGACCTTCCAACCCTGGATGTTCCCTTTTCCTATCAGGGTAGTCTGCCAGAAAGGCAGTTGGATGATGGCAGCTACTTGTGCTGCAGGAGTATATGCCCCGTGGCGGATATGGACCCCGGCTGATTTGGGCCATTTCAGCATAATTTCATACTCCTCTAAGGTTGGCACCATGTCAAACTGCGGAAATTCGAAGCATCGCAGACTGGAGTTCCTGAAGTGAATTAATACCCTGAGGAACACTTGGTCGACACAGATCTTCAACAGGTCAAGAATCCGTCCATAGGATCTTTCAAAGTCGGAGCGGACCTCTGGTGGCATTATTGCGCAAAGTCGTTCCAACTTCTCAGTATGGTATTGGGGAATATCCACCTTCTTCAATTGTCTACTAGTCCCTTCCATTTTCTAAAACCAAAATGCATGTTTTATGAAAATGATGCTTATTGGATGAATGTGAGTGTTTATTTTTATTTATCATGTTTCGTATGATATTTGCGTGTTTTTTGAAAGATAAATACCTATATGAGTGTGTGTAATATTTTTGAACAAGGTCCCATTTATTTTAAAATTGGATCTTTATTCGATTTTTATTTTTATTTTTATTTTATAGCCTTTTATCTCTTCTGTCGGACTACGTGGCTACTTAGCTTACAAAGAACCTGAAACCAGGCTAGCTAAAAGGCAGACTGTCTGAGATAAAAATATGGCTTTATGTGAAAGAATAGTTAGCGTCCCTTATCTCTTCTATCGGACTGCGTGGCTACTTAGCTTACAAAGAACCTGAAACCAGGCTAGCTAAAAGGCAGACTTTCCGAGATAAGGGCGTTTATTGCAAAAGAATATTTTTTGTGATTTTTCTGTTGTTTTGTTTATGCTATGCAACAGACAAATGCAACAAACATATGCACACACAATTCGATCATCCACGAACCGGCGAGAAGTCATTTTTAATCACGAGGTAGGGTTTTCCTGCAGAAAAGTGCATTGGCGAAGGTAGGTTCTAACTGTTCTCACCAAGGCTAAGGCCCCCAAGGTGCCCCCATTATAGGGTCCCCACTCTCCAGCCTTCCGACCATGCTTAGCACTAAGGCCATAGTCAGTCTTTGTGCCAAAAGAGGAAGGTTATCACCTTGAGTGGTGGTTTTCGATCACACTGGTGGGCACAGGGCCATCACTACAGCGAACCGTACCTGCCACCCACTCCCTATGGTTTTCTCACTTGCCCCCGGGTATAGAGGGAACTGTTGTGTGCAAGGGTTTGTGTACAATTTGTATTTCAAACAATTGCATAAGTATAAACAGACAACAGTTATTAAAGCCAAGCAATAAAACATGTTATAATACAAGGTAGGGTAAAAGCTTAATTTTCTTGGTTTATTTATTTTTCAGCTATTGGGGGCCCTATTTATAGGGATTCGCGCCTGTCAGGTCGAGATGGGCCGTCTCGTCTGACAAGGTCGAGACAGTCGTCTCGCCAAGCGAGATGGCGGTCTCGCCAAGCAAGATGGCGGTCTCGCCATCCGCGAGTGATGAGACGGCCGTCTCGCCAAACGAGACGGCGGTCTCGCCATTTGCGCAAGGCGAGACGACGGTCCCGAATCTGGGACGGCGGTCTCGACCTTAAAAGGCAAAAATCCTTATTTTTGTGCCAAAAATCCCTCCTATCCTAGTATGGGGCCTAATAGTGTCTCCTAGTGGCTTCTTAGGCTTCATCCATCTTCAAATAGAAGGTCTTCTGGTCTTTATTATGAGGCCGGGCAAGATTTGGGGTCTACATAGTCCATAGGGATAGTGCTCATAGAATAAGGGCTGCTATAATAAAAACTTATATGAATAAAATTTTTTATGCATCTTTTCGCTATCTTTTCCAAAAAAGTCAGCGTAACAAAAAATTAAGAGTAAAAAGACATACGCTCAAGAAAAAGTCGAAATCCGAAATCGTGAGAAAAAAAAGATAAAACCGCGAAAAAAGGCAGGATTAACACACTTCGACGACCAAGCAAAGAGTCGAACAAACAAACAAAAATCACCCGACCAACCAACAAGAGTTGGGTGATCACCACAAAAAAAAGATAGATCAAAAGCAAAAAATCCCCAGAAACCAACAAGCTGGATAATCACCAATAAAATCTCCGGCACAGACCGGACGAATCTCAGAAGACAAGAGAACACATCTCAACATCGGCGCATGAGCTAGAGCAGTAAGCCGCCACCACAGCCAAAGGATCGGCTACCGCAAGAAGGAGCATTCGGAGGCATAAACACCAGATGAGGGTGTATACTCATCAGGCCTTACAAAAGGGGGCTTACCGGACGGGGGTTCATACTCGTCAAACAGCAGATGGGGGTGTATACTCATCAGGCCTTACAAAAGGGGGCTTACCGGATGGGGGTTCATACTCGTCAAACACCACATGGGGGTGTATACTCATCGGGCCTTACAAAAGGGGGCTTACCGGGTGAGGGTTCATACTCGTCAAACCAGATGAGGGTTCGTACTCATCAGCCGAAAGGATCAGCTACCGCCAGAAGAAGCATCCTGGAAGCACACTTTTTCTCCAGAAGACCAACCGCCACAAAGACGGAGCATCTGAAGGACCAATCGGGCAAGAGGGTCAACTCCTTTACCCTCCAGTCGACCTCCTTGGCACGACAGGCCAGCAGTAGACTGGTCGGGTAAAGGGGGGGCAGCTATAGACCCCAAATCTTGCCTGACCTCATAATAAAGACCAGAAGACCTCCTTTTTGAAGATGGATGAAGCCTAAGAAGCCACTAGGAGAGACTATTAGGCCCCAAACTAGGAGAGGAGGGATTTCTGGCATAAAAAAAAGGATTTTCGCCTTTTAGGGTCGAGACCGCCGTCTCGGATTCGAGACTGCTGTCTCACCTTGCGAAGGTGGCGAGATCGCCGTCTCATTTGGTGACACGGCCGTCTCGCCATTCCTGCAAGGCGAGACGGCCGTCTCGATTAGCGAGACGGTCGTCTCGACCTTATTAGACGAGACGACCCGTCTCGACCTAACAGGCGCGAATCCCTATAAATAGGAGCCTCATTCCCCTCATTTCCCACAGTTCTTCCTTTCTCTCTCTAGACTTTTCTTCAAATTCTCTCTCTAGACTCTCTCCGAAGCATTTCTAGAGTTTTCTAGAGCATTTTTTGAGCGTTTTCGGCATTGTAACGAGCGGAGGGCTGCCAAAAAGCACCTTAATACTCAAAGAATTAATAGAAAAGCTTGCCTCGGAGGTTTCTACTTTCTCTCTCTATCTTTTAACGCCTTATTTTAAAATTACGCAATAGACATTAGGGCCATGTAGTCATAGTTTAAAATTCTGCAAAATAAAAGGGTAAAAGCGTATTTTCACGGGTTATTTATTTAAAATAGCTGGCCTATCATAGGGAACCCGAAAGGGACGGCGTAAAGGAACTAACACTTCCTTTACACGTAACTAACTCCCTTACCCAACTCTGGTTCTAATGACCAAAGTTGGTTTTTCGAAAACCAACGCATTTTCACTCCTTTTCTGATGTTTCCGGTAAAAACATCGGTGGCGACTCCAGATGAACCCTTCAAAAATTAGCTCTTGGGTTAGCCCGGTTATCGGACAACCCAAGAGCGCCCTTTCGAAAACCTCGCCTCTAGGTTCAGACCGGTTTTCGGACAACCTAAAGGCGTTGTAACCACACCAATGAAAACACGAAAATTGGAAAGTCGAAACCATCGCGTCGCTCCGACCGCCTCGTTTTGATGGCGGTGACAATTGGTCAATAAAGTTAGATGATGCGCTTTGGGCTTATAGAACTGCATATGAAGTTCCTATAGGGTTATAAAGCATATTGGGGTTTAAAATTTTTAAATTTTGACCCAAAAGCTTCAGTAGAGCAAAGAAAAATTTAGATGCATGAATTAGAAGAAATGAGACTTAATGCATATGAATCATCCAAGTTATACAAGGAGAAAGTTCAGGCATATCATGATAAGAAAATTCTGAAAAGAGATTTTCATCCAGGGCAGTCAGTTTTACTGTTTAATTCAAGATTAAGAATTTTTCCTGGGAAACTGAAATCTAAATGGTCAGGTCCATTTGTGGTAAGATCCGTTAGGCCTTACGGTGTTGTGGAATTGGAAGATCCAGCAAGAGGAAGAATAAGGATAGTTAATGGTGTTGAACATTCAAGGACTTGATGTTGCACTTGATGGACATGAAGATTGTTGATTTTGATGATGATTCAAGAACACAAAGACTTAGAGTGTTGAATACTTGTTTTGTATTGTAATAACTCTGTTTCAATTAGATTGAGTCTTTAATATTAGAGTTTAAGATAGCCGGTACATAGTCTGCACCTTAAAAGCTTCAAAAAGCTCAAATTTATCATCCAGGCTCGGCTTTAATTGATTAAATAGGGAAATAATCGATTAAAACAGTGAGAAAAACCATTTTCTGTATCTGCTCACTGGTTTAATCGATTAAACCACCTGTTAATCGATTAACAGGCCTGTTAATCGATTAACAGCTCTTTTAATCGATTAAAACAGAGTTTTAGGGTTATGTTGATTTTGGCTCTGTAATAATCGATTAATACTTCATTTAATCGATTATTTCAGTCAGATTTTGATTTTTAACTTCAAATCAACCCTATTTTCGAAAACCCTATTTCCAAGAACCCTAATTCCAATATTCCCAATTCCCAAACCCTAATTTCTCTACTTAAACTTCTCTATGACACTCAGAAAATAAGAACAACCTTTTTCATACAAAAGTTAAGTGCTGTAGTGCCAGAGAACTGTTTGTTGCAAGAAAAAGGGGCTTTTAGAACCTGGTGTGGGCTAGAAGCGATAAGGACCACTAAGTGGAGTTCTTAGTGGATTGTGTGTTGTGCCGTCTCTAGGGAAAGTTGTTCTTCATCTCTTGTGGATTTCAAGAGAGGTGTTTTCTTATCTTTATCTTTTCAATTGTAATTTGTTTGTAACAACTTGATTATAGTGACAACGTTAATCCTCTGTTTGAGCGATTAGCAACTGGACGTAGGGTCTTTTGATCCGAACCAGTATAAATCTCCTGTGTAAGATTCTCTTCTCTTCTCTATTTACATTTACACAGTTTTTAATCGGTAAAATTTGGGGAAAATTTTGAAAACCTAATTTTTGTTAAGAAACCAATTCACCCCCCTCTTTGTTTTTGTCCGACCACGCGAACATTCTGCTGCGCGATTCTAACAAATGGTATCAGAGCTTGCTTTGATAGTCATTCAAACTTTTCGAAAATGGCCGGACAAAATCAAACTTTTGCCGAAGGTGCGTCTATCAACAGACCCCCCCCCCCTTTTTGCGGGTCAAAATTATCCTTTCTGGAAAGTACGAATGCAAATCTTTTTAGAGTCTGTTGATAGAGGCGTCTGGGATGCTATTTTAAACGGTCCATATATTCCTAAAATTACTGAGAACGGTGTTGACGTTCCCAAACCTTTTTCTAGATGGACTGCAGAAGAAAATAGAAAAGCACAATTTGACGGTAGGGCTAGAAATATAATTTCATCTGCTCTAACCCTTGACGAGTTTTCAGGATTTTTGTTTGTAAAAGTGCTTAGGAAATGTGGGAAATGCTAAGAGTGACCCACGAAGGTACTTACGACGTCAAGAGAGCATGTAAAAACTCCTTAATCCAAGAATACGAGATGTTCCGGATACAACAAGGCGAAACGATTTTCGATGTTCAAAAGCGTTTCACTAATATTGTGAATCATCTCACCGGATTAGGTAAAATATTTGACATTGATGAATTAAATGTTAAAATTTTAAAATCTTTGGATAGGAAATGGCAACCTAAGGTGACTGTCATCTCGGAGTCACAAAACCTTGCCACAATGTCAATGGCGGCGCTATTCGGAAAGCTAAGAGAGCATGAGCTTGAGCTTGGGAGGCTAAACGATGAAGAAGGGCAATATCAAAAGAAGAATTTAGCCTTCAAAACCGAAATTTCCAAAGGTAAAAATAAGAAGGAAGAAGAAGACTCGGAAGATGAAGAAGAAGAGTTGAGTCTTATGATAAAGAAGTTCACCAAATTCATGAAAGCTAAAGGAAGGAATCCTTTCAAAGGTAAGGGAAAGGTAAGAGAAAGTAATTCCTTAAATATAAAATGCTATGGTTGTGGTGAAGCAGGGCATGTAAAGACCGAATGCCCAAACAAGAAAAATGATGAATTCAAAGGCAAAAAGGTCTTCAAGAAGAAAGCTTATATTGCTTGGGACAACAGTGAGTCAAGCTCGGAATCAAGTGACTCGGAAGTAGAAGCAAATATTTGCTTAATGGCAAATGACAACATTTCTTCCGACTTTGAGGTAAGTGATTCCGACTCATCTTCAAGTGATGATGATAATAATTATGATGAATTGCAAAATGCTTATAATGAATTGTTTAGTGCTTTTAAGAACTTGAAGAATGAATATAAAGCTGTAAAGAAGAATCTAAGTAGACCCGAAAAGGAAATAGACTCTTTAAAAATGAAAATCACATGTTTAGAAGAAAATGAATTATTAGAAACGAAATTTGTATGTTTAGATGAGGAAAATGACAAGAACCTAGAATGTGCAACTTGTAAAGAGCATGAATATGACATAGATATTCTTAATCATTTGCTAGACAAAGCCGAAAAGGAAATAGATGATCTTAAGAAGCATGAAATGGTGTTTGCTCAAAATAATATAAATCATCAAGTTCCTTTGAAAAAGCCTAAAAGGAAAAATAAAAGAGTATGGGTAGAAAAAGGAACTAGAGCATCTATGATTAGAAATACATCATTTTCAAATGCTACATCTAAAGCATGTTTTTATTGCATGAAACAAGGTCACACTTCAAATAAATGTAAAATTAAACATTTTGGTGTACCAAAAGGTAAATACATTTGGGTTCCTATTGTTAAATAATTTGTTATGTCTCTAACCCCAAGGACCCAAAAGTTGTGGGGACCTAAGTTTACTATGTTCTTGTTTTGTAGGAAACTTCCAAATCAAAGAAGTCTATGTGGTATCTTGATAGCAGATGCTCAAAACATATGACCGGAGATAAATCTAAATTTGTGAGTTTCAAAGCTAAGGAACAAGGATATGTAACTTATGGGGACAACAACAAAGGGAAGATTCTTGGAATTGGAAACATAGGTGGTGCAAACACTTTGGAGATCAAGGATGTGCTTCTTGTTGATGGACTAAAGCATAATCTCCTTAGCATAAGTCAACTATGTGACAAAGGTTTAAAGGTAATCTTTGAAAGTAAATTTTGCACCATACACTTGATAAATTCTGAAAATGTAGAATTAAAAGGCATTAGGCATAACAACATATATTTGATTGATTTGGATTGTTTACATGATTCTAGCATAACATGTTTAGTTGCTAAGGAAGAGAACCCTTGGTTATGGCATAAAAGAGCTGCTCATATAAATATGCATCATTTGAATAAATTGATATCAAAAGACTTAGTTATTGGTTTGCCTAAGTTAAAATTTGAAAAAGATAGGTTATGTGATGCATGTCAAAAAGGTAAACAAGTAAAATCATCATTTAAATCAAAGAATGTTATTTCCACTTCAAAACCCCTAGAATTATTACATTTAGATTTATTTGGACCTTCTAGGATAAAAAGCTTTGGTGGAAATTATTATGGTCTTGTGATTGTTGATGATTACTCTAGATATACATGGAAATTTTTCCTAACTATGAAAAGTGAAGCTTTTAAAGTCTTTAGAAAATTTGCAAAACAAATTCAAAATGAGAAAGACTTAAGAATTAAAGTTTTAAGAAGTGACCATGGTGGTGAGTTTCAAAATGAAAAGTTTGAAAGTTATTGTGAAGAAAATGGAATATTACATAACTTTTCTGCTCCTAGGACTCCCCAACAAAATGATGTAGTTGAAAGGAAAAATAGGTCATTATAGGAACTTGCTAGAACTATGTTAAATGAATCTAATGTTCCTAAGTATTTTTGGGCTGATGCAGTTAGTACTACATGTTATGTTTTAAATAGAATGCTCATTAGGTCAATTATTAAATCTACTCCCTATGAATTGTTTAATGGTAGAAAGCCTAATGTTGCTCATTTGAAAATTTTTGGATGTAAGTGCTTTGTGTTAAATAATGGAAAGGACAACTTAGGAAAATTTGACTCTAAAGCTGATGAGGGCATTTTCTTAGGTTATTCATTAACTAGCAAGGCTTACAGGGTATTTAATAGAAGAACTTTAAATATTGAAGAATCTATACATGTCACTTTTGATGAGATTGTAGACCTTGGGGGAAATCCTCTTGAGTCAAATAAAGAACTTGCAGGTGATGATGAATATATAAGAGAGGCTTTTGATGAATTGTATTTGGAAGAAAATGAGCCTTCTCCAACACCTGAATTAGCAAAAGAATGGCAATCTCCTAGAGGACTCTCAATGGACAATATCATTGGTGATATCTCAAAAGGGGTAAGAACTAGAAATATGACTAATTTTTGCATGTCAATAGCTTTTGTGTCACAGATAAAACCTAAAAATGTTGAGGAAGCGCTTAAAGATGATCAATGGTGCATAGCGATGCAAGAAGAACTTAACCAATTTGAAAGAAATCAAGTCTGGGAATTAATCCCAAGGGAAGAATCACATCAAGTTATTGGAACCAAATGGGTGTTTAAAAATAAACTTGATGAAGATGGGAACATAACAAAGAATAAAGCCAGACTTGTTGCCAAAGGCTATTGTCAGGAGGAAGGTATAGACTATGATGAAACTTATGCTCCTGTTGCCAGGTTAGAGGCTATACGCCTACTTCTTGCTTATGCATCTTTGATGAAATTTAAATTATATCAAATGGATGTTAAGAGTGCATTTTTGAATGGGTTTATTAAAGAAGAAGTTTATGTGGAGCAACCCCCTGGTTTTGAGGATTTTAGTTTTCCTAATCATGTTTTTAAATTAAAGAAAGCATTATATGGGTTGAAACAAGCTCCTAGATCTTGGTATGAAAGGCTAAGTAGTTTCCTAACTTCAAATGATTTTTCTAGAGGAAAAATTGATTCTACATTGTTTATAAAGAAAGTAAAAGAACATATCTTATTGGTCCAGGTATATGTTGATGATATTATTTTTGGATCAACTGATAATTTGTTATGTGTAGAATTTGCTAAGATAATGCAGGGAGAGTTTGAAATGTCTATGATGGGAGAATTGACATTCTTCCTTGGACTTCAAATCAAGCAACTTAAAGATGGCATTTTCATCTCTCAAACCAAATACTGCAAAGAGATCCTTAAAAAGTTTGGAATGGACACCTCAAAGGAAGCTAACACACCCATGGGAACTTCATGCTATTTAGACAAGGATGAATCAGGTTTGGAAGTTAATCAATCTATGTTTAGAGGTATGATAGGTTCACTGTTATACTTAACTGCAAGTAGACCTGATATTATGCATTCTGTCTGTGTGTGTGCTAGATTTCAGGCTTGTCCTAAAGAATCTCACCTAATTGCAGTAAAACACATTTTAAAATATTTAAAAGGAACTACTGGTTTTGGTTTATGGTATCCTTCTGATGCTTGTACTAGTTTAATAGGATATTCTAATGCTGATTATGGTGGATGCAAAATTGATAGGAAAAGTACTAGTGGGACATGTCATTTGTTAGGTTCATCCTTAGTATCTTGGCATTCTAAGAAACAAGCTTGTTTTGCTTTATCTACCACTGAAGCTGAATATATTGCAGCTGGTAGTTGTGGTGCTCAAATTTTGTGGATGAAACAACAGTTAGAAGATTATAGTATATTTTTAAATGAGATACCTTTGATGTGTGATAATACGAGTGCAATTAATCTTACTAAGAATCCAATAATGCACTCTAGGACTAAGCACATAGAAATTAGACATCATTTTTTGAGAGATCATATCAGCAAAGGAAACTGTAAAATAGAGTATGTTGATACAAAGCATCAATTAGCAGATATTTTTACTAAGCCTCTACCCAAGGATAGATTTTATGATCTTAGAAGAGACTTAGGGATATTAGAAATAGCTTAAAATCTGCTTATTTAGACAGTTTTTGGATGATTGTAATGTTAAAATTCATTATACAGAATGTTAATAGTTTATCATGTGTTAAAACCTCAAAAATTTGAAGTACTCTCTGGAATAATCGATTAATTGGAGTTATAATCGATTATTTGCATCCAAAACACTCAAAACAGGGCATTCCTCTCTAGATTAATCGATTAATTCGCCAATTAATCGATTAAATACAGCAATAATCGATTAACTGCACAATTTAATCGATTAAATGGTTCTGGCACTGGTTTAATCGATTAATCTGAGTTTTAATCGATTAAACCTGGCAAGTTTGGCTTCCTACCCGTTGCCAACAGATCTTTTGACCTATATTCCCTTCCATATGATCGTTGGACATGCTTGGCTATAAGTAGGAACCTCCATTTCACTTCTACTCACTTCTATCTCTTGAAATCAAGCTTTCTTGCCTTATTCTATCAATCCTGCCCTCTTCTCAATACATTTAGCTTTCTAAATCTTCTTGTTATTCCTCCAATCTTTAAATGGCCTCATCTTCTCGTGCTAAGATCCCTACTAGAAGAAGATCTGCACCCTCATCTCGTCCTCGTCCTAATTCTGTAGAAGGATGGATTTCTGATGTAGATGGCCAACAAGAATTTCTAACCTATTGGAAGGAACGTGCTATTATTTCTCCAAAGTTCCTTATTAGTGAGCAGTTCATCAATAGGGGATTCAATTTTCCCAACCTTCTCGAAATTCAAGGAGTTCTTCCCTTCATCCAAATGCAAGGTACGTATTATCCTGATCTTGTTAGGGTATTTTACTCTAGATTTAAATTTAGAGATCAAATAGCTACCTCTAGAGTAAAAGGTGTCAAAATTATTCTTGACGATGATATTTGGGAGAACGTTGTCCACTTTCCAATTAGAGAAGATGCTATTAACATTTATGGTGAGTTAGATGATTTTGACAAGTTCTTAGCTTACCGTTCTTTTCTGCGTAATCCCTCCATGGAGATTGGGCGTCTCCTTCTTGCTGGACCTTTGAAGAAGGAGGAACGCATGATTTTACATTTACTTGTCTAGATCCTCTGTCCCCGGGCTATGAATCATGCTCAATGTTCTTCAATTGATCTTAGGATTATTCATGCCATAATGAATAATGAGCCCTTAGATTGGGGCGTTCTTGTCACCATGACTATGTTAAAAGCCAAATGCCATCCCACCTTCAAAATTCCATATGCTCTCCTTGTCTCTCGGATTCTTGAATATAAGGGAGTCAATGTCGAAGGTGAACAAACAGTAAGAACAAATAACTTGAATCGCATGCTTGACAGAACATTGATCCAACTACAAATGGTGCGTGTCAACGACATTTATGTTCACAAGGATGACGTTCCGAATCAAGGTGAAGATAATGAAGATTCCGATGAAGATATGCCTCCTGCTGTTGAGTTTCCCTCTGATCAAATCCAAAGTGTTGGAACTTACTCTACTCATCATGAAACCCGTCAATCCATGGAAGACATGTTATCTGACATGAATCAGAGAATGCAGTCATTCTTCACTCTTTCTGGAGTACGGCATGAGGAAATAATTCGTCGTATATCTGATGTAGATGATAAAGTGTGTCGTTTAGAAAATAGATTTGATGCACACTTTCATAGTGATGATAGTGAAGAATTTTAAATTTGTTGTTATTTCCTATATTGTAATGATTGCTTATCTCAGAAATAAAATATGGTATTCTGTTATTGCTTTGATTGAGGGGGAGTTTTCTCTAAGTTATGCATATTTTGAGGGGGAGCTCTTATGTTTGTAATATATGAATTATTTTTTATTCTAATCAAAATAGGGGGAGAGAATATTTAAAGCCTAATATGATTGTTTTTAAATATTATCTGGTATGTTTAATGTGTTTGTTAGTATGACAGATAAAACAAGTTATTACAAGGCTTTAAAAGATAATTTTGATCATCATCAAAAAGGTTATACTCATCAGGCCTTACAAAAGGGGGCTTACCGGACGGGGGTTCATACTCGTCAAACACCACATGGGGGTGTATACTCATCGGGCCTTACAAAAGGGGGCTTACCGGGTGAGGGTTCATACTCGTCAAACCAGATGAGGGTTCGTACTCATCAGCCGAAAGGATCAGCTACCGCCAGAAGAAGCATCCTAGAAGCACACTTTTTCCCAGAAGATCAACCGCCACAAAGACGGAGCATCTGAAGGACCAATCGGGCAAGAGGGTCAACTCCTTTACCCTCCAGTCGACCTCCTTGGCACGACAGGCCAGCAGTCGATTGGTCGGGTAAAGGGGGGGCAGCTGTAGACCCCAAATCTTGCCCGGCCTCATAATAAAGACCAGAAGACCTCCTTTTTGAAGATGGATGAAGCCGAAGAAGCCACTAGGAGAGACTATTAGGCCCCATACTAGGAGAGGAGGGATTTCTGGCATAAAAATAAGGATTTTCGCCTTTTATGGTCGAGACCGCCGTCTCACCTTGCGAAGGTGGCGAGATCGCCGTCTCGTTTGGCGAGACGGCCGTCTTGCCATTCCTGCAAGGCGAGACGGTCGTCTCGATTGGCAAGATGGCCATCTCGACCGTATTAGACGAGACGACCCGTCTCGACCTGACAGGTGCGAATCCCTATAAATAGGAGCCCCATTCCCCTCATTTCCCACAGTTCTTCCTTTCTCTCTCTAGACTTTTCTTCAAATTCTCTCTCTAGACCCTCTCCGAAGCATTTCCAGAGTTCTCTAGAGCATTTTTTGAGCGTTTTCGACATTGTAACGAGCGGAGGGCTGCCAAAAAGCACCCTAATACTCAAAGAATTAATAGAAAAGCTTGCCTCGGAGGTTTCTACTTTCTCTCTCTATCTTTTACCGCCTTATTTTAAAATTATGGCCATGTAGTCATAGTTTAAAATTTCGCAAAATAAAAGGGTAAAAGCGTATTTTCACGGGTTATTTATTTAAAATAGTTGGCCTATCATAGGGAACCCGAAAGGGCGTCGTAAAGGAACTAACACTTCCTTTACACGTAACTAACTCCCTTACCCAACTCCGGTTCTAATGACCAAAGTTGGTTTTTCGAAAACCAACGCCTTTTCACTCCTTTTCGATGTTTCCGGTAAAAACATCGGTGGCGACTCCGAGATGAACCCTTCAAAAATTAGCTCTCGGGTTAGCCCGGTTATTAGACAACCCAAGAGCGCCCTTTCGAAAACCTCGCCCCTAGGTTCAGCCCGGTTATCGGACAACCTAAAGGCGTTGTAACCACACCTATAAAAACGCGAAAAACGAAAAGTCGAAACCATAGCATCGCTCCGACCACCTCGTTTTGACGGCAGAGACAAATCCCAAAGCATTAACCACCATTCTCCCAACAAAGAGAAAAAAGGCAAACAAGCAAAACGCCCGCCTGCTCAAATGTGTTGCCCAAAAATCAACAAAAATCCCCAGCATTCAATCAGCTGGAAGAAGACCAAAAATCCCTGGCAAACAGCAAAGTCGGATGACCACTACAGAAAAAACCAAAAATCAAAGAATCCCCGGCACACCGGAAGACTTTACCAGAAAAGTCAAAAAACAGAATATCAAGCAAAATCACTCCCCATGGAGCCGGCGTCCGATCTTGCCCAGCAACCAAAGGACAATCGGGCAAGAGGGTTAACTCCTTCACCCTCCATCTGATCTTTTTGGCATGTTGAGCCACCAGTCGGCTAGTCAGGTGAAGGGGGGCAGCTGTAGAACCCAAATCTTGCCTGACCTCAAAATAAAGAGCAGAAGACTTCCGTTTGAAGATGGACAAGACCTAAAAGGTCCCTAGAATTGATCAATAGGCCCCATACTAGAATAGGAAGGATTTTTGTACGAGAAAAATAAGAAATTCCACCTAAAGGGCTGAGACTGTCGTCTCGTTTGGCGAGACCGTTATCTCACCATCGGCTAAGGGCGAGACCGTCATCTCGTTTGGTGAGACCGTCGTCTCATTTGGTGAGATTTTTATGGCTAACTCTAGGTTTTAGCATCCAAGGAATCCATTTCTAAACTCTAAAATATGAAAGGAGCATTGTAGAGTATCCAAATATATTAGAACAGCCATATGAAATTTTTATAAAATATTCTAATTTGGTTCCAATTCATGTAGAAGTGAGATAAATGGTGGTTTAGCCTAGGGTTGATGACAAGAAGAGTCTCCTTACCTCAAATGAAGCTTTCAAACAAGAAAATGGAGATCCTTAGTTCAAGAAAGGGTTTTTCTCCTATAAGCATCAAAATAACCATATTCTTAAGATTAAGAAGATTTTAGGAGATAATTTTGAAATTCAATGCTTTAATTTCATGAATCTTGCTCTTAATTGCAAAAAGGATGATCCAAGATGGTGTGGGCAAGCTAAACCAAGCTTCTCTTCTTCCTCCTTTGCTCCCAAAATGGCTTTCGTAAGTGAGAAAGAAAATTGGTCTTTCTCTTCTTTAAATTTGACTTCCTTTCCAAAATTACCCTCACTTACTTTTGCACTTACCAATTAAATCCTTTCATCATTGGGAAATTATATTACTAATTTTGCTTAATGATATTACTCTTATTATTATTATTACTTCATTTTAAACTCAATTCTAAATTTATCTATTTCACTCTGTTACAAATTTCATAATATATATTATTTATTAATGTCTTTAAAAATTATCAAGTCTTAAAATAACTCATAATATCATTTTATTAAAGTTAATGACAAAATATTTTATTATATTAATAAAATATTTTTGGGAAATATTGGATGTTACACCCGAGGTCCGCTCCGATTTTGAAAAAGCTTACGGACGGATTCATGATCTTTTGAAGATCTATGTCGATCCCATCTTCATCAGGGTTTTGATCCATTTTTGGAATTCCAGTCTACACTGCTTCGAATTCCCACAATTTGATCTTGTACCAACTTTGGAGGAATATGAAATAATGTTGAGATGGCCCAAAACAACCGGGGTCCATATTCGTCACAAAGCATATATTCCCGCAGCCAAAGTCGCCGCCATCATCCAATTGCCACTTCATCAGGTTGCCCTGATGGTAAAAGGGAATATCCAGGGATGGAAAGTTGCAATGCTAGAAGACCATCTGTCCTCTTTGGCTGATAAGGTAGATTGGTTTGCCTTTAACAAAACCCTGGCTCTGATTGTGTTTGGGACCATACTTTTTCCTTTTCACCTCAACACAGTAGATCAAGTCGTTATGGAAACCTTTTTCACTTGGGACATGCACTCTAAGAGTCCCTTACCTACACTTCTTGCCAACACCTTGCTCTTGGTTGAGTTTTGTCACCAAAAGCAAGGAAGAATGCTCAGATGCTGCTCTTTGTTGTTATTCATGTGGGGTTTCACGCACTTCTATGCCTCTAGCCACATGGGGATGTTCCCCGATCCTTTGAGAAGCTTCTCAAAAATCCCTCTCTGCCAACGTCTAACCATGGAGTGGATGGTTGAGTTGGAATAATGGAATATCAAGCACCTATCATGGGCATGTCCTTGGTTCCGACCCGGCCCTATTCTCATCAGATGCGGAGACTATCCGAGCATACCATTAGTGGGTCTCAGGGGTTGCATAGCTTAATCCCCAAAGGTGGCTATAAGACAACTCATGAGGACCCAAATCGCGCTGTCATGAGAAGAGCTCGGAGGATTGTGTTTCTTCGGATACCCATGCAATGTTGCAAACTCACTTGCTGTACGGAGAGCATGGGAGAAACCAGTCTATATGGGAGATAGAGAGTTAGGCAAAGCTAGAGTGGCCGTTTCCAATGATTACGAGGAATGGAGGAGAAGCAGAGGGATGTCACAACCATCCGCCCCACCTGTTGCACCATCAGCAAATGAAGAGCTCCAAACTCAAGTCGATGCCTTGACCCAAAGGATAAAAATCATGGGAACCCAGATGAGGGCCCTTGAGGAGAAAGAGCAAGAATCTATCCTTACCATTGACGGTCTTCAAAGGCAATGCAAGAAGAAGGACCAAGAGATAGAGTGTCTCAAGGACCAATGTGCTGACTCCAACGAGGAGGTTATCGGAGCATCCAAAGTTGCCAGAGTAAACTCGGATAATCAACTCCAAGAAATGACAATCAAATTAGCACACTTTGAGGAAAAATATGCAAAGCAGGCACAAACGACCAAGATGATGCAACAAGATCTTGAAAGGACTCGGTCTGAAGCACTACGAAGGTGGGAAATCGCCCAAAGACTTAACAGAAATTTGGCTGAGATACTATGCAAAGAGAGAGATAAATTAGCTCAATATGACCAAGTTCTGCAAGAAAGAGACTGAGTCATCAAGAAACTCGATAACTTACAAGCCTTGGTCGTCCATCAAGAGTCAAAAATAAAGGAGGCTCAAAAGTATAGTGAAGATATGAGTCAGGCAGTCCATCGACAGTCCGAAGCACTTGCTCGTCATGTACGGGAAGCCGAAGGGGAAGTACGTAAGAATCAGAACCCACCTGTGGGTTTCTTTAGGCTTCTCCGTTTCTGCCAAAATGTGCTTCGTAGCATGGTCTAGGGGAATGTACACTTTTCCTTGATGAATAAAATCACCTTTTGTTTATCTTTACAACTGTCTATTGCATTCATCTCGCATTCATTCGCATATCCCTCATTGTTTAAAATTAATAAGATAATAAAAAGGAAAGGTTGACTGATGTGTTTTCATAAATCATAAGAATGGAGAGGAAACCACTCATCATCAGTCTCTCCTCAACGATTGAGCCACCTAAAGAAGACAATAAGCCTCAACCGCTGGTCATCACGATCAATAAAGAAGAGGGGGCAAGGGCACCACTGCGATTATTTATGCCTCGCCTTTTCCCCTATGAATCAAATAAAGTTGTACCATGGAAATACACAATAAACGAAGATATTTCTAATATAGATGGTATTGGGGGCATGACCAGAAGTGGATGAATCTACTCTCCCAAGGAGTCACAGGAAGACGCCCTCAAAAATAAAGAAACCAAAGAAGAGAATAAAGAAGAATCCAAAGAGGAGGCTGATGAGTTACTCCAGTTCATAAAGCAAAGTGTGTTAGAAAAGGAGGCTGAGATCAAGAGGGGGGGTGAATTGATCTTTGAAAGATTTTCGTAATTTACAGATTATCTATTTCAAAGATTAAGAGTTCTGACCAATTCTTGAATCAAGAAAAAAAAGCAATTAAGATAAAGGCAACAGTAGAATTAAAGAGAGTAAGCTTTAAAGAAATACAACCAAGATTTATACTGGTTCACCCAATCCCAGGGCTACGTCCAATTCTCAGCCAAATTCCAGCTGAGTTCAACTAGATTGAATGTTTTACAGATTAAAGATTCTAATCACACACCCAATCTATCACGAGACCCAAATTCCAGATCTTGCACCTAAAGCTAAACCTTCACCAAGAACCAAATTCCAGTTCTTGAACTAACCTGCAACCAAATTCCAGTTCTTGAACTAACCTGCAACCAAATTCCAGCTATAGAACCAGTGCCCAACAATTCCAGACACCCAATCTTAGCACAAGAACCAAATTCTAGTTCTTGTACCTAAACCTTCACCAAGAACCAAGTTTCAGTTCTTGAATCAACCTGTAGCCAAATTCCAGCTACAGAACCAGTGCCCACACTTCCAGACACCCTCAATACAGTAAAGAAATGTAAAGAAACAAAGAGAAGAAACTAAAACAATCAAACTCGGATTATGCAGTCCCTGCAATATGAGTTTCTTCACAAAAAGAATGCAAAAATTGCCTCAAGAAAGAACTTTGAAAAACTTCACAAAACTTGCGTGATTCTTTCTTGAAAATAGCTCTTATGATTGCTTGATTGATTACTCAAAAGTATATTTTAAAAGACTCAAGAAATCCTATTTATAGAGAGATTTGTTCCAACTACTGGTTTAATTAATCTGTTAAAACAATCTTTTAATCTGTTAAAAGTCTTGAATTAATCTGTTAAAACTTCTTTTAATCTGTTAAAATGTTCTTGATCATTTTCCATTTTGTTTTAACTGATGTGACATCATTTCAATCGATTAAAACACTTTAAAAAAATCCCTTAATTTGTTTAAACTGATTAATTCACCTTTTAATCGATTAAAATCCTACCAAATATTTTCATAAAACTTTCTAAGTGATTTTAACTGCTAATAGTCTGTTTTAATCGATTAAAACACTTTGGGAAAAATCTCTTAGTTGTTTTAATCGATTAATTCACATTTTAATCGATTGAAATCCTGCCAAATATTTTCATAAAACTTTCTAAGTGATTTTAACTGATAACACATCGATTAAAATTCTAGCAGAACTTCTTTCAAAAACCTTTCAAGTGGTTTTAATCGATTAATTCGAGTTTACATCGATTAAAATACTAACAGAACATCTTTCAAAACACTTCAAGTTATTTTAATTGATTATTTCGAGTTTGTATCGATTAAAATACTGGCAGAACACTTTCCAAAACATTTTAAGTAAATTTAATCGATTATTTTGAATCAATATCAGTTAAAATACTAGCAGAAGGTTTTCAAAAACTCCTTTAATGAAAACAATTGATTAATTTGAAGATATATCGATTAAAACAATTCCAATGAATGTTTTAAAAGGTTTTAATCGATTATTTCGAAAACCTATTAGTTAAAAACATGTTATGTAAGTGTTAAGAACATTTTAACTGATAAAGCTCATATAATATCAGTTAAAACAATTACTTAAAAACCATTTAACTGATTACTTTGGTTTTCAATAGATTAAACATCTTTAGAGGCATTTTCAAAATCTTTTAAATGATGAAACCTCATGCAGCAGAGAGATATGAGTGATTATACCTATGTATAGATGCAGACTCACAAATCACTCTACCCTTTTAACCAAGTAACCTTTGACTTCAACAGAATAGCCTTTGACTTCATTTGACTTCATCAAATCAACAATATCTTCGTTTTATGGAATGATTCAATAAGATCTTCATCACTTTCAGTCTCCCCCTATTTGATGAAGACAAACACCTCTTTGAATCTCTTTGAATGATTCAGCAGAAGAAGTCACTTGAATATATAGATTAGTGAGTATTCAAAATTAATCATTTCTCCCCCTAAAATAGTGAGTATATCAAAATCAATCATTTCTCCCCCTTTGACTTCATCAAAAATAGGGAAGAGAGGAGCTAAACAAACAATATGTATGACATATAACAAAATTTATTTTTAAAACAACATTTAAAAATAATTATGATACCATCGAGATGTATTACTCATTTAAAGACCAATTAAATTTGATTCAAACTTATCTTCATTAATACGTTTGTAATGAATACAATAGACACGTGTAAAGATAAGGAAATCATGCTTTAGTAGCATGTTACAAGAACATCCATTAACTAGAGCCTTTAATTTTCTTTCCAGAGTAATAATCGATTAAAAATAGGACATAATCGATTAAATTGTTCTTGTTACTGATTTTAATTGATACAAATAATGTTTTAATCAATTAAAACAGTAA
Organism: Sphenostylis stenocarpa; assembly: GCA_963425845.1. NCBI lineage: Eukaryota > Viridiplantae > Streptophyta > Magnoliopsida > Fabales > Fabaceae > Sphenostylis > Sphenostylis stenocarpa. The sequence goes on from OY731403.1 coordinate 69,695,089, forward strand.
TGAAAGATGAAGTTTAAAAACTTGAGTTCATTTAATCGATTAAATCGACATTTAATCGATTAAAATAGTATGAAAAAGTTTTGTAAAGTAATTTTAATCGATTAAAGCTCGTTTATATCAATTAAAACAACGAGATTTGGAAACTAAGTGAGTTTCCTAATTTATTTTGAATTTTAAAAAAATGATTATTACAAAATGTTTAGTGACAAAGTCAACTAATTTTATTAAGGTTTAACCAAAAAATAGAATAAAATAAGAGTAAAGCATCTTATCAAGTGAATTTAATTGATGTAAATCAATTTTAGTTGATACAGATTCATGATTTACGATTTTTAATCGGTTAATTTGTGAATTAATCGATTAAAACAAGATCTGAAATTTCTATATAAATGTTTCTATAAATGAATTTAATCGATTAAATCAATTTTGTATCAGTTAAAACTATCAGATTTAATTTATACATTTCAATCTAGGGTCTCTAATTTAAAACTAAACAGACTTATATCATATAAAAGATAGTTGATCAAAGATCAGTCAATATTACATCCATAATAGAGAATAAAAGTGACGGAAAAATAAGGAAAGCATGAAACAAAGATATAAAAAGATAGAAAACACCATTCTTGATGATACTCAATCATCCCAATTTCCCTATTTTAGCTGCATATCCTCCAATTTGGTATAAATGTCAGCAATTTGATTTCCCAGGTTGGAGAATTGTGTGTTGGTCTGTTGGAAGTGCTGGTGGGTCATTTGCATGTGTTTCCTTTTATTTTCTTGCAGTGAGGCCATTTGAGAGAGCATGGTTCTTTCAAACTGGGAGAGAGGAGATCCACGGTCTGGTTGCTCCATGTACGGTATGATCTCCATGTTCTCGTAGGAAGTTTGACCACTAGTGGATTCAGGAACCTCAGCAGCAGCTGAAGAAGAAGGAATTTGACCTTGATCAACTTCTTCTTCATCTTCTTCCTCATCTTCAGACATCCCAGCATCAATCTTAGAGATCCACTCTCCATCAATTTTGATAAATCCTCATCTTCCGCAAAGTGGAATCATCAATATTATTGGAGGTCTTTGGAGTTTCCACATATTCTCCTGCAAAATCTACTTCAAAGTATCTAAAAAATTGATTAATCAGCATAGCATATGGCAGTTTATAATCAGCCAATATTTTTGCTTTTATCATGTGATCCTTGATAACAAAAATCCAATTTACACGGATATTATTTTCAATGCAGTACATAAGAGTTAAATCACCCTCATTAAGTAACGCATGATTACTCCCTCTTGGAGTAAGCATCTTGTAGCAGAGATTTGAGAAGAAATTTGATAGGTATAGTATGTGAGAGCGAGAGAAGAGAGAAGAGAAGAAGAGGAGAACCTGAAAATGCAAAACCTGATTTCTCTTTGATGAATAGAAGTTCGAATTCCAAATTTTTGAAGTCCGAATGATAGACCTGCAATATTTCAGTCTTAATTGGTCGTGTCCCCTTGACTGAGTGCAGAATCACATGTTTTGGGTAGTGGGTACATCACTTAAAGTTTTCTTGGATAAGTATTGACTTGGTTAAAATGATACAGTAAATGCACTTGCAGAATTTGATAACCAATAAATCTTGGAAATTAGTCCTTGATTAGCTGAGAATTTTTCAATTGACTGTAATTAAAATGATTTCTAAGAACAAATTAATCGATTAATCAACAAATTAACCAATTAATTTGATCTTGAATATTAGGTTTGAAAAAGAAACAGTGAAATAATCGATTAAAAACATAAAAGAATCTATTATTTTTGTTAAAAAAATGTCATCAGAATTTTAATCGATTAAAACGAAGAAGAATCGATTAAATTTGACCTTTTAATGGTTTTAATTGATGTAAATCCTTTTTAATCGATTAAAACAGAGAGAATATAACCATATTAAATTTCTGAGTACATTTTAATCGGTTAATTCGTATTTTAATCGATTAAAACTATACGGAAAACTTTTCTGGTATTCTCTGTAAGTGAAATTAATCGATTAAAACAATTTTATATCAATTAAAATACCCAGTCCATGAATCCAGAATCAATATTTGCTGATTAGGTACCAAAGAACTTCTAGATTTTGTTACTGCAAAACAGATTTAACATATATCTGGTACCCTTTTTATAATCATTGGATCCAATCAAGTTATTTGAGATGATTTCTTGGGAATCCACTTCATTCTACCTCTTGGTATAGCATACTTCTTGATTCTACAAAATTTAACAGAATGAACTCTTTTCATACAATAAAAGCATTTAATAATAGATGATGAGTATGATTTCCTATTTACAACAGTTTTTCTGATTTTCTTTCTAGATGTAAATCCAATTCCAGATTTGTCAAAAATAAGTTTTTGTGACCCAAGAAGAACATCAAGATTAGTTTGTCCTTGTGTAAATTTAGAAACAGTTTGTGACAAAAAATCAATCTTCTTTTGTAAATCTAGACAATTATTACATGGTTTATTACATAAAAATCAGATTTATCATGGATTAATTTTAAGAAATCAAGATCAGTTTCTTCTTCAAGAATTTTCTTTTCAAGAAAATCAACTCTATTTTCTAGCCAATTGTTCATGACTTTTAGCCTATCATTTTCTTTTTGAAGTTTCTTGGTTTCTTCATGCATTTCATTAAATGCTTCTTGTAATGAATTATAATTCACAAAATTAGAAGAAGAGTTAGAACTTACACTGCTGATTTGATAATTCTTGTTAGCCATTAGACACAAGTTAGCTTCTTCATCATCAAAATTTTCTGTTGATGAGGTATCATTGTCATCCCATGCTATATATGCTCTTCTTTTGATCTTTTCTTCTTTCTTATCATTGTATTTATTCTTTTCTGGACACTCCGTTCTTACATGACCCTGCTTACCACAACCATAGTATTATAGTTAAAAGAATCAGATTTCTTTTCATACCTCTTGTGTTTTTCTTTATCTTAAATCTTTCTCTTGATAAACTTGTTAAACTTTTTGACTAGTAGTCCAAGATTTTCACTTTCTTCCTCTGATTCTTGATCTTTTTCTTCAATTTTGAGTGTTATGCTTCTACCTTTCTTTTCATATATTTCTTGCTCATTGAATCTATTAATTTCCATCTCATGTTCTCTGAGTTTGCCAAATAAGGAAGTTGTTGTCATGATGGATAAGTCTTTTGACTTTGAAATTCCTATGACCTTAGGCTGCCATGACCTGTCAAGACATTTCAAAACTTTTATATTTAATTCCTCTTTATCAAAAGTTTTACCTAAGACCATTAGATGATTGATGATATGAGTGAAGCGCTTCTGCACATCTGCAATATTTTCTCCAGTTTGCATTTTAAACAACTCATATTCTCTTATGAGAGTATGCTTTCTAGCTCTCTTTACATCAGTCGTTCCCTCATGAGTGACCTCGAGAACTTCCCACATTTCTTTGGCAGATTTGCATTGAGAAACCCTGAAAACTCATCCATGTTTAGTGCAGAAGTAATTATGTTTTTAGCAATACAATCACTTTGAACTTTTCTTTTCTCTTCATCATTTAAACTAGACCATTCTTTTTCTGTAATTAATGAACCATTAACAATTACATCCGAAACATTCCTATCAATGGATTCAATAAAGATCTTCATCTTAATCTTCCAAAATAGATAATCTGTACCACAAAACTGTGGGGGTCTATTAATAGAAGCTCCCTCAGAAAAAAGGTAATTTATTTTCAGCCATGAAAGATTTGGATCGATATTCTTGAGTATTTTTCAAGACCCTTGCTCTTGATACCAATTGTTAGAAAAGGAGGCTTAGATCAAGAGGGGGGTGAATTGATCTTTGAAAGATTTTCGCAATTTACAAATTATCTATTTCAAAGATTAAGAGTTTTGACCAATTCTTGAATCAAGAAAAATAAGCAATTAAGATAAAGGCAGCAGCAGAATTAAAGAGAGTAAGGTTTAGAGAAATACAACCAAGATTTATACTGGTTCACCCAATCCCAGGGCTACGTCCAGTTCTCACCCAAATTCCAGCTGAGTTCCACTAGATTGAATGTTTTACAGATTACAGATTCCAATCACACACCCAATCTATCACAAGACCCAAATTCCAGATCTTGCACCTAAACCTTCACCAAGAACCAAATTCTAGTTCTTGAACTAACCTGCAGCCAAATTCCAGCTACAGAACCAATGCCCAACAATTCTAGACACCCAATCTTACCACAAGAACCAAATTCTAGTTCCTGCACCAAGAACCAAGTTCCAGTTCTTTAATCAACCTGTAGCCAAATTCCAGCTACAGAATCAGTGCCCACACTTCCAGACACCCACAATACAGTAAAGAAATGTAAGGAAACAAAGAGAAGAAACTAGAACAATCAAACCTGGATTATGCAGTCCCTGCAGTATGAGTTTCTTCACAAAAAGAATGCAAAAATTTCCTCAAGAAAGAACTTTGAAAAACTTCACAAAACTTGCGCGATTCTTTCTTGAAAATAGCTCTTATTATTACTTGATTGATTGCTCAAAAGTATATTTTAAAAGACTCAAGCAATCCTATTTATATAGAGATTTGTTCCAACTGCTGGTTTAATTAATCTGTTAAAACAATCTTTTAATCTGTTAAAAGTCTTGAATTAATCTGTTAAAACTTCTTTTAATCTGTTAAAATGTTCTTGATTATTTTCCAAATTTGTTTTAACTGATACGACATCGTTTCAATCGATTAAAACACTTTGTAAAAAATCCCCTAAGTTGTTTTAATCGATTAATTTGCCTTTTAATCGATTAAAATACTACCAAATGTTTTCATAAAACTTTGTAAGTGATTTTAACTGATAATAGTCTGTTTTAATCAATTAAAACACTTTGGAAAAAATCTCTTAGTTGTTTTAATCGATTAATTCGCATTTTAATCGATTAAAATCCTGCCAAATATTTTCATAAAACTTTCTAAGTGATTTTAACTGATAACACATCAATTAAAATTCTAGCAGAACTTCTTTCAAAAACCTTTCAAGTGGTTTTAATCGATTAATTCAAGTTTACATCGATTAAAATACTAACAGAACATCTTTCAATACACTTCAAGTTATTTTAATCGATTATTTCGAGTTTGTATCGATTAAAATACTGGCAGAACACTTTTCAAAACATTTTAAGTCATTTTAATCGATTATTTTGAATCTATATCAGTTAAAATACTGGCAGAAGGTTTTCAAAAACTCCTTTAATGAAAACAATCGATTAATTCAAAGATATATCAATTAAAGCAGTTCTAGTGAATGTTTTAAAAGGTTTTAATCAATTATTTCGAAAACCTATCAGTTAAAAACTTGTTATGTAAGTGTTAAGAACATTTTAACTGATAAAGCTCATATAATATCAGTTAAAACAATTACTTAAAATCCATTTAACCGATTACTTTGGTTTTTAACAGATTAAACATCTTTAGAGGCATTTTCAAAATCTTTTAAATGATGAAACCTCATGCAACAGAGAGATATGAGTGATTATACCTATGTATAGATGCTGACTCACTGATCAGTCTACCCTTTTAACCAAGTAACCTTTGACTTCAACAGAATAGCCTTTGACTTCGTTTGACTTCATCAAATCAACAAGATCTTCGTTTTATCGAATGATTCAATAAGATCTTCATCACTTTCAAAGTGAGTATTCCATCATAGACCAACTCAACTGCACGCCCATGAAGATAACTCTGCTATCTTTAAGAATGAGTTCAAAACCACACCAGAATGCGCTGCTGAGGGTCTTGGACAAAGCCTACGTGTCACATACCATATCCCAAGACAAGTTCAAAGGGATTATTGGCAACATTACAACCAATGATCATCTTACCTTCATCGATGAAGAACTCCCTCCCAGAGGGTCAAGCCATTACAAGCCTTTGCACATCTCCGTCAAGTGTAGAGAATATCTCATTGCCAAAGTGCTTGTGGATAATGGGTCATCCCTGAACGTCATGCTTAAGTGCACACTCGATAAATTGACAATACAAGGAGCCCATATGTGCCCAAGCAACACCATTGTTCGAGCCTTCGACGGATCAAGACACGAAGTAATGGGGGAGATCAACCTACCAATCCAAATAGGTCCCACTATCTTGAATGTGGATTTCCATGTGATGGACGTCACTCCTGCTTATAGTTGCCTCCTCGACAGACCTTGGATTCACGACGCCAAAGCGATCCCTTCAACACTCCACCAAAAAATCAAATTCGTTGTAGGTGACAAACTGGTCACAATTCAAGCTGAAGACGACATCTTGATCAACAAGCCATCTACCCTACCCTATGTGGATGCAGCTGAAGAGGCCCTTGAAAGATCCTTTCAACCGCTTAAAATCGCCAATGTTGAAAGACTTCCTAACAATATGAAGGTGGCACATATGATGTCAAAATACGGGTACCACCCATGCTAAGGACTCGGTACGAATTCCCAAGGAATAAGGGAGCCACCAGATTTTAAAGACAATTATTTGAAGCGCGGCCTAGGGTACAACCCTACAAAGGATCGAACTACAAGAAGAAAGGGAAAGGCTCCCCTTTTCCCACTGAATCAGATCTTCCGAAGCGGAAGGATACAAGCATCAAGAGCAACTTTAGTCATTAGGTGTTCTTCTACTAATTTTTTAAAGGAATGTAAACCCAATGACTATTAGAGGTTACTCCCCGGGGCAATCCCGACCCCCGGGTATTTTCAGGGCACATATTCCCTTTTTAATCATAGAGAATGCATTTCTTACTATCTGCTTCTTTTCTTGCTATTCATGTCTATACCTCATTAATAACCATGTTTAAGCAAACATTTTTAGAAGGCGTCTAAAAATTAAGAGTGTGCTATCATCAAAAAGCAAAATTAGCCATCAATGATTGATCAGAAACACAAATAAGGTTTTACCTCGTATAATAAAGTCGTGTTTCGCCAATGTTGTGTAAAAAAGAAAAATGAAAATGATAAAAAGAGCCCGTAGAAGCTGAAGGAAAAAAAAGAAAGAGAGAAGGGAAACTTACCCTGTAGGAAACCCAAACAATAATAAAGGGTAGCCTGGATAAAAGATAGGGTTACAAAACAAAGTCCGTTAGAGTTCCTAAAACAAAACAAAAAAAGGAAACATAAACAAAAGTTAGGACAAAACACAACATCCTAGATTGAAAACCCGAAGGGCGGTCTAGGGAAGTCAATCAGTTGTAATAGGCGCCACAAAACAATCAGTTAAAGATGCAACCTCGCAAACAAATGTTTGTTTAAACTAAGCCTAAACAGTCTGACTAACCTTGGCTAGCCGTGCTTACAAATACTGTTGTTTTGAAAATAAAATCCCTTCTAAATCACAAACCTTTGAATTAATTATCCTCTTCCTTCTTTTCTCTTGACCCTTATCACTATGATATGCTGGTGATTCACTGGGCAATGTGGAAACATATTAATCAATAGGAGGATTGAAATTCCAAAAGAAAGGAAGAAACACACTAGTATGGCGAATAACTCTTCAACACGATCATTCTTCGGTTATGGCAAATCCGAAACGGAAAAAACGGTATAGCTGAATGTGACACCAGAAGAGCCTCATCGTCAGGAACACATCAGTTAATTTTTCTGAAAATATTAACTGAAATAGCATTATAGGACGCATATCATAAACATTACATGCATAGATGTTGATGAATAGGGTCCTATTTTCTTCAAAAACAAAACAGAAAGGGGGGGATAGCGAACGACTGTCCACTTAGGCTAGATAGTCGTCTGCCAGTGGCCGTTGGGACCAGATGGTCGTCCATTCAGAGTAGATGGCCGTCCAGGGGTAGTCGTTGGAGGCAGATGGCCATCCACCCCAGCCAGACGGCCGTCCATGGGTGACCGTTGGGGCCAGACAGCCGTCCACCTAGACCAGATGGTCGTCCGCCCCTGGAAACTTTTGCCTATAAATTTAGGTGCCCAAAATGACTCATGGCATCCCATTTTCGCATTCCCTCTTCCTCCTTCACTTTTCCTTGCATATTTGAGTGTTTTTGGTTGAGTAATGGACCGTGGGGAATCATCAACACGTCGAAAACACTCCCAGGGACGCATAAGGAGCATCCCCACTCCTCAAATTCCCACTCAGCTGACGGAGCAGCACCAGGCTAGATTCGCCAACATTAGCCAGTATGCGTGGCACCCTATGCTCTGGCTAGACTTCAGGATCCTAACTATGTTTGGTTGGGATCAGAATGTAAGGAGATACATCCAAGGCATAGGGTGGGACTTCCTACTCAGAGATCCACCTACCCGCATTCACCGCACCGCCATGTTGGAATTGCTTGCTTCTGTTACGCTCATAGACCTACCATCTATGATCCCTAGGGTTCCTCCTGTCCAAGCAGTTACATACTGCATGAATGGGGCTTACGAGACCAACGCCTTAGATGAGTTCAATGTCCTCATGGGATTTCATCAGCCAGCAGAGATCCAAACCGCAGAGTACAGGGTGACATATTGTAGGTCAGCCACCCTCACCACCAGTCAAATATGGGAAGAGATTACCGGTTCCCAGCATATTCCTGCCAACCCAAAGGGGACCGCCTTCCTCCCGCCTCTCCGCATTTGTCACAAATTACTAGCGGGCACCCTTCACAACCTAAAAGAAAGCCAAGGCAAGGTCACTCAGGCAGACCTTTTCGCCATCTACTGCATGCATCGAGGAATCTGATGCAATCCCGACTACTTTTTCTTGAAGGCGCTGAAAGACTTTGGGACCTGAGGCCCGACAAGATCCATCATGATAGGCCCCCTTATCACCCTCTGGGCGAATATTGGGGATGCACTGATGGAGAAGACATCCCTGTTGCCATCCAACCAGAGCTCATAGATGGTACGGTACTCGCCAACATGAGCATGCTCACTCGACAGGGCACCTCATGGGTCTTACACCCCCTCCTCGCTATGACAATCAACATTCACGATATGGACGCATCGGAGTCACAAGAGATGCCCATCCCTCCAGGATCCCAGTAGCAGCAGACACAATATAGGGATGACCTCACCAGCATACATCGGCATATAGGCGACGAGAGGACCCATATGGATAGACAATTTCAGTACCTGTGCCAACAGATCGATCAGATGTCCCTAAGACAGGAAGGTTATGAGCGAGGGCAAGAAAGTCTTAGCCATAGGGTAGATGGCCTCACACAAAGGGTGGACGAGATAGGCCAGAACCTAAACAGCATGATCCAAAGCCAAGAGGAATTCCAGCGTCGTGTACTCCGCCGACTCCCTTTGCCAGCACCATCCTTAGCATCCAGCTCAGAGCCAGAAAGCTGAGATCTTTAATAAATTTCCTATTATACTATGGGTCCCACAAGATAAATAAAAATTTTAACGTTTTTATCTAATTGCCTCTCCCTTTTTACAAAAGCCTGCATGCATGAAAGAAACTAGGAAATAAAAAGGCACACGCATCATTATGAAAAAAGCCAAATTTCAAAATCATGAGAAAAAAGAATAAAACCACGAAAAAAGGAGAAATTAACCAAGAGCTTCAACTACCATCTTTCCACCACATAAGAAAAGGGCAACATTCAAACCAAAACATAACTAACAGAAAGGCTCTATCCCAAAGCGGATCAGCCTAGTCAAAGGCAACGCAAACTGAAAGCCTTCACTTCTAAGGAAGCAATCCGCCTACTCAGAGGCACCACCTAAATCAAAATCCCCCAATGGATTCCTTCCTACTTCAGAGGCATTTAACAAGAATCTTTGGAAGTCAACACACCGGATGACTACACAAGAAGAGTCAAGAATAATCACTCCCCATGGAGTCGGTGCATGAGCTAGAGCAGTAAGCTGCCACCACATACACCATCCGAAAAACCAGCTTCGTTGCAAGGGAGTGTTCTGAAGACAAATGTCGGCACATGAGCTATAGCAATAAGCTGCCACCACCTTCTCTATCAGAAGGATCAACCATCACAACAAAAGTGGCATTAGAAGATAGAGTTTTACACATTGTCCAGAGTATTAGCTCCGTCGCAAAGGAGTATCTAAAAGACATAATTCGTCGTCATCATCCGACAAATCATCTCCGCGGCAAAGGAGTATCTTGAAAGAGGGATGTACATCATCCGAAGGATCAACCCTGTTACAAAAGGGTATCCAGAAGATACAACCCGCCTCTTCTGTCTTAAGGGTCAGCTTCCGCAACATGGGAGCATCCTGAAGACAAGAGTTCACCACCTAAGGGGTCAGCTGCCGCATCAAAGGAGCATCCCGAGGGAAAAATCTTCACCAGCCGAAGGGTCAACTATCGCACCGAAGGAGCATCCTGAAGCTTCACACATATCATCCGAAGGGTCAGCCTCCATAGCAAGGAAGCATCCTGAAGACAACACTATACTACATTCACAGTCCCGAGGGTCAGCTACCACCACAAGAGGAGCATCCAGAGGACAACCGAGCAAGAGGGTTAACTCCTTTACCCGCCGATCAACCTTCTGGCACGTTAGCCCATAAGTCAATTGGTCGGGTGAAGGGGGGGCAGCTGTAGACCCCAAATCTTGCCCGACTTCCCAATAAAGTCAGAGATAACCCATTTCGAAGATGTTCAAGACTTTGTTAAGTCCCTAGTAGCTTTTTCTAGGTTCCATTTAAGATAGGAAGGGTTTTTAGAGGTAATAAAAATTGGAAAAATCCATTGGAGACAGCAGATGGTCGTCTAGGATAGTTAGACGGGTCGTCCATGCCAACTTTAAGGCTATGGACGGTCGTCCACCTAGCTTGGACAGTCGTCCATGTCAACTTTTGGACATGGATGACCATCCATGGCCACTTTTGCTATGTCCAGATGACCATCCACTTTTTCCTGGTGCGGTTCTCTATAAATAGGAGCCCCCATCCCTCGAAATTTCACACCTTTTCACTCCTACCACTCTCTAGGAAGCCTTTTGGAACTTTTGAGTAACTCTGAGCATTATTCCAGAGTTCGAGTGAGATTTCTGATTTCCATTTAAAGTAGAAATCGGTTAAGGAAGTCTCCTTTTGAGACGTTCGGCCCTCAGTAGAGTGATATTTTATCTTTTATGCGAGGAGCGTGCCTGGAGAGTGCGGGGACTGCCAAAAAGCGTCCTCACGTTTCGAAAGGTTAATATAAAGCTTGCTTCAGAGGCTCCTTCCCTATTCTATTTCTCTTTTACTTCTTTCCTTATCGCTTTCTTTCTATGCATTAGATATGAAGGCCATGTAGACATTTAAATTCTGCAAGTAGATAGAATAATAATGTAAAAGCATATTTTCTTTAAGTATTTATTTTCTAAACTAGTCCATCATAGTGAACCCGAAAGGGGCGTTGTGGGGTGTTAACACCTTCCCCACACGTAACTAACTCCCTTACCCAAATCTGGTTGTAATGGCTAAAGTTGGTTTTTTCTAAAACTACTGCTTTTTTCTTTTTTTTTTCAGCTTTTTAAGTGTTTAAGGTTAAAATACTGATGGCGACTCCTCGAACCTTTTCGAAAACCTTGCCTTTAGGTCCAGCCCGATTATCGGACAACCTAAAGGCATTGAACCACTTCTTTAAAAAAATGCGAGTCAATCAAAACCATCACGTCACTTCGATCGCATCTTCTGACGGTGGCAACAAGTTTATGTCTCCTTTTTTGTATTTCCATCTAGGTCCCTCCCCAAAAAGCTTAAAAATAGAAGGCTTCCCTCATGTAATGAGGTTGAACATGTATGAAATGTTTGTGAGGTTTCTTAGAGTGTTCCATCTCTTTGAGTGTCTTATCTTGAACCTTGGTTCAAGTGGCGACAACCACCACTTATCTAGGGTGGCTCATCCCCTAGTGGCGTGCCAACACTCCACCACCACCATACTTCTCTTCTCTTCCTCTTGTCTTCTTTATTTCTTCACTTCATTGATTTATCCAAGGGGCTAGTCCATTTTTCCAGCCCTTGTCTTTATTCTTTTATAGTTTCATTCCATCTCTTCCTCCCTCCATAATCCTTGGAAATGAACCTTCACATCTAAATAGGCAACTATCTTAATGTCCAGTGGGAATTTTCCTTGGGTTTGATTACTTTATTGCTTAAAATTCTACAACTACTTTATTTTACATCACCTAGTGTGATTCTAGGGAGGTGTTCATCCATTGTGTGTTGGTGGCAAAGGAGGTGTTTTTCATCCTTTGATTTGTTAAGAGGAGGTGTTCATCCCTAGTGGGATTCTAGGGAGGTGTTCATCCTTAGTGGGATTCTAAGGAGGTGCTTGTCTTTTGAATTAGTTTTCTTTTTACTGGTTCCTCTGCTGAGTTTATTGTAATTTGTAAATTGAATTTGAAAGATAGTGAATTGGGGTCACTCTTGTGAGTAGAGTTGACTGGGAATTGGATGTAGGGTTGGCTATACCCGAACCAGTATAAATTACTATGTGCTCCTTTCTTCACTTTATGACTCTTGAATTTTGTTTATTTTTTACCTATACCTTTCTGATTATATTGCTTCCACTCTATTTGATTTCAATCTGATAATTAAAATTTAATTAATAAATTATTAGACATCTAAAATAAATTTTTAATTTGACATCAATTTTAATTTATGTATTTATTCACCCCCCCCCCCTTTAGATGCCATTTGTCTAACTTCTTAGACCTAGAAGTAAGTTTTGAGCTGTCTCGAACCAACACAATGGTGTCCGACATTTCCTTCCATAAAGAGCTTCAAACAGGGCCATCCCAATGCTAGCGTGAAAACTATTATCATATGTAAATTCAATCAGTGGTAAGAACTTATCCCAACTTCCTTTGTGATGCAACACACAAGCTTGTAATAGGTCCTCCAAAGATTGAATGGTTCGTTCTGATTGTCCATCAGTCTAAGGATTATAAGCAGAACTTAGCCGAAGCTTTGCCCTAAGAGCTTCATGTAAACTTGTCTAGAACCTTGAGGTGAAACGAGGGTCTCTACCTGACACAATACTAGTAGGTATGCCATGCAATCTTACCACTTCCTTAATGTACTATTGAGTCAACTTCTGCAAGGAATAACGAATGTTGATGGAAATAAAATTAGTAGATTTCGTCAATCTATCAATTATTACCCACACAGAATCGTGATGAGTCGGTGTTCGAGGTAATGAAGTTACAAAATCCATAACTATGCTATCCCATTTCCATTTCGGCACATCTAATGGTTGTAACACCCCTGATGGTCTTTGATGTTCTACTTTGGCTTTTTGACACACCAAGCAAGTTGCAACATACTCTGCCACTTCCTTTTTCATTCCAGGCCACCATAATATTTTCTTCAAATCTTGATACATCTTTGTTGTTTCGGGATGAATACTCATGTTACTCTTATGTGATTCCTCCAAAATGGTCTTCTGCAATTCCTAACGAGAAGGGATACAAATTCGTCCTTTGAAACGTAAGATTTTATCTGTCCCTTCCACAAATTCTATTTCTTTCCCTTGTTTAAATAATTCCTTCTTCTCACAGTGAAAAATATCCTCTAATTGAGCTTCTTGTACTTGTTGTAGAAAATCACTAGTGATAGTGAGAGTACCACACGTAACACTTTTGGAACTAAACTCAACTACTAAATTCAGACTTTGGAATTCTTCGATCAATTTCATTTCTCTTATCATCATAAATGTTGCATTTAAAGATTTTCTACTAAGTGCATTCGCAACTACATTCCTTTTTCCAGGATGATACTGCAATTCAAACTCATAATCTTTTAAAAATTCCATCCACCGTCTTTGACGCATATTCAATTCCTTTTTATCAAAGAGATATTTCAGGCTCTTATGATCACTATACACTATGAATTTTGCTGCATACAAATAGTGTCTCCAAATCTTTAGAGCAAACACCACTGCAGCTAATTCTAAATCATGGATGGGATAATTTATCTCATGTGGTCACAGTTGTCGAGATGCATACGCCACTACCTTTGTGTAGACCCCTAATTTTGCCCGGTCTCTCAATAAAGGCTAAGGAGACTTCCTATAAAAGATAAAGCTCACCTGGCATCTCAATAAACGGTCAAAGAAGACTTCCTATATGAAGATAAAGCTTCAACGGGCGTCTATCGGCATCAACCGACGTCCGAATAAAGAAAGGAAAGCTTCCCAGGGGTCCCAGAACACAAAGGTTGGCCAAAACAAGTTGAGACAGCCGTCGCAAATGTGAGACGGCCGTCCCAAGCTACCCTGGCCAAGTGGGACGGCTGTCCCAAGTGAGACTGCCCGTCCCACACTTCAAGGGGTGGACCCAAAGGTAAAAAATTCAAGTGGTACGGCCGTCCCAACCCAGATGGCAGTCCCAAATTGCCAGGCTGCAAAAAACTATAAATAGGAGGCTCATTTGCCACTGTTTCACACACCAGACAACTCCAAGTACTTGTCTTCTCTCTTACTTCGAATGAACTCTCCGATTGCCTTAAAAAGGTAACAATCGGTTAAGGAATTGTATTCCAGCATTCGATTCTTCTTTAAAATTTAGTCGAGTCGATACTGTATTTGGGGAGGAAAGTCTTTGTAGAGCGGGGGATTGCCAAAACGCATCCTCACTGTTAAAGATTTGAAATACAAAGCTTGCTACGGAGGTTCTTTTCAAATTCTCTTCTCTTTTATTGTTTTATTTATTGCTTTCTGTATGCAATGTAAAATAAAATCATGTAGATAGCCATTTTTAAATACTGTATAAATAAAATAGGGTAATAGCGTAATTTCTCGTAATCTTCACTTAATGAATGAATCCGTCATAGGGAACCCGAAAGGGGCGTTGTGGGGGTGCTAACACCTTCCCCACACGTAACTAACTCCCTTACCCAACTCTGGTTATAATGGCCAAGTTTGGTTTTTATTAAAATCAACGCCTTTTTATCCTTTTCCAATGTTTACGGTCAAAACATTGGTGGCGACTCCATAAGAACCCCTTTTCGAAAACCTTGCTTTTATTAGAGGATAGTTCAGTTGTTGAGAACCTCGGAAGCAATGAACACATTTTAACATAAAACGCGAGTCTAAACCATCTTTTTGTGACCGCTCGCATAAACGTTCGAGATGTCCCTAGACGTCAGAATGGACGACGACGACACTTTGTATCTTGCATCAACACACAACCCAATCCCAATTTAGATGAATCACAATACACTTCAAAGTTCTTGTTAAGTTCTAGCAAAATTAATACCGGTGAGGAAGTAAGACGATTCTTCAATTCTTGAAAGCTAGTCTCACATTATGGGGTCCACACAAAAGATTGTCCCTTTTGTGTTAACTTGGTTAATGGGTAGGTTAATCGAGAAAAACCTTCAATAAACCGTCGATAGTATCCTGCTAATAGTAGAAAACTCCTTATTTTAGTGACTGTTTTTTGTTGTTCCCACTTTAAGACCACCTCAACCTTAGCTGGATCAATAGCTATCCCTTCTTCATTATTGGCATGTCCAAGAAAATTAACTTCATTTAGCCAAAAACTCACTTGGACAATTTTGCATACAATTGCTTTTCCCTCAAGATTTGTAGCACAATTCTTAAGTGTCCAACATGCTCCTCCTTGCTCTTTGAGTATATAAGGATGTAATTAATGAATACAACTACAAACTTATCCAGAAAAGGGTGAAAAATCTTATTCATATAATCCATGAACACAGGTGGAGCATTTGTCACTCCAAAAGGCATAACCAAATACTCGTAATGTCCATAGCGTGTTCTAAAAAAATCTTTGATATATCCTCATATCGTACTCTAATATGATGATACCTTGATCTTAAATCAATCTTTGAAAATATTTTTGCCCCACGTAGTTGATCCATCAAATCATCTATTCTTAGCAATGGGTATTTGTTCTTTATTGTCACCTTATTTAGTTGTCTATAGTCAACACATAGCCGCATACTCCCATCCTTCTTTGTTACCAAAAGTACTGGTGCTCCCCATGGTGACACACTTGACGTAACAAATTGTTTCTCCAAGAGTTCTTCTAACTGCTTTTTAAGTTCAGATAGTTCCAATGGAGACATTCTATATGGGGCTATGGAAATAGGTCCTGCTCCTAGTACCAAATCAATATTGAATTATAATTCTTGTTCTGGGCGTAATCCTGAAATATCATCAGGAAAAACTTCAGGATATTCTCTCACTATTAGCACATCAACCAACTTTTCTTCCTTTCCTTCTGCCAATAAAGACATTACAAATCCCTGAACTTCTTCCTTCAAGGAAACATCTTCATAATTGGCACTTTGAATCCTTGAATTCTTAGAATTATTGTGCTCAAAAACTCTAAACACAATAATCTTCTTACAATAGTCTATAATGACATGGTTGTCAGATAACCAGCCCAATCCCAAAATAACCTCTAATCCTTTTAAAGGAAAGCAGAAGAGATTCACTACAAAGTTTCTACCATCTATACTAATGGGACACTCCCAACATGATTTTATAGTGATAACAGGGTCATTACCTGGGATATGCACCGACAAATCAAATGGCAATGCTATAGTAGGCAAATCTAAACGTTCCACACAACTATAAGACATAAATGAATGTGATGCACCTAAATCAAACATCACAGATAAAGGAGTATCTCGGATAATACATGTACCTCCAATCATCATGTCAGAGTTAGATACTTTTTCTCCGCTCATTGCGAAATCTTTACCTTGAGCTTTTGACCTACTAGCTACGCCTCCACCAGGATTTTGGTTGTGATAGTTGAAAGTGATGAAGATCTTATTGAATCATTTGATGAAACGAAGATCTTGTTGATTTGATGAAGTCAAATGAAGTCAAAGGCTATTCTGGTGAAGTCAAAGGTTACTTGATTAAAAGGGTAGAGTGATTAGCGAGTCTGCATCTATACATGGGTATAATCATTCATATCTCTCTGCTGCATCAGGTTTCATCATTTAAAAGATTTTGCAAATGCCTCTAAACTTGTTTAATCTGTTAAAAATCAAAGTAATCAGTTAAATGGTTTTTAAGTAATTGTTTTAACTGATATTATATGAGCTTTATCAGTTAAAATGTTCTAAACACTTATATAACAGGTTTTTAACTGATAGGTTTTTGAAATAATCAATGAAAACCTTTTAAAACATACACTGGAACTGTTTTAATCAATATATCTTCGAATTAATAGATTGTTTTCATTAAAGGAGTTTTTGAAAACCTTCTGCTAGTATTTTAACTGATGTAGAATCGAAATAACCAATTAAAATGACTTAAGATGTTTTGAAAAGTGTTCTAGCAGTATTTTAATCGATACAAACTCGAAATAATCGATTAAAATAACCTGAAGTGTTTTGAAATATGTTCTGTCAGTATTTTAATCGATGTAATCTCAAATTAATCGATTAAAACCACTTGAAAGTTTTTGAAAGAAGTTCTGTCAGGACTTTAATCGATTTGTTATCAGTTAAAATGACTTAGAAAGTTTTATGAAACTATTTGGAAGGATTTTAATCGATTAAAATGCGAAATAATCGATTAAAACAACTAGAGATTTTTTCCAAAGTGTTTTAATCGATTAAAACAGATTGTTATCAGTTAAAATCACTTACAAAGTTTTATGAAAACATTTGGCAGTATTTTAATCGATTAAAAGGCGAATTAATCGATTAAAACAACTTAGGGGATTTTTTACAAAGTGTTTTAATCGATTGAAACGATGTCGCATCAGTTAAAACAAATCTGGAAAATGATCAAGAACATTTTAACAGATTAAAAAAAGTTTTAACAGATTAATTCAAGACTTTTAACAGATTAAAAGATTATTTTAACAGATTAATTAAACCAGCAGTTTGAACAATCTTCTATATAAATAGGATTGCTTGAGTCTTTTAAAAAATACCTTTGAGCAATCAATCAAGCAATCATAAGAGCAACTTTCAAGAAAGAATCACGGAAGTTTTGTGAAGTTTTTCAAAGTTATTTCTTGAGGCAATTTCTGCATTTCTTTTGTGAAGAAACTCATTCTACAGAGCTGCATAATCCGGGTTTGAGTGTTCTAGTTTCTTCTCTTTGTTTCTTTTATATTTCATTACTGAATTGTGAGTGTCTGGAAGTGTGGGCACTGGTTTCTGTGGCTGGAATTTGGGTGTAGGGTGGTTCAAGAACTGGAAGTTGGTTCTTGGTGAAGGTTTAGGTGCAAGGATTGAAAATTTGGTTCTTGTGGTAGATTGGGTGTGTGATTGGAAGTGTAATCTGTAAAACATTCAATCTAGTGGAACTCAGCTAGAATTTCGCTGAGAACTGGACGTAGCTGTGGGATTGGGTGAACCAGTATAAATCTTGGTTGTATCTCTCTAAACCTTTCTCCTTTAATTCTGTTGTTGTCTTTATTTTGATTGTTTGTTTTGCTTGATTCAAGAATTGGTTAGAACTCTTAATCTTTGAAATAGATAATCTGTAAATTGCGACAATATTTCAAAGATCAATTCACCCCCCCTCTTGATCTCAACCTCCTTTTCTAACAATAGTTTCCATTGCCTCCATCTCCTTCCTTCTTAATCATCGACTAGTCACGGGACATATGCCCAGGCTTGTTACAACTAAAGCATATTAACGGTTTTACTGGGCAATATTTTCTGTAGTGTTCTCCTCCACAAGCAAAGCATTTTCCTCTTGGTGGGGCTGACATATAGTTTCCACTCTTACTACGATTCTGAGAAAGCTCAATTATGGGTTCCCTTTCACGTTGTTGTCTCTGATATGGTTGTCCTCTTCCAAATCCTCTCCTTTGATTGCGTTGAGGCCCATAGTTCTTCGTTCTTGAAGACTTAGAATGGTGTTCTCGAAACTTAGCAATCCTTGCTTTATGGTCTTCTTGAAAAATCCTGCATCTGTTCACCAATGTAGGAAACTCCTGAATTTCCTGCATTCTTATGGCTTCCTTAATCTCAGGGCGATGTCCATTGACAAACTTCACACACCTTGACCTATCATTGATGGAATTGTGGTAGTGGGGATGATATCATGAAAGTTCTTCAAACTTTGCCGCATACTCTCCTACATTCATGGATCCTTGGGTCAGTGTTAAGAACTCCATCTCTTTCTTCTCTCGAACATCTTGTGGAAAGTACTTCTCCAAAAATTTTGCTTGAAACAAAGGCCATGTAATCATTATACCTTCCCCCTCCAATCTTTGTCTCACTCCGTCCCACAATTATTCAGCATCTTCTATTAATACATAAGCAGCAAACACCACCTTATCATTCTCGTAGGGACAAAAAATCTTCTCCATTTCTTTGAGTCAAACTTGTGCACCTTCAGGATCATATCCTCCCTTGAATCGAGGAGAGTTCCTCTTCTCGAATAAGTCCAATCTCGTCAAGGCATCATCACTTCGAGGAACATGATTCTGTTACACCCAAGCTTGTTGATCCTGCTCCATTGCAGCAATTAGTCTCTCCACTGAATCAACTAATCCAGCACCTCGTCCAGCCATTGATTCTTGATAATCAAATCAAATTCAACTATGTTATCAGGAAATCATCATTGATATTAAATCATGATAATTTCCTACACACAATTCCCCACAAAGAGTGCACAAAAGCCTAAGTAGACCTTTCCCCAAGCCTAAAGGGTCGAACTGCTTTGATAACACTAATTGTAACACCCTACCTTATAAACCCTCTATCAGAAGAAATAATATTTTTTAGCGGGAATTTTTTTATAAAACTAACAATAATTTTTCCCTCATACATAATATTAATATATTAAACCAATGCATCAATCGTAAAAATAAACTTTAACATGTAAATTTTCAATAACTCATTCCTGCATTTCATCATTTTAGAAAGTAATAAAAGTAAACATTCATAATTACATATAGATAAAATACTAGTACAATCCTTCAAAATATTGAGGGCAACATTGGGGATAACTTCCGACAGAGCAACAAACTACACAAAAGAGTGACTACTACCCAGTACCATGTAGGTCTATGTACTACAAAAGACTTCCTATAAAAGTTTGGATATGTTTATCCCAATACATGTTGCCATCATTGTAGCTCCCAGCAAATGAGTATGAGTGTCATATTCATCGGGTGTGGAATCTGTGCCATTTCCCCTCTCTTTAAACAATGACCGATCAAGTCCAACGAGTACCGCAAGTACAGAGGAAATAAAGAAAATAGAAAGACAAGAGGGTGAGAAATAGTTCATACATCATCTTAAAATCAAACATCATAAACATTCACAAGTCAATCAAATTCCCAATGATTGATATTAAAGATGCATGATCCTAATATGTTTTCTAAAATGTTTATGTATGCGGACCCGAATCATTTCTCAAATCAGTGCTGGGGTAGCCAGGAGTTAACACTACTGGGCATGGAAAATCCACCCATGGCATTGTTAACACCCACGCTCAAATATAAACACAGTAGCTCATTGACCATTGATATACAGTAAGAGCACAGTCAGGTACAGGAGAGTTTGTACAGTGGGATCCCCGACAACAGGTAGCGAGCCTGCGTCTTTTGGGGCTTCTAACCACTACCCTTCCTATCCCCAAGTCCTCCCTCAAGGCCTCCTTATCGTATTCTTAGAGTCCATAGTCTTCGATTCCCCAGTTTGCACAAGTCACCATTTTCAAATGAGTAATGTATGAGTTCATAAGTGGTTTTTCTTAGAAAGTCACATATTTCCAAAAATTTTGAAAGAGTTTCCCCTGTAATACGGACTTCCCAAAAATTTCCAAATAACTATTATAATCAGAAAACTTCCCAATACAGTTCAAAAAGGGTTCACAACCCATCATCCAATCTTTTCAATTTAATTTTCAATAAACTTTCCCATAAAAAATGCCATGCATACACATAAGCAATTCATTATCACTTTCAAAACCAAGCATATAATGAAATCAACATTATCATTCAAACATGTATTCACACCATCATACACATAAGCAATTCATTATCACTTTCAAAACCAAGCATATAATGAAATCAACATTATCATTCAAACATATATTTACATCATCATACACATAAGCAATTCATTTTCACTTTCAAAACCAAGCATTTAATGAAACCAAAATTATCAATCATAACAAATTTAAATAACTTTAACAAATACGGTTAAACAAGTTTATGATGTAATCCTTACTATATAGCCCACCCCTTACATGATACGTTCACACTTATTTCTTTCAAAGCTTGATGTTGTGTTTCAGCAAAATCTATATACATAATAAAATGCTAGTTAGAATCTTATATTTCTATGATTCTATATCATGAGAATTTAAATTCACTACTGGGCCAAAAATACTTGTTGAATTATTGGCAAGCATACCAAAATTATCAATCACAGTATAGTATTTCGATTTAATAAAAGTCGATCTCACGAGGAACAGTTTCAATGGAAATTCCCAATTATATGCTTACTAAGTAGATTAAAATAAAGTGGGTTTTGCATAAAGAGTTGAATTGAAATTAAATAAAAGAGAACTGTAAATTGTTTAGAAAAGATCAATTAAAGGCACTTAGGATTGATTTCCTTCCTTATCCCTCTTTTGCAATGGTTAAGTCAATCAAGAACATCAATTAACCTAACAATGTTGATGCCACCTACTCAATTCATCCATGTTGATTTCTCACACATGAAATTCATAGGAAAACCTAATAAATGTTGATTCCGCACACAATTAAGAGATTTTTCAGCATTAGATTTAGGGTGTTAAGCAATTGATACATTCATTCCATTCCTGGAAATTAACGTAATAAATATTCTTACCGTAATCTAGGGTTCAAGATATATTTTTCAATCATACCCCAAACATCAAGAATAAATCATTCCAAAGCACAAAAGATAAGAATAACAACATCAAAACATAGATTAATATCTCAAAATATCACCATGATACATAACAGTTCAAAGGAAGTGCACCAAATCCCAAGAGAATGAAGTTAGCCACTCATGGTGGTCATTACAATGCTCCAAATGTGGAAGAAGTCAAGAATTGATGAAGATTGGATGAAACCCTAGCAGTAGTCGCGCCTCTTCTCCCCAAAATCATTTGCTTCTCTCAAAACACATCTTATCTATTTATAGGAAAAATTGGGCCTCACATCTTTCACTCAAGCGATAACACTCGCTGAAGCGAAATTTCCCTATTTTCGCTCAAGCGACAAATCGCTCGCTTGAGCGAGTGAGCTCTAGAGAAGAATAACTAACATTCGCTCAAATGAATTTACTGGTGCATGAGCGACTGACTTCCAGAGAGTTTTAACTGATATTCGCTCAAGCAAAATTGATGGAGCTTGAGCAACTGACTTCTAGAGAAGAATAACTGATATTTGCTAAAGTGAGAGTCTATCTTGCTCGAGCGACTTCCATGATGAAAATTTTCTTCCTCCTTTCAGTTTTTCTCAATTTATGTTGAAAATTATGCTCCTGACTCTTGTATCAAGGTATTCTTGAATTCATCCTACATTGGTAGAAAAATAGATTAGAATTAACATAAGTTAAGTGATTTCATAACAATTCAAAGCATAATTATATCAACTTTTTACCACTTAACAACTTCTCCCACACCTAGAATCTTGCTTGTCCCAAGCAAAGTACTTTTTTCCAAAACAAAATCATCACTTATTATCACTTTCTCTTCCATAACCACAACATAAAAATAGCTTTTCAAATGCGATGCTCACAACTCCAAATGAAAATAGAATACATAAGCATTCAAGTTACAAAAACTAACAAAGGAAAATCTATCATCAACTATCCTTAGAGAAGCATGATCTCTCACATAGAGTAATAAATAGTCATCTCTAACTCTCAAGGGTAAGTGTTTAACTCATTCAATCACTTCATTTCAACAATCCAATATTGATAGTCATCTTCAAGCAATCAACATTTGTTAAGCAAGACTTAAATTAAAAGGTCTTTTGAGGCTTGTAATGGGGCTGGGCGAAGAAAAATCATTAGTTTTTCTGGGATATTCAAAAGTATTTGAGAAACTTAAATCATATGAATGATTCCTGTTTAACATTTCCTCAAGTCGGGTTTCAAACTTCATGCTTTTGCTCCTACACAATGATAGTGAGTTAATAATCTCACAAGTTATCATTCACCCCCCCCCCCCTTTGACTTTCTTTTTCTTTTCTCATGCTTTGCATTTATCATTTTGGCTTAGCCACAATTTTTATGCAAATATTTTTTTTAAAGAATAACAACCCAACAATACCCGTAGGACAACAATAGCAATACCCAACACTAGGAAGAATAATAACATTCATAATCATTACCTTTCTCAAATATAGGAAGGTGGATAAATATTATTTAGACTGAGGGGTTCTGTTTAAGAAACAATATTGTTTTTGGCTCAGATGGGGTTCAAATGGATGTCCTACAATTAATGCAGGGTTGGCTATTTGGCTCTGGGTTATATCTACTACACAAGAAAAAATGCCTTTATCATTTTCAAGTCTCACTAACATGCAATCACATCAAAGAACCAATCAATACCAATTATCATCATAAAGTGTTAACACTCAATTTATCTGTTTTTGGTTCACTCCTTACTTGGGTTTTGGCTAGCTTCTCCAATTCAGTTAAATCCTAATTCTCCCCATCAATTCCTTTTTCACTATCATACTCATCATCCCAAATTCACTTGTTATTGGAACAATCAAAATGGTTTTCTTCAAGTTCCAGATTTGAATTAGACGATAAGCAATAATTTCATAATTGGCTCTAATCCAAATTGTATGGGACAACAATTTAATCACATCAATTTAAAACATTCACCACATTAAGTGTCAATTCAAATATTCAAAACAAAACAACTTAAAAATAAAAACTTAAAACATCATATTAACAAAAATCACTTAAACACATCAAAAAAAAAAAATCACTTAAACTCATCAAAATAAAAAAATTTCCTCCCTCTTATTCTTCTTCACTTTCTGCTTCTTCTTCTTCTTCTGAATTTTCCTCCTCCTCTTGTTGTGCTTCAGCTACACCTTCACCCCCTCCTTGAAAATTTGGACTATCCCCAGGCCATTGAAGTAGAGCATCAAATTCCTGTGAAGACTTACACTGCATACCTGGAGCAATTTGCAATGACAGATTGTAAAAATTTGAGTTAATACTGTATTGACCACTATGGGTCGCTGACCGTTGCAGTGATAGATGCTCCATGTACTGCATCATTCTTTAGAAATCTGGTTCCTGAGGTGGTGGAGGTGGTTGTCGGGCTCGCCGTGGTTGGTGTGGTGCTTGTGCCAGTGGTGGTGGTGCCCCTTGTGTAGGGTTCAAACAATTCCGCTCTATAAACCTTCTGTTGATGGGTGGTCAGATATTCACTGACGGGTTCACATCCACACCATGAGTTGCAGATAAAGTTGTTATGAGGCAGGAAATCCAAGAGCCTTAGCTTTCTCTGCTCATTGCCCGCTTTCCAATACTACAAACTGATAAATCTCCGCAGAGATAATTGCGGCAACATCAATCATAGTCTCATCAAGAATGCACTTGATAATGTGACACCTTAGCATATTCAGATCCAAACTATGCTTGATGGGGACTATGTTGGCTAGTAGGAATGAAGTCCAGATCTGCCTTAAGGTGGTCATGTTGGCCCTCAGTATTCTTAAGGACTTGCCAACTTGATTTGCCTCAAAGGTTCTCCCAGGTAAGCATAGGGCCCTTGTTGTGTCATCATCTCTAAAATGCATTGCAGTTAGACGCCTGCTGTTTCGGATGACTTGGAAATCAAAAATATGACCTTCTTTCAGAAAGAGAGGATTTCCCAACAGATCGTTGATTGCATTTCTATCATAAGGAACCCAACGACCCCTAACTTTTGAACGTTACTGGAATGGTTCTCCTTCAACTAGGCAAGCATTGGTGTAGAATTCCTTTACTATATCTAGATCATACTTTGGCATTGGGAGCGCCAATTGCCTCCAATTCCGGCAAGTTATTTCATTGTTGAACTCTGAAAATTCTCTTTCATTTAATTCCACTCTCCTTTCCGGACTGAAGTTCCAGTTGCAAATTCTCTCAAATCTCGCCTGCCTCTCAGCATCCCTAAATCTTCTTCTATCTATTTGGATGCCTTCAGACTCAACTCTAGGCCTCTTTCCATCAGCTCTAGATGATGAAGCACCATGCGATTCTCTTCTTGGACCCATCTGAAAAGATCATGATACTCACAATTAGTTAATGAATATATCATTACCATAACATAGAATGAAAATTTGAATTATGTTCATTCATTTTGATTATTCTAAGATATCATTCTGATCATAACATCTCATAGCTCCTATTTCAACATTTCATCAAACACTTAATATGCATCTAATAATGACACTCCTATGACTCAATTTTCTAGCAAGTATCCCTTCCCAATTAAACAATTAAGCAGACTATGATCAATTACACATTCTATATCACCTAAACCAATTCAATCACTTTGAGGCATTTTATCGAACAATTGGTATGCAACAAAATTTTTATCTCATAAATATGCATTCTAACCAATCAATTTAGCCACAAACATACTACCCTATTCAAAAATCAGATAATTACAAGAAAAAAAGGGTTAATTCTTACCTTAATTGCAGATTTTCGGGAAAAACTCACAAATGCAGAAGTAGGCATGAATAGTGATTCAATTTGAAAATTTTGAGGATTTCAATCGGTGGAATGCTGCCCAAATACTCTAGAATACTTGGAATGATGAATTCGGAGCCGAAATTTGAAAGATTTAGGCTTAATTTAGAGAAGAGATTAGTTGGGGAAGAGTGGGTGCGAAATAGGTTTTTGAGAAGTATGGAAAACTGACCCAATCTAGCGATTTTTAAAACACAAATCTGGGCACTTTCGCTCAAGCGAAAATCAATGTACATAATATTCTCTTAAGTGACCCAAAGACAGAGAGATATAACTTATTTTTGCTTGAGCAAATAATCTGTCGCTTGAGCAAAAATGTCTGAGCGAAATTTTTCGTTTGAGCAAAGAGAAATAGAGAGAAACAACGTAAATTCGCTTTAGCGAATCATCTGTCGCTTGAGCAAATTTCGTGAATTTTGGCTGTTAACATGATACACAATTGCAATTCAATGATAAATTTGAAGCACTTATTGGATTTGATGAAGACATATTAAAGTTTGATTATTTCGTTTGTGGGTGTGTAAGTAGATAGGTTATAAGTACAAAATTTTATCTCTTGATAATTACAATATATCTTGTGATAGCGCCTATAACTGTTGCATTTCATAGAATTTATCATACTTCATGAAAAACCAACCTTTAAGCTTTGAAAGAACAAACTGAGTTTTTTAATATGTTAAAAAGTAGTTTTAATATGTTAAAATCACTTAAAATAGGAAATGTATATATATAACCGATATTTTAATTCATTAAGCCGTGAAATCAATAGATTAAAATGTTCTTGATGGTTTATTTTTATGTTAAGGTTTCTCAATATTAATCTTTTAAATTGATAAATCAATAGATTAAAATGTTCTAAGTCATAATTCGTGTTTTAAGTACCTCAGATTTTTAATCTGTTAAAATGAGTTTTAATCTGTTAAAACAGAGAACTACCATTTTTTCTTCTAGCAATTTTAATACATTAAAAGCTCAAACTAACCGATTAAAATAGTTTTAAATGAAATCAATCGATTAAAGCATCATTTTAATCAATTAAAACTGTCAGTTTTTCTCTTTTACTCTATAAATACAGTTTTGCTTTCTCTTTTAAAACATACATTTTGCAAATCAATTAAAAGCAATCTTTGAGCTCTTATATTCGTGTGTTTTTCTGAGAATTCATACACATTCATATCATAAGTCACTTTGATCAAGATTGTTGAAAGATCTTCAAGAGAGGAAGTTATGTGTTAGGAAATTTGCTTCTTGACTTCTGTATTACAAAAAGCTATTGTCCAGGTTTATCTTTTCCAATACTTGTACGAATTTTGATTGTGTAGATTGGGTTTGAATCTGCATTGGTTACAGCGACTGGGTTTGGTTATTGGGTGGTTTTCATGAGTCTATCTTGTGGTGTTGTAAGGTAGATCTTGGGGTAGATTGGTATGTATCTACTGGTTTGTATTTTCACTTGGTTTTAGTGGAACTTGACAGGTTTGTCAAGAACTGGTGAACCAGTATAAAAACTCTTATGTTGTATTTCTGCATTTCTCTCTTTCACTTCTATTTTATATTCTTTCTTTGTTAAAAACCAAATATGCCTAATAAAAGATTGATTAAAGATTAATCATTCTTCCACAAAGAAAGCATTTTTCAAAAAGGTTTCAAAGTTCAATTCACCCCCCCCTCTTGAACTCAATCATTAATTCATACAATTGGTATCAAGAGCTGGTTCTTGTAAGTTACTCAAGAATTCGGTCCAAGAAAGTTTAAATGGCTGAGGGAAAGATGACTTTTTCTGAAGGAGGCTCTATCAATAGGCGTCCTCTATTTTCTACTGTGAGATTTTTCAGGGTTTCTCAATGCTCCTCTGCCAAAGAAATGTGAGAGATTCTAGAAGTCACTCACGAAGGTACCTCTAATGTGAAAAGGGCAAGGAAGCATGAATTAATCAGAGATTATGAATTGTTCTAAATGCAGCAAGGTGAAACCATTGCAGATGTGCAAAAATGATTCACACATATAGTCAACCATCTAATTGGATTAGGCAAGACGTTTGACAAGGAAGAGTTAAACATCAAAATCCTAAAATGTTTGGACAGATCTTGGCAACCAAAGTTCACAGCCATATCAGAATCAAAAGACTTAACTGAGATGACTACTGCATCACTGTTTGGTAAGCTAAGGGAACACGAGTTGGAGATCAACAAGTTTAAAGAACAAGAAAATGCAGAAAAGAAAAGCAGAAACATTGTTCTCAAGACAATTGAAGAAAATAGTGACTCTGATGAAGAAGGGTCTGAGAATCTTAATTTGTTGGTTAAAGGTATAATGATAAAAGAACTGATTCCCTTCAAAATGTTAGAAAAGTAGTTTTAGATCAAGAGGGGGGGGTGAATTGATCTTTGAAAGTTTTTCGCAAATAACAGATTATCTAATTCGAAAATTAAGTTTACAGATCTGTTCTTGAATCTCAAAGCAATCAATCAAAATAATGCAGCAACAAAATTTAAAGGAGAGAAAGGTTAAGAAAGATATCACCAGTATTTTATACTGGTTCACCCAATACCAGGGCTACGTCCAGTCTCCAGCCAAATTCCAGCTGGGTTCCACTAGATTAAATGTTTTACAGATTCAACAATCTTACACCTAATCTATCACAAGAACCAAATTCCAGTTCCTGCACTTAACCTCTCACCAAGAACCAAATTCCAGTTCTTGATAACCTCTACAACCAAATTCCAGCTGCAGAGAAACCAGTGCCCAAATTCCAGGCACCAACAATACAAAAAGAATGTAAAAGAATTGAAAAAGAAGAAACTAGAAAGCTCAAACCAGTTTATGCTATTCTGCAGTGAGTTTCTTCTTTAAAGAAAAGCAATATGCCTCAAGAAAGATTTTTAAAGAACTTCTCAAAAACTGCCGCGAATCTTTCTTGAAAATAGTGCTCAAGTTGCTTGATTGATTGCTCAAGGATATGTAAAAACTGATGTATTAAAAGTTTCAAGCAACTCTATTTTTATAGAAGATTTTCAAAACTGCTGTATTAATTAATCTGTTAAAAGATTCTTTTAATCTGTTAAAAGTGCAATTTTAATCCGTTAAAACTTCTTTTAATCCATTAATACGTTCTTGATTCTTTAACAGATTTGTTTTAACTGATACGACAATGTTTATATCAATTAAAACACTTTACAAAAAATCTTCTAAGTTGATTTAATCGATTGTTTCGCGATTCAATCGATTGAAATACTGCAAAAACTTTCTTGTAAAACTTTTCAAGTTATTTTAACTGATAAAAATAGGTTTTAATCGATTAAAACTTTGTACATAATTTTTCCAAGTTGTTTTAATCGGTTGAAACGTGTTTTAATCGATTGAAACAGTTCTGATCGGTCATAACTCAATTCTGATCGATCATAATTGATTCTGATCGGTCATAATTGCATTCTGATCGATCATCCTAAACCTTTAAGTGATTTTAATCGATTGAAACGTGTTTTAATCGATTGAAAAAATTCTGATCGCTCATAATTCAAATCTGATCGGTCATATTTGTATTCTGATCGATCATAATGATTTCTAAATGGATTTAATCGATTAAAATCAAGTTGTATCGATTAAAATACTGTAAAAACACTTCTTTGAACATTTTGAGTGATTTTAATCGGTTATTTCAAAACTATA
The DNA here is from genome assembly GCA_963425845.1 of Sphenostylis stenocarpa. Classification (NCBI taxonomy): domain Eukaryota; kingdom Viridiplantae; phylum Streptophyta; class Magnoliopsida; order Fabales; family Fabaceae; genus Sphenostylis; species Sphenostylis stenocarpa. The sequence goes on from OY731403.1 coordinate 69,724,399, forward strand.
TCAGTTAAAAACATGTTTAAGAAAGCTTTTGTCAAAATAATTTGTTTTTAATTGTTTAAAACGATTTTAGAGGCATTTTGCAAAATCTTTTAAGTGAAGAAACCTCATGCAGCAGAAAAGATAAAATGATTATACCTAAGCATAGTTGCGGACACACTAATCTTTCTACTCTTTTATCTTAGTAATTGTTGTCCACTGCAAAATTGCTTTTGACTTCATCTTTGACTTCATCAAATCAATGAGATCTTTGCCAATGTATTTCAATAAGATCTTCATCACTTTCACAAAATACTTATACTTGTTATTCTTGTGGTAAGCAGGGACATATAAGAAGTGACTGTCCAGAAAAATCCAAGAATCAAAACAAGAAAGATATGAGGTACAAAGGGAAGAAAGCCTATATAGCCTTGCAAGACAATGACTCATCCTCAAGTTGTGGATCTGAAAGTCAAGAAGTGAATCTATGATTAATGGCTGGCTATGAATCTTCTTCATCCCGTGTAAGTTCAACCCCCACAGAGAATGAAATGAATTACAACACATTATTAGTTGCTTTCAATGAAATACATGATGAAGCTAAGAATTTATCCTATACAAATAATCGGTTAAAAGGACTAAATAATTGGTTAGAGAATAAGGTTAAAGTTCTGGAAGAAGAATTATTAGAATGAAAAACAGATATGGAACATCTTGAAATAATCTAAAATAATCCATCTTATGATAATGTTGATGCTAACAAAGATTGTCAAAAGTGTATCTCTCTACAAAAAAGGTTGAGTATTTGATTAAAACTTTATCCAAGTTTACTCAAGGTAAAGAAAATTTAGATACACTTCTTGGGTCTCAAAACTGTGTTTTTTATCATACTGGCATTGGTTATAAACTTAAGTTTGGGGTTAAAACTAAAAGGTATTTGAATTTCTTCTCTTTCAGAAAATCAACAGCATCTCCCTTCTCATCTTTTCTCTATTGTATAAAAAAAGGGCATAATGTAAAATTTTGTCATATTAGAAAACATCTTGTGCCACAGGGTAAAATGAGATGGGTTCCAAAATATGTTAAACAAAAAAATTGACCACTAAGGATCCAAATTATTTAAGGGTACCAAATACTTGATGCTTGATTTTTCAGGAACAGCAGCAAGAATCACTATGGTACTTGGATAGTGGATGCTCAAGGCATATGATAGGTGATATTTCCAAATTTCAGAAACTGAGATTGAAGACTGGAGGTCACATAACATATGAAGATAACAATAAGGGAAGAATGTCAGGTTCTGGAGACATAGGAGATGGTGAGACTGTGACCATTGACAATGTTCTTCTTGTTGAAGGTCTTAAGCACAACTTAATCAGCATAAGCCAATTATGTGATCTTGGACACAAGGTTATCTTCAAACCAGAAATCTATCTAATATGTGAGCCAAAATCTGACACGGTAATGTTGGTTGGTAAGAGATTAAACAACATTTACATGCTAGATATCAAGCATTATATCTCATCTCAAAGCTTTCTTCTTACTAAAGAAGAAGAATCTTGGTTATGGAATAGAAGGCTTGCACATATTCATCTTAATCATCTTGACAAATTAATTTCTAAAGATTTAGTTTCTGGACTGCCTAAGCTTCAAATCCTGAATGACAAAATCTGTGAAGCTTGTTTAAAAGGTAAACAAACTAGAAAATATTTTTCGAATAAAAACATTATTTCTACTTGTAGACCTTTGGAACTGCTCCACTTAGATTTGGTTGGTCCTTCAAGAAACAAAAGCCTAGGTGTTAATCTTTATATCATGGTAATTGTTGATGATTTTTCCAGATTTACATGGATTGTTTTTCTAAAAGCGAAATCAGATTCTTTGAGATCTTATAAAAATCTTGCCAAGGTTTTACAAAATGACAAAGGTTATTTCATTACTTCTATTCAAAGTGGCAATGGTGGAGAATTTGTAAATGAAAAGTTTGAATTATTGTGTGAAAAGTATGGCATAAAACACAACTTTTCTGCTCTAAGAACTCCTCAACAGAATGGTGTTGTGGAAAGAAAGAACAGATCCATTGTGGAACTTGCTAGAACAATGCTTTGTGAAAACTCTTTACCTAAATACTTTTGGGCAAGTGCTGTAAACACTGCTTGTCATGTTTTGAATAGAATTTTGATAAGGCCCATTCTAAAGAAAACTCCATATGAACTTTACAAAGGAAGAAAACCCAACATAAACTATTTCAGGGTTTTTGGATGTACATGTTTTATTTTAAACAATGGGAAAGAAAATACTGGCAAGTTTGATGAAAAATCTGATAAAGGGATCTTTCTTGGCTATTCGGCTAACAATCATGCATATAGAGTCTATAATTTAAGACTAAAATCTGTTGAAGAATCATTACATGTTATTTTTAATGAGTCTCCTTGAGTGTTGCAGAGAAATACAATAGGTACTGCAGATGATGACGAATTAGCTGATAATTTTTATCAGTTAAAACATCCCAGAAATACAAAACAACGTATTGTTGAAGAAAGTAATCAACTGATTGATCCTACAAAAGCTGACCCACCAGAAAGAATTGTTGAAGAACAGGAAGAAGATTGCTTGGATGAGCTTCCTAAAGAGTGGATTGTCCTAAGAGATCTTTCTCTGGATAATGTGATTGGGCAAATCAATAAGGGAGTATCCACTAGCAATTCTCTTAATCAATTATGCAATCATACCCAGAAATACAAAACAACGTATTGTTGAAGAAAGTAATCAACTGATTGATCCTACAAAAGCTGACCCACCAGAAAGAATTGTTGAAGAACAGGAAGAAGATTGCTTGGATGAGCTTCCTAAAGAGTGGATTGTCCTAAGAGATCTTTCTCTGGACAATGTGATTGGGCAAATCAATAAGGGAGTATCCACTAGCAATTCTCTTAATCAATTATGCAATCATACAACATTTATTTCACAAATTGAACCTAAATTTATTAAGGATGCATTAAATGATGAATATTGGATTAATGCCATGCATGATGAACTTAATCAATTTGAAAAAAATAATGTGTGGGAATTAGTTCCTAAAGCCAAAGATATCAATATAATTGGTACTAAGTGGGTATTCAAAAACAAATTAGATGAGCACGACATTATTACTAGAAATAAAGCTAGGTTAGTAGCCAAAGGATATAATCAACAGGAAGGAATTGATTTTGATGAAACCTTTGCACCCGTAGCTAGACTTGAAGTTGGTAGATTTTTATTAGTTTATGCATGTATTAGTGGTTTCAAATTGCTTCAAATGGATGTCAAGAGTGCCTTTCTAAATGGATTCATCAATGAAGAAGTTTATGTTTCTCAGCCTCCTAGTTTTGAAGATCACAAACATCCGGACCATGTCTACAAGCTGAAAAAGGCTCTTTATGGATTAAAACATGCCCCTAAACAATGGTATGAGAGGCTAAGTAACTTCTTAACTGATCAAGGATACAAACAAGGTGAAGTTGATAAAACTTTATTCATTAAGAAATCTGGATCTGATATTATTCTGGTGCAGGTTTATGTTGATGATATCATTTTTGGTTGTACTAATAATGCCTTGTGTAATAAATTTGTTAAAGAAATGCAAAGCGAATTTGAGATGTCTATGATGGGAGAACTGAATTTCTTCCTTGGTCTCCAAGTTAAACAATTAAAGAATGGTATTTTCCTAAATCAATCTAAATACTGTAATGAGTTGTTGAAGAAATTTGATATGCATAATTGCAAAGAATCCTCCACTCCCATGTCTACTAATTGTTGTCTAGATTTAGATGAAAAGGGGAAATCTGTTGATCAAACTAAATATAGAGGTTTGATTGGATCTCTTCTATACCTCACTGCTAGTAGGCCTGACATTATGTTTAGTGTTTGCCTTTGTGCTAGATTCTAGGAAAATCCAAAGGAATCTCACCTCACTACTGCTAAAAGGATTCTCAAGTATCTTAAAGGAACCATCAATGTTGGTCTATGGTATCCTGAAGGTACTTCTCTTAAACTTGTTGGATTTCTGATTCTAACTTTTCAGGTTGTAGATTGGACAGCAAAAGTACCTCTGGTACATGTCACTTACTGGGGAGTAGCCTCATATCATGGCACAGCAAAAAACAAGCGTGTGTGGCTCTTTCAATTGTAGAAGCTGAATACATTGCAGTTGGGAACTATTGTGCCCAGAGTATCTACCTCAAATAGTAATTGAAGGATTATGGGGTGTTTCTAAAGACAGTACCTCTAGTTTGTGATAATACTAGTGCAATCAATCTGACTAAAAATCCTATTCAACACTCTAGAACTAAGCATATTGAAATTAGACATCACTTTATTAGAGAACATGTTTCTAGGGGTGATTGTGAAATTTTTTTCATTGATATTGAAAAACAATTGGTTGACCTGTTCATCAAACCACTACCTAGAGATAGACTTAATATACTTAAAAATGAATTAGGAATTTTGGATCTATCTAGTATTGTATAATTGATTCTATATTATGGTTCTGTGATTTTTAACAGGTTAATAGTTCGATTAATCGATTCTTTTTCTGAAAACTTTTGGAATATTTTCGAACTATGTACTTTTTAATTGATTAAACTTGCAAAATAATCTGTTAATTTTTTGGTTCTCAATATTTGTTCTTGTTCCATTGCCAGATTAATCGATTAAATGTGTTTTTAATCGATTTATTTCATTAAATTTTTCTCGCTCTACATATGTTTCTTTTGAATTAATTGATTAAATCTTCGATTTAATCGATTCATTTTACTTTTGAGATCTGCTTCTATCACATTAAGTATAATTAATTGATTATATGGTAAAACAATCAATTAATTTTCTAGGGTTAGTATTGTAGGCTTCTAATTTTTTACTGCAGGTTGAATTAAGTGCATTTACAACTACAAAATTATTTTACCGCTTCAGCTACCCTCTTAAATGTAATATATATCCAATTAGATCAGTAATTCACATTGGAAGCCTGTGATTGGAGATCAAAAGTAAAGAAATTTTGAAAATTTCAACTGATGCAGGTAAAGGATTAAATTGTTGTACCCATTGTTTCTTTTCTGTCTTTTCAGTGTCTGGCACAGGGAACAAGCTGATGTAACTCACTACACAACAAATTTGACTATTCAAAGTAGCTGAAGAGTCAGAATCCTCACATTCCTTTTATTATTCATTAGTTGTTCGAAAACCTTGTTTGGCAAGGTAAAATATTCTCCCTTTACTGTATTTGGTTCACTTCTCAAACATCATGTTCAAGCGCACCAAATCTGGAAGAAAGAAGTTCAGCAGAGGTGAATCCTCAACTGCAGCTCATGAAAAATCAAGAGGAGGGCTCATTGAAACATGGTTCAATGGAAACCAAGAGAAAATGGGGTTGTTCATTCATGAAATGAACAGGAAACAGATCAATCTCCCCAAAATATTGAAATTTTCATGGTTGGATGCTAAAGGATTCAAAGGGGTGCGAAAACTACTGCAACACTATAAACTTCAGAGCTTCTTAGAGCTCAATGGTAGAATCTATCCTAACCTTATCAAAGTTTTCTTTACTAAATTGTCATTTAAAGGTTCTACTCTTAAAACTCAAGTCAAAGGAGTGGATATTGAAGTTACTCCCATTATTTGTAAAAATGTTGTTGGTCTCCCACTATTTGTAAAAATGTTGCTGGTCTCAAGAATGAAGGGGTCAAAGTCACTAAAGGTTATACTACTGTTGTAGAAGATTTCAACAAAGTTCAGTACTTTCTTTCTTGCCTAAAGAATAAGCGTGACTCTATGAGTTCCTTCAATATTGGAAAGCTTAAACTTGAAGAAAGGTTGCTTGCATTCATAGTGGCCTGACAGCTTACTCCCAGGGGGAGCAATCATGCAGTGCTGAATGAAGGTGACCTGGTTCTTATGTACTGTATCCATCACATAATCAGAGTGAATTAGGTATTTGTTGTCAAAGACCATATGCTCAAAGCAAAGAGGCTAAGTGAATTTAGGTATCCCTATGCTATTTTAATTTCTAAATTTCTCACTCACTTGGGTGTTGATCTAGAAGGGGAATTGTCTGAAGTTGTACGCTTCACAAATGAGATTAAAAATTCCATCCTTCATAAAATGGGGTTCATAAAAATTGATGGTGACTGGATTTCCAAAGAGGAAGCCAGGAGAGATGAAGAGGATGATGATGTAGAAGAAGAAGAGGAAGAGGATGAGGACACTGGTGCTTCAAGTACTACTGAACCAAGACAAGAAGATCCCATGGAAGATGTTATGGCTCAACAGTCTCCATTAGACATGATTCCATATGTAGCTCCACCTAACCGTGGCACACCTCTTTCACAGTTTGAAAGGATTATGCTGAACCAAATGAATGAAATTCAAACTAATCAAAGGCGCCACATGGAGATGACATATGCTTTGCAAGCCCGCCAGCATCGACTTTATGAGGATTCCATTGCCAGGTTTAAACATATTGACAATCAACTGGAGGATATCTACAACAGAATTGGAGACCTCCAATTCAATCAGGGTCCCTGGGATGGTGATGAATAAAATCTCTTTTTGATAGCTTTATCTTACTTGCGTAATATTTTGTTGTTGTTGTTTTGTTTATTTTTTGGTACCTGAATGGTACTTATGGTCTATAGTTGAACACTTTTATCTATTTGATGAAGTCAAATAGGGGGAGAAGAATGCTATAACACTATAACACTGTCACTTCACACACACATCACAAACATATGTCTGTTGCTATTTTTTTATGCAGGTGTAGTGGATATTTATCTCCATCAAATAGGGGGAGATTGAAGCACTTGTTGGATTTGATGAAGACATATTAAAGTTTCATTATTCTGTTTGTGGGTGTGTAAGTAGATAGGTTATAGGTACAAAATTTAATCTCTTGATAATTACAATATATCTTGTGATAACACCTATAACTGTTGCATTTCATAGAATTTATCATACTTCATGAAAAACCAACCTTTAAGCTTTGAAAGAACAAACTAAGTTTTTTAATCTGTTAAAAAGTAGTTTTAATCTGTTAAAATAACTTAAAATAGGAAATGTATATATAAACCGATATTTTAATTGATTAAGCCGTAAAATCAACAAATTAAAATGTTCTTGATGGTTTTTTTTATGTTAAGGGTTTTGCCGTATTAATCTGTTAAATTGATAAATCAATATATTAAAATGTTCTAAGTCATAATTCATGTTTTAAGTAGCTCAGATTTTTAATCTGTTAAAATGAGTTTTAATCTGTTAAAACAGAGAACTACCATTTTTCCTTCTAGCAATTTTAATCCATTAAAAGCTTGAATTAATTGATTAAAATAGTTTTAAATGAAATCAATCGATTAAAACATCATTTTAATCAATTAAACCTGTCAGTTTTTCTCTTTTATATTCGTGTGTTTTTCTGAGCATTCATACACATTCATATCATAAGGTGCTTTGATCAAGATTGTTGAAAGATCTTCAAGAGAGGAAGTTCTGTGTTAGGAAATTTGCTTCTAGACTTCTGTATTACAAAAAGCTATTGTCCAGGTTTATCTTTTCCAATACTTGTACGAATTTTGATTGTGTAGATTGGGTTTAAATCTGCACTGGTTACAGCGACTGGGTTTGGTTGCTGGGTGGTTTTCAGTAGTCTATCTTGTGGTGTTGTAAGGTAGATCTTAGGGTAGATTGGTTTGTATCTACTGGTTTGTATTTTCACTTGATTTTAGTGGAACATGACAGGTTTGTCAAGAACTGGATGTAGCTCTTGGAAAGAGTGAACCAATATAAAAACTCTTATGTTGTATTTCTGCATTTCTCTCTTTCACTTCTATTTTATATTCTTGCTTTGTTAAAAACCAAATATGCCTAATAAAAGATTGATTAAATATTAATCATTCTTCCACAAAGAAAGCATTTTTCAAAAAGGTTTCAAAGTTCAATTCATCCCCCTCTTGAAACTCAACCATTAATTCTTACAAAATTAACAACTCAAAAACTTTTCACATAAATCTAGTTCAGCATTGTTCAAATTTGTTCATACTCAATCTATAATGCAATAATAATAAAAAAATTTAATTTGCAAAAAGAAAAGAATATAAAGGTAAAACATTGGGTTGCCTACCAAGAGCTCTTGTTTAACGTCTTCAGCTCGACGCCTATTTACTTTATGGTTCATGTAAGTATGTGATGAAGCGAAGCTGGTCCACTCCATCTCCTAAATATGCTTTAATTCTTTGCCCATTAACTATCCATGTGCTTCTTGTTGTTGGATCTTCCAATTCCACAGTACCGTAGGGTTTAACAAATTTTATCACGAACGACCCTGACCATTTGGATTTTAGTTTCCCAGGGAAGAGTCTTAATCTTGAATTAAACAGAAACACAGACTGGCCTGGATAAAATTCTCTTTTTCAGAATTTTCTTATCATGATATGCCTTAATTTTCTCCTTGTATAGCTTGGATGATTCATATGCATTAAGTCTCATTTCTTCTAATTCATGCATCTGAATTTTTCTTTTTTTTTTTTGCTGAAGCTTTTGGATCAAAATTTAGAAATTTTAAAGCCCAATACGCTTTATGCTCCATTTCCACTGGGAGATAACATGACTTACCATAGACAAGTTGAAAAGGAGATAACCCAGTGGGAGATTTATATGTAGTCCTATAAGCCCAAAGCGCATCATCTAGCTTTATTGACCGATCTTTTCTTGAAGATGAAACAATCTTTTCTAATATTCTTTTGATTTCTCTGTTTGAAACTTCTGCTTGCCCATTAGTTTGTGGATGATAAGGTGATGCGACTTTATGTCTGACCCCATAATGCTCTAAAAATTTTTGAAGTTGAATATTACAGAACTGTGACCATCCATCACTAATTAGGACTCTGGGAGTGCCAAATCTACAAAATATATTCTTCTTTAAAAAATTTATCACCGTTTTGGCATAAGCTTTTACAGTAGCCACTACTTCCACCCACTTTGACACATAATCTACTGCTACCAATATGTATTCTTTAGAGAATGAGGATGGGAAAGGTCCTGCAAAATCAATTCCCCAACAGTAAAATATTTCTACTTCCAACATGATATTCAGGGGCATTTCCTATCTTCTTGTTATTCCTCCTGTCTTCTGACAATTACTACATTGTTGTGTAAGTTGTGCGCGTCTTTAAACAAAGTAGGCCAGAAAAAACCATATTGGAGAACTTTTGTAGCAGTCCTTACTCCATTAAAATGTGCACCATAAGGAGAACTGTGGCAATGCCAGAGAATATTTTTGGCTTCTTTGCTTTTCACACATCTTCTCACCAAGTTATCACTTCCTATTTTGAAAAGATAAGGATCATCCCATACCAAATAATGTGCATCCTCAAATAATTTCTTCCTTTGGTGCCAAGTATAATCTTCTAGGACAACTTTTGCAGCTTTGAAATTTGTCATGTCAGCAAACCAAGGTATTTCTTGTACCATCATCAGTTTTTCATCTGGAAATTCCTCCTGCATTTCTAATTGGTTATTAGTCACTTCAGTATTGACTAATTTGGACAAATGATCAGCTACCAAATTTTCACAGCCCTTTTTGTCCTTGATCACCGAATCAAATTCCTACAATAATAAAATCCATCTAATTAGTTTGGGTTTATAATCTAATTTGGTTAACAGATATTTGATTGTTGCATGATCAGTATATACAGTAACAAATGAACCAATCAAATATGCTCTGCATTTTTCCAATGCATATACTATAGCTAATAATTCCTTTCCAGTAGTTGCATAAATAATTTGGGTTGCATTAAGAACTTTTCTAGCATGATGTATAGCATGAAAAATATTAGATTTTCTTTGGCCTAATACTACTCCTATAGCATAATCACTTGCATCACACATTAATTCAAAATCTAAATTCCAATCAGGTGAAATTATCATAGGGGCTGAAATTAATTTTTGTTTTAACATTTCAAAAGCATGCAAACATTCAGCATTAAAATTAAAAGAAATATCCTTATTGAGCAAGTTGCTGAGTGACTTTGCAATCTTTGAGAAGTCTTTTATAAATCTTCTATAGAATTTAGCATGTCCTAGAAAACTTCTGATGCCCTTCACATTTGTTGGTGGTGGAAATTTCACAATGATTTCTACTTTTTCTTTATCAACTTCAATACCTCTTGCAGAAATCTTATGGCCTAACACCACACCTTTAGTTACCATAAACTGGCATTTTTCCAATTTAAAACTAAATTGGTATCATTACACCGCTTTAGTATAGTATTTAGGTTCCTTAAACACTGGTCAAATGATGTACAAAGTACTGAAAAATCATCCATGAAAACTTCTATGCATTGTTCCACCATATCTGAGAAGATTGCTAGCATGAATCTTTGAAAGGTTGTTGGGGCATTGCACAATCCAAATGACATTTTCCTATAAGCAAACACACCAAAAGGACAAGTAAAAGCAGTTTTTTCTTGATCCTCTTGATCTACTACTATTTGATTATACCTTGAATAACCATCCAGAAAACAAAAAAAAGTTTGTCCTGCTAACCTTTCTAACATTTGATCCATGAAAGGTAAAGGAAAATTATCTTTTCTAATTTCCTGATTCAATTTCTTATAATCTATACACATTCTTCAACCTGTGACAGTCCTAGTAGGTATTAATTCATTTTTATCATTATAAATTACAGACATACCTCCTTTTTTTGGGACTACCTGAACTGGGCTAACTCAAGCACTGTCAGAGATAGGATAGATCATACCATCATCTAACAATTTTAGTACTTCTTTCTTTACCACCTCTTTCATGGTTGGATTAAGATGTCTTTGAGGTTGTGCAATAGGCTTGAAATCATTCTCCATGTGAATCTTATGCATGCAATAAGATGGACTGATTCCTTTGAGATCAGTTAAAGTCAACCCTATGGGCTTCTCATTATCTTTTAGAACTAATATAAACTTTTCTTCTTCAGAATTTGTTAAAGCATTGCTAATCACCACTTGTTTGTTGCCTCCATGTGCAAGAAAAACATATTTTAAGTGAGGAGGTAATACCTTTAACTCCAGCTTCTGACTCTCAGTTTCTTGTTCTTGCTACAATTTCTCAAATATTTGTTCTTTTAAAGTAACCTCTTGTGATGAATCAAGATGTTTTAAATATTTCTCAATTTCTTCTTCATCTTTTTCATCAAATTCATCATTAACACCTATCAAAGCTTTTTCTAACAGGCTTGCTTTGGTTAGTTGTTTTCTTGTTGCTTGAACAATATCATCTACCACATCCATCCTAAGACAGTGTTGTTTATCTGTGGGATGTCGTAATACTTCAAATACATTAAAATTAACTTCGTCATCTTCTACTCTGACCTTTAATTTGCCATCATCCACATCAATAATGACTTTAGCTGTCTTCATGAAAGGTCTTCCTAGTATAAGAGGAACTTCAGTGTCTTCCTCCATATCCATCACAACAAAATCAACTGGGAACATAAATTTATCAACTCTGACCAAAACGTCCTCCGCCACACCATAAGGAAATTTTAGAGACTTGTCAGCTAGCTGAAGTGTCATTCTTGTAGGCTTTACTTCCAAATCTCATATTCTATTAAGCATGGACAAAGACATTAGATTTATACTAGCACCCAAATCAAGTAATGTCTTACCTACTTGTAATGTCCCAATTGTACTGGTATAGTGAAACTTCCAGGGTCCTTGGACTTTTGAGGTAATGATTTCTGAATTATAGTGTTGCATCCTGCTTCTAACTCCACTGTTTCTGCAGTAAATATCCTTTTCGTAGTTAATAGCTCTTTCATGAATTTTGCATAAGTTGGCATCTGCTCCATAGCTTCCACAAATGGAATATTAATTTGTAGTTGCTTAAAAATATCAATGAATCTTGCAAACTGTCTTTCTTTATCTTTCTTGGAAGGATGACAAGGATATGGTAAATCCTTTAGTTGAGGTATTTGATTCTCATCTTTCTCCCTCTTTTTCTCACTATTTTTTTCTTCTTTTTTAGTATTTTTTTCCTTTTTCTAAACTCTCACTTTTATTTTTCTCTTTTTCTCCTTCACACTCGTTTTCTTTATCCTCTTTTTCTTGTAAGACTTCCTTCTCTACAGCCAGGTTGTCACCAATCCATTTTCCTATAACCTTACCACTCCTTATAGTTATTGACTTACACTGCTCCTTTGGATTGGTTTGTGTGTTAGCTGAAAACTGTCCTCCTTGTTGCTCAGATAATTGTTTAGCCCATTGGCCAACCTGGGTCTCTAAATTTTTGAATGAAGCATCAGTATTTTTCTTACTAGACAAAGTAGCTTGCATGAATTTTTCTAAAGTATCCTTCAATTTGCTCATTTTGTCAGGCATTGAAGGATAATTTTGTTACTGCTATTGATATGGAGATTGATGATATGACTGTTGTTGAATTGTAGGTTGTCTAGTAGATGAACTAACACCTTGTTTCCACCCAAAATTCTGATTCTGATTCTGATTCCCTCTCCATCCTTGTGCAAAATTATTCTGATAATTGTTGGGATTAGGAAAATTACCTTGTCTTCTTTGACTATTACCTTGAGCACCCATATAATTAGTTTCTTCTTGTTCTAGGTTGCCTTGGTAAGAACATTGTTCATTTGGATGATCACCTCCACAAAAGTCACATTTCATGAATTGTTGACCAGGATAAGCATGGATAGCATGTATTTGTTGAGGTAGCCTTGCTATTTGTTAAGTCAATGCTTCCATCTGTTTAGTCAAAATTTTATTCTGAGCTAGCATAGCATTTGAAGTGTTAAGCTCCAACATTCCTTTCTTTTGAACTGGATGTCTATCATGTTGGGCATGTTGGTCTGTAAAGTATAGTGCATCAATAATTATTGTGGCATGTTGGATTTCTGCATCCAACATGGTTCCTCCTGCTGCAGCATCTAATAACATCTTTGTATCAAGTCATAGGCCAGTATAGAAAATATTCAATTGAGCATTGTCTTCAAATCCATTATTTGGGCATCTTCTCAATAGTGATTTAAATTTCTCCCATGCTTCACAAAAAGATTCATCTGCTCCTTGTATGAAAGTAGAGATGTTGGATTTTGCCTTGATGTAGCGGGATGGTCGAAAAAATATGTTTAGGAACTTCTCTTCTACATTACTCCAGTTAGTCAAACTCTGATTAGGATGTGCCTTCAGCCACTCCTTTGCCCTACGTGCCAAAGAAAAAGGAAATAATCTCAAGTATACAGATTCAATATCTACTGCTCTAAACCCCATGGTACCAATCAACTCATAAAAAGTAGACAAGTGAATGTAAGGGTCTTCATGATCAAATCCAGTGAATTGATAGCATTAATCAAGCTTAAGAAAGTTGGCTTCATCTCCAATGTTTGGTTATCCGGTATTGCAATGCTAGAGAAGTGTCTCGGACCTTGCTGCATAACATAGTCTCTAAGTGTTCTTCTAGGTGGATTTGAATTTGGATTTTGATTTGCTCCTTCCTCCACCATGTCTTCTATGATTGGGTCTGGTAAATTGAGTGTAAGAGAAGCGTTAACAAATTCTCCTGTTGCTTGTTCTTGACTTTCTCTTCTTCTTCTACCCCGGTTCCTCCGAGCAATTTTTTCAATCTCCGGATTAAATTCTAACTGCTCTGAAGATACCTGTCCTCTTAAATGCATAAATCAAAGAGTAACTCAAGCAAATATTAGCACAAAACAATAATTAATCAAAATAAAACTAAAAAATAAAACAAAATAGAAATAAAATAAAATAAAATACTTAATAAGCTAAACAAAGAATTTCCAAAAAACACCATTCCCTGGCAATGGCGTCAGAAATACTTGTTGAATTATTGGCAAGCGTACCAAAATTATCAATCATAGTATAATATTTTGATTAAATAAAAGTCGATCCCACGAGGAACGATTTCAATGGAAATTCTCAATTATATGCTTACTAAGTAGATTAAAACAAAGTGGGTTTTGCATAAAGAGTTGAATTGAAATTAAATAACAAAGAACTATAAATTGTTTAGAAAAGATCAATTAAAGGCACATAAGATTGACTTCCTTCCTTATTCCTTTTTTGCAATGGCTATGTCAATCAAGAACATCAATTAACCTAACAATGTTGATGCCACCTACTCAATTCATCCATGTTGATTTCTCACACATGAAATTCATAAGAAAACCTAATAAATGTTGATTTCGCACACAATTAAGAGATTTTCCAGCATTAGGTTTAGGGTGTCAAGCAATTGATACATTCATTCCATTCTTGGCAATTAACGTAACAAATATTATTACCGTAATCTAGGATTCAAGATATGTTTTTCAATCATACCCCAAACATAAAGAATAAATCATTCCAAAGTACAGAAGATAAGAATAACAACATTAAAACATAGATTAATATCTCAAAATATCACCATGATACAAAAGAGTTCAAAGGAAGTGCACCAAATCCCAAGAGAATAAAGTTAGCCACTCATGGTGGCCATTACAATGCTTCAAATGTGGAAGAAGTGAAGAATTGATGAAGATTGGACGAAACCCTAGAAGTATTTGCACCTCTTCTCCCCAAAATCGTTTGTTTCTCTCAAAACACATCTTATCTTTTAAAAGGAAAAATTGGGTCTCACATCTTTCGCCCAAACGATATTTCCCTATTTTCGCTCAAGCGACAAATCGCTCGCTTGAGCAAGTGAGATCCAGAGAAGAATAACTAACATTCGCTCAAGTGAATTTACTGGCGCTTGAGCAACTGACTCTCAGAGAGTTTTAACTAATATTCGCTCAAGCGAAATTGATGGCGCTTGAGTGACTGACTTCCATAGAAGAATAAATGATATTGGTTCAAGCGAGAGTCTATCTCGCTCGAGCGACTTCCATGCTGAAAATTTTCTTCCTCCTTTCAGTTTTTCTCCGTTGATGTTGACAATTATGCTCCTTACTCTTGTATCAAGGTATTCTCGAATTCATCCTACATTGAGAGAAAAATAGATTAGAATTAATATAAGTTAAGTGATTTGATAACAATTCAAAGCATAATTATATAATCTTTTTACCACTTAACACTAATCCATTTCTAATAATATTTTAAGTTCACATTCAACTTACAATTAACTTAGAAAATTATCCTATTTTGTATGGAAGAATCCTAATAGCAAACATGGACAAGGTTCAATATTTCAGAATTTTCTAGAGTTATATAAGCTATTTTGGCATGAGGTCCGAGCCAAAATTTCAATAACTTAATTATCTACAATATTGATGAAATAATTAATTCAAATACCTTATAAAATAGATGCAGTATTCAATTTTCAGTGGTTGTTTCCAACTGGGCTCAACTACAATAACACTCTGAACATGTCTTGGTAATTTGACTATAACTCATCCTACACATAAGATATTGACATGAAACCAATTTCTAAATTTCGGAAATATAATTTCCTGCAATGTTTATGAAGGAATAAAGTCCTAATGTTATGCTTATCATTCCCAAAAATTCAAAAACTGAGGCTGTTGAATTAGGGCAACATCTTAACGTCAGAACTAGTACACTGGACAGTAAAATGGGCATAACTTGAACTACAAATATCCGTTTGATGTGAAACTAGATTTTAAATTTCAATAACTTAAAGGTCTACAACTTTAGTGAAGATACTAATTCCTAATTCTATTCACACAAGTCCCAGAAATTTAGGGAACAATACTTGCGAATTAGGGTTCTTAAAGTTTTTAGCTCAACCACTTCTAATCCTCAATTCTAAGCATTATTCTAGTATCCTAGGTGTAAAACATACAATAAAACTCTTCCTACTCCCATTCAAGCTCAGTCAAGTGAGGAGAAAATTGAAAATGCACCATTTTGAAAAATAAAACCGTAGAAATGTAGAGGAAATTGAGAGAAACAAATTTACCTCTTGGAGCTCCTCAAGAAAATCAAGATTTTGCCCTCAAAATCAAGCTTGAAAGTGAGGAGGTTTTGAGAGAAAGAGAGAAATAGAGAAGTGAGAGAAAGAGAGTCTATGGACCTTTTTCTTGGCACAAGGAATAAAGAGGTTGTCTTATGCTTTACTTTAAAAGTCAAATTTCTAATTCATTTTTTTTAATTGCCAAATGTGAATATTTACAAATTAATAGATAGGGGAAATCTTTAAGACATGCAAGTAGAATATCTAAAATAATAATGAGATGATTAATAAAATTTTAATTCACTCAAATTGCTCTCGGATCAGTTTATTTTTTTTTTACTAGTTAATTAAACATGCTGCAAAATAAAATTTTAAAATTTATCAAATTTCATTGTAAAAATTTACTTTTCGAGATTTATTTAGCACTATTAGACTCTTGTAAAATTTTCAAATATTTTCAACTTTGTTTTTTATATAATCAATTGTAATTTGAAATTTTTTGTTAGAATGACCGCAAAATGGGTCAAATTTGAGTATTTTTCTAAAAATTCTAGAAAAATTTCAGAAAATCACAAATAATCTAGCAAACATAAAAATATATAGTCACTTTAGCCAATTCCTAATAATTCAATTATTAAAATTTTGACAAACTCTTTGTCAAAATTTAACAAACCAAGGGTACTGAGAATTAGGATCTTACATAGGGGGAGTTTAAATATACTGTGCTAATCTGGGCTAATCTGTGCTACACTATACTGTGCAAATTTGTGCTAATCTTGAACTGGCTATATAGAGTCAAGTATTTTAATTCATTTCAGGTGTTTCTTTGATCATCATCAAAAAGGGGGAGATTGAAAGCAATGAGGGGGAGATTGATGGCAATGTGAAACATGTCCCTACATTCCCAAAAGATAATTTTGATGATGATGATTCAAGTTAACAACATTCAAGACTCAAGCAAGTCCAAGATGATTCCTGAAGACTAGATAGAGTCTTAGAATACTGGATATGAAGGTACAAGTTGATGAAGTAATATTATGCATAAACTTCCAAAGCACAAGTGTGACAAAATTTTGTAACATGACATTTTTCACTGTCATAATCAATTATGATCCATCAGAAATGGAAAAATGATTTTCTCTATCATAATTGATTATATTGGTAACATAATCGATTATGACAATTCAAATTTGAAAAATATTTGTTTTGAAGAATAAATGTTTTTGAATATATCCTAATTTTTTCTCGACAAATTATTAATGACCAACGACTATTTTCTGATGTTATTTTCCTATTTAAATGAGTTTTGATGAAAAATCAAAAAGACACAATTACAGAATTCGAAATTTCAATTTACATTCAAACAGTTTTGAGAAAAGAATTTTGAGCAAGGCAACATAGATATTTTACACCTTGTGAGAAAACCCTCTTCTCTACTACCTTTTGTGCTTTCATTGTTAATCACACTTGTTCTTAGAGGTTAGCATTCTACAGGCTTCTACAACTTGTTGTCTCCATTACCCAGGTGTGACTGTTCTTATCATCCTTTGTGGGTTTAGGTGGGGGATGTTAAATTCCCTTTTTAAGGTTTAGGTTGTTTCTCTTATTTTATTGCCTTCATCCTTTATGGGTTTAGGTGTGCATACTGTTTCTTGATCAATGTGGTTGTGATTGTGTTTGTGATTGTCGTTCATCCTTTGATTTGTTTAGGGAGGTGTTCATCCCTAGTGTGATTCTAGGGAGGTGTCCTTAGAGGGATTCTAAGCAGGTGTTTTCATCCTTTGATTTGTTCAGAGGAGTTGTTCATCCCTAGTGGGATTCTAGGGAGGTGTTCATCCTTAGTGGGATTCTAAGGAGGTGTTTGTCTTTTGAATTAGTTTTCTTTTTATTGGTTCCTCTGCTAAGTTGATTGTAATTTGTAAGCTGAATTTGACAGATAGTGAATTGGGGTCACTCTTGTGATTAGAGTTAACTAGGAATTGGATGTAGGGTTGCTATACCCGAACTGGTATAAATTATTGTGTGCTTTCTCTTCCTTATACCTCTGTGATAACATCTACTTATTTTCTTCCCTTTGTCTCTCTGATTATATCGCTTCCACTTTATCTGATTTTAATATGATAATTCAAACTAAATTTTACAAATTATTGACTCAAATAAATTTTAATTTGGCATCTATTTTAATTTGTACATCTATTCACCCCCTCTAGATGCCATTTGTCTAACATATTTCCCTAAGTTAACGTTTGGTGATAAAATTATACCTATTTTATATTTAAAAATTTTCTATACAAACAAAACAACGTTATCCCTAATCAACTTGTACTCACAAGCCTTAAAGATGCATGAGCAGAGCTCGAAACCACTAATGTAACCCCATTCTAGATTATATTTATTAATCCTAATTTATTATGTAAGTTAGTATTATTTTTTAATATATTCATAGAAGGCTAATAGAAAATATACCAAGTGAACACATAATTTAGGTAAAGTTCTATATTAAATCAAACAACAAGTTCTAGTACAAAGTTTTCAAAATATTACAAGTCATAAAGTTATACTTATATATTATACAATCCCCAACCTAAGCTCTAGATTTTTGCAAAAAACATCTATCTCTTGAATTATACATTCCTGCATCACATGTCACCAATATCTGGGATTGAAATATTTATGGGGTTAGATATTTAGTTTTATCCATAACAAATAAATCATTCATGGAAACAAAATAGAGAATATCATACAATTCATGAATAATCTACAATTTAATCATGCGATATGTTTATGATATGTACATGTGACTCAAAATGCAAAACTTTAAAATCATGTGTTTGACTCTATACTCCATGGAGATTTTCCCGTTGAGAGTTTAATGAAGCTAGAGCTTAACATCACCCTGTTCGGTGATTCGACAATGTCCCATTAAACGTGAATAAGTAGACAGTAGTTAGAGTGTCAGTGCGCCCTGAAGGCTACCACGACACAAAATCAAATAAAGACTGGTCATTTAAGGAATTGTCAATGCCCAAAACACTCTTTAAACCCAAGGTCCAACCCCTATAGACCAAAGGTCCTATCTTACTCATTCTACTCATCCTTATTTGCTATCAATGACATCAGTAGTTCAAAGATGAATTTCATGCTTGGTCAAATTATACACCCTTTTCCACTTCTTTATACATGCAAATTTTTAATTCAACTATTATTTCAAAGAGTGTAGGACTTATCTATGAGTTGCAAACATACTTCTCATTTTTTTTCTTTGTTTTTCTAAGTCTTGCCTTTTTTTCTCACTTTTACTTTCTTTTCAATTTCACAATTTCAACTTCTTTTTTTTATGAGACTTAAGACTTTTTCACTAATTCAATTCCAACTCAATTTTTTTCATACAAGTCCGAACATCATACATGGCATATTCAAAGACAATTGATTCAACTTTCAAGATTTTAAAGGAAATTAAACTAACATGGTTTGTATAAAAGAATTTATGCTTAGAAATTTGCTAATGATCTAGTAGCAAACATATTACTCAAAAGTACAAGCCAACATACAATGTGGTTCGGTCCGTACCATACAAGACTCGATTTCAATTTTACTTCAACAACAAATTTTTATTTTCTAACACATGTGGGACAACATCTAAAGGAATTATGACATACAAGGACTACACATGACTTTCTAATACAACATGGAAGATTATGAAATTGAAAGCTAAGTAAGAAAATCTATGTCTACTCATACAACATATTAAAAGAATTCCTAAACATACAATTGATTCAAGAAGGGAACTAAACAATGAATTAATTACAAAAAATTAGGACTCCATTATTGAACTACATATGACTCCAAGAATGACTTAAACAATTCCATACATGACCGAAATTCAAAGACAAGAAGAAGGAAATATGAAGGTTCTTATCTCTTGTAGACCTCCATGTCGCCGCCGTCCGTTCTGACGTCCAAGGATATCTCAAATGTTTATGTGAGCGGTCACGAAAAGATGGTTTAGACTCGCGTTTATTTAAAAATGTGATCACTGCTCCCGAGGTGCTCAACAACTGAACTATCCTCTACTAAAAGCAAGGTTTTCGCAAAAAGGTTCTTATGGAGTTGCCACCAATGTTTTGACCATAAACATTGGAAAAGGATAAAAAGGCGTTGATTTTAAGAAAAACCAAACTTGGCCATTATAACTAGAGTTAGGTAAGGGAGTTAGTTACGCATGGGGAAGGTGTTAGCACCCCCACGACGCCCCTTTTGGGTTCCCTATGACGGATTAATTCATAAAGTAAAGATTAAGAGAAATTACGCTATTACCCTATTTTATTACACAATATTAAAAAATGGCTATCTACATGATTCTATTTTCTATTGCATACGTAAAGCAGTAAATAAAGCAATAAAAGAGAAAAGAAGTGAAAAGAACCTCCGTAGCAAGCTTTTATTACAACTTTTCAACTGTGAGGATGCGTTTTGGCAATTCCCCGCACTACACAGACTCTCCTCCCCGAATACGGGATCGACACTACAAAAACTTTAAGAAGAATTGAATGTCTGAAGAAACTTCCTTAACCGATTGTTACCTTATAGGCAATCAGAGAGATCATTCGAAAGAGGGAGAGAAGAGAGGAGTGAGGTGTGTGAAAAAACGTCACCTAAGGTCCCTATTTATAGTTTTTTCAGCCAGCAAACTCGGGACGGCCGTCTCGGGCCAAGAAAATAGGGACAGCAGTCTAAAATGTTTGGGACAGTCGTCTAGAAGTTGGGACAGCCATCTCAAGTTGTTTTTTGGTTGAGACGCGCGTCTCACATCTGGGACGTGCGTCTCGCCTATTTGGGACGACTGTCTCGCTTTCTGGGACAGCTGTCTCGAGTGTTCTGGTCAAATTTTGTGTTCTGGGACTCCAGGGAAGCTTTCCTTTCTTCAGACGAAAGCCGGTTGATGCCGATGGACGTCCACTGAAGCTTTACCCACCTTCAGAGAGAAAGTCTTCTGGTCTTTATTGAGAGGCCGGGAAAAATTAGGGGTCTACAGCTGCCCCCCCCCCCCTTCACCAGCCTAACTAACTGTTGGCCTAATGTGTCCACAAGATTAGTTGGTAGGTGAAGGAGTGAACCCTTTTGCCCGGTCATCCTTTGGATGCTCCTTTTCTGAAGTTGCTGATCCTCTGGATGATAAATATTTTTGATAGGTACCAACCCCTATCTGGTTTGATGAAAATGAACCCCCATCTGGTCCGAACCTCCTTCTATAAGGCTCTTATGAGTACAAACCTCCACCAGGTTCGAGTGCGCATTTGCTAAACTCTTGTGACTATTTACCCTCACCAGGTATGAGCCCGCATTTGCTTAGCTCTTGTGGGTACCTACCCCCACCAGGTATGAATCCGCATTTGCTAGATTCTTGTGAGTACTTACCCTCACCAGGTACGAGTCCGCATTTACTAAACTCTTATGGGTACCTACCCCCACCTGGTACGAGTCCGCTTTTGCTAAACTCTTGTGAGTACTTACCCTCACACGGTACGAATCTGCATTTTCTAGATTTTTGTAAGTACCTACCCCCACCAAGTACGAGTCCGCTTTTGCTAAACTCTTGTGAGTACTTACCCTCACACGGTACGAATCTGCATTTGCTAGATTCTTGTGGGTACTTTCCCCCACTAGGTTTGAATTTGTGTTTGCTAAACTCTTTGTGAGTACTTACCCTCACACAGTACGAGCCTGCATTTTCTAAGCTCTTATGGGAACTTACCCCCACCAGGTACGAATCTGCATTTGCTAGATTCTTGCGGGTAATTTCCCCTACTAGGTTTGAGTCCATGGTTGCTAAACTCTTGTGAGTACTTACCCTCACATGGTACGAGCCTGTGTTTGCTAAGCTCTTGTGGGTACCTACCCCTACCAGGTATGAGTCTGCATTTGCTAAACTCTTGTGGGTACCTTCCCCCACCAAGTACGAATCCGTATTTGCTACATTCTTGTGAGTACTTACCCTCACCAGGTACGAGCCCGCGTTTGCTAAGCTCTTATGGGTACCTACCCCCACCAGGTACGAATCCGTATTTGCTAGATTCTTGTGAGTACTTATCCTCACCAGGTACGAGTCTGCGTTTGCTAAACTTTTTGTGAGTACTTACCCTCACACGGTACGAGCCTGCGTTTGCTAAGCTCTTGTGGGTATTTACCCCCACCAGGTATGAATCCGCATTTGCTAGATTCTTGTGGGTACTTTCCCCCACTAGGGTCGAGTTCGTGTTTGCTAAACTCTTTGTGAGTACTTACCCTCACACGGTACGAGCCTGCGTTTGCTAAGCTCTTGTGGGTACTTACCCCCACCAGGTATTAATCTGCATTTACTAGATTCTTGTGGGTACTTTCCCCCACTAGGTTTGAGTCCGCGTTTTGCTAAACTCTTGACGAGCCTCGTTTTGCAGGGCTCTTGTGGGTACCTACCCCCACTAGGTACGAATCCGTTTTTGCTAGATTCTTGACGAGCCCCGTTCTGCAAGGCTCTCCGGATGCTCTTTTTGGTAGTCAATCTTGTGTTTGATGAGTACAAACCCTCATCCGGTTTTGGAGATGTCTTGGCGGCTTACTATTTCTGATTATGCGCCCATTCCATGGGGAGTGATTAATTTTGTTTTTGACTTTTCTGTTTTAGTCATCCAGTCTTGTTGCGGATTTTTGTTTTTGGCTTTTCTGTTTAGCCATCCGGTCTTACCGGGGATTCTTTGTTTTTGGCTTTTCTGTTTAGCCATCCGACATGTTGTTTGTCGGGGATTATTTGTTGGTTGCCTCTTATTTAGGAAGGAATCCACTGGGGATTTTTGATTTTTGTCTATTGTGCCTCTTAAGTAGGCAGATGCTTCAATAATGATGAAGACTTTATAATTGGGCTTTTATTGCCTCTACATAGGTTGATTTCCCTTTCTTAGGGATATTGTCTCTTTGCTTGCCAGGTCTTGCCTATATATTTATAGGCAATTAACTTCCTGAGGATATGGATTTGTAATTTTTCCTTTGCTGATAGGCTCACTGGGATAGTTTTTTGTTCTTTTTGATGATCCACCGGGGAATTGATTTCCTTCCCAGAGATCTATTTTGATTTGCCCCATGGGGGGAATGGAGTTTTTGACTCCTTGTTGGATGCTGTTAGTTTGAGCTGGCTTTGTCGATGCTCTTATTTCGCTGGGGAATGGGTTTTCTAATTGTTTAATTTACGCCTTTTTCTTGCGATTTTATCTCTTTTTTCCAAGATTTTGAAATTTGGCTTTTTTATTTTGGATAATGCGTTCACCTTTAAGCTTTTTCTTCTTTTTCTTCTTTTGGTGATCCACCAAGGAGTTTGCTGGCTTCCTAGGGATCCAACTTTGATTTGATTTTTTGATGATGGAGTCTTGGCTCCTAGCTTTGTGAAGCTCTTATTGAGCTGGAGGATGGGAATTTTCTTGTTTTCCTCTTTTTGTATATTTTTTTGAGATGCTCCTCCTGGAGATTTTCATTCGGCCTTTTTCTGTTGTGGACTTTGCTGGGGTGAAAGATTTTCTTTTCCTTCTTTTTCATTGATCCCCTGGGGATATGGAGATTTTGACTCCGTATTTTCTTTGATCGATCTTTGTGTAGTCCTTATTCTCCTTTGGGGAAGTAGCAGAGATTCTGGATAAATATGCTTGATGACTCATGTGGTGATGAAGCTGAGTCGTGAGATAATCTTTTTGTTTTGCCTCTGGAATAGGCGAAGATCTGTTTGGGCTGATCAAGCTTTTCCGTTAGCTTTTCTATGTTGATGGCTTCCTCTTTCTTGGATGGAAGGATGGTGGTTGGATCTTAAAACTACTATGCTTGATGGCTCATGTGGTGGTGATGCTGAGCCGTGGGGTAATTTTTGTCTTGCCTTTGGAGTAGGCAAGGATCTGCTTGGGGATGATTGAGCCTTTCCTTTAGCCTTTTTTTTTTTAATGTACCTTCTTTTTATTAGGGTAGAAGGAGAATGGTTGGAGCTATGGTTTTCTTGAAGCTCTTTGTTCTGCTGGAGTGGTTTTGATTTCGCCTTCTCTTTCGCGATTTTAATTTTTCTCGTGAGTTATTTGAAATCTGGCTTTTTAAGATATCACGTGTGCCTTTTTATTTTATTATTATTTTTTTATACATGTGGGCTTTTTGAGGGTAAACAGTTATAACAACTTTTTATTTATTACTTCCCCTTTTTCTCGGGATGGTACATTTAAGCATTCTAGCTAACAAAAAATATCTAGAAACATCCTAGTCATCAACTTCTAGGCTGGAGTGGGACGATGGTGCTGGCGAAGGGATGCGGCGGAGCATGCGACGCTGGAACCTTGCCTGGGTCTGGACCAAATTTTCTATTTGGCGGTCCGTCCTTTCTTGCCTCATATTCAGCTGGCTGAATTGTTGGCGTAAGAACTGGAATTGTCCTTCCATGTAAGCGTGCTCGTCATCCATACATCGGTATAAGCCAATGAAATATTGATCATATGATTGCTGTTGGGACTCCGAAGTCATGGGGATATCCTGTGGCATACCGAAATCATGGATATCTAGCGAAATTGAGATCATAGGATGTAAGACGAATCCAGATCCTTGTCGACTAAGGATGTTCATGTGAGCCAGCATTGCCCCATTAATTGGTTCTGGTTGGAGGCTCGTCGGGATATCCTCTCCGTTAGAACATCCCCAATATTCGGCTAAAGGAGTGAGGAAAGGAGCCATCATGATGGCTCCTGCTGAGCCACGAGTTCCAAAATCCTTTAAGGCTTTCAGGAAGGTGTAGCCTGGGTTACATCAATGCCCTTGATGCATGCAATAGATAATAAAGAGATCAGCCAACATCACCTTTCCTTGGCTTTCTTTCCGACTATGTATGGTCCCAGCCAGCAGTTTGTGGCATATGCAAAGCGAAGGAGGAAAAGTCGTGCCCTTCAGATGCGACGGCAGGGGTTGTGTCCCAGTGATGGCTTCCCACATATTGCTGGTAGTGAGAGCAATGGGTTTCTCATAGTATGCGGACCTATATTTTGGTGTCCTTATACTTGCTTGCTGGCACAAACCCATTATGACGTTGAAGTCATCCAACATAGTGGTCTGGTATGCCCCATCCATCCAATAGGAGATAGCTTGAGTAGGGGAAACTCTGGGGATCATAGACGACATCTCCACCATAGTGACGGAGGCAAGGAATTCCAGAGTGGTGGTGCAGTGAATTTGAGAGGGTGGCTCACGGAGTAGAAAATCCCATCCTATATTATGGATATACTTTCTGACATCTTGATCCCAACCAAATGTAGTTAGGATTTCAAAATCCAGGCATAGCATAGGGTGCCATGAATGTTGTTGGATGTTTGCCAGCCTCAGTTGATGTGACTCTGCTAGTTGAGTGTTAATGATGGGAGCTTCTTTAGTAGAGGCCCGGGTGAGTTTCCTCTTAGATGAAGACTCTCCATGCTCCATTTTGTGCCTAACTCACTCAAGAATGCGAGAAATGCGTAGAAAGGGGAATGAAACAAGATGGAATGCTTGGAATGGGATGCAAATGCAAGGATCTGCGCCCCACATTTATATGAGAGGTTTGGAAGGTCGAGACGGCCGTCTGGGATTTGGGACGACCGTCTCAGACCAACACAAACCTTGGGACGGCCATCCCATTCAAAAATTTTGCTTGAGACGTGCGTCTCATTTCAAATTTTCAATTGGGACGCCCGTCTCTACCTCTGGGACGACTATCTCGAGCTTTTTTAATGTATTTTTTATGTTTTTTATGTTCCTTCTTTTTATTTCTTGAAGACTTTTTATTTGGAGATTTGGTTATGGAACCTCCTGTTTTCAATCACAAGTATGGAGTCTAGCCTCCTTATATGCATGTTTATTATTCTTATTTAAAGAAGATTAATTTTTTTTCTTGATTTTGACAAAGTCGTTTTGTGTAATTACTTTGTGTGTGGATGTCCTAAATGCAATCTATTTGTTCATTTATATATATTTTATGCACCTAGAAAGTAACTGGCATTCTCCTGTTGGCTTCTCATGAATATGCCGACGGGCTCCTCTTTTGTGACCATGTTGATGGGCCCTTCTTTTATTCATCTTTTGGTTTTAGCCCTATCTTTTGCCTAAACTGCCCTTTACGGATTTTCGATCTAGCGGGCTGCCTTAATTTTTGCCTAGAATATCTTAGGGGGCTTTCGCCTTATCTTTTGCCTAGACCGTTCTTAACGGATTTTCGATCTAACAGGCTACCCTGATTTTTACCTAAGAATATCCTAGCAGGAATTTATTATTTTCTTATTTTTTTATGCTTCCTCTTTTTAGATGCATGCTTGATATTTGATTAAAGGTCTTTGCGCATATTTATGGTTTATCAACAAAGAGGCATTTCCATAATATTTGGTCAAGAGAAAGGAAATGAAAGAGAATTTTATTGATAAATGAGCAAAAGTTTATTTCTTTTATAGAAGGATTTCAATGGTATTTAGAAGAATGGATGGTCAGGGTTAGCTTTACTGTATAGGCTTAAACAGTCATGTCCATGATATCTTCCCCCCTGGTTCTCCTAATTGCTTCAGTTGAGATGCTTGAGCTCAGAGTGCAGACTATGCAGACTGCTTGCTTCTAGAAGAATGTTACCTTAGCTGCCTTTTCGGTTTTCGACTGAGGTAACCATTTCTCTTAGTTTTTTTTTACCTCTACCTTTTGCCTAGGACGTATCCTAGCAAGGGATATAGATCCTATCTTTTACCCAGAGATGCCCTTTATGGGTTTTCATTCTTGACGGGTCTAGAGCAATGTCTTCAGGCATAATACTTCTTCACCGTACTGGAGTTGATTAGGTGTCGAAGTTCATTTCCATCCATATCGGCAAGGATAAGAGCTCCTCCCAAGAAAGCTCACTTGACCACAAAGGGTCCTTCACAATTTGTCGCCCATTTTCCAATTTTATTCTTCTAGGCCAGAAGCAACTTATTTACCATTAAATCCTCTTATGGTAAATATGATGGTTGACTTTTTTGTAAGCATTTTTTATTTTCCTTTGATAGGCTTGTTCGTGACATATAATATTCAACCATTTTTCTTCAATAAGGTTTAGCTGGTCATATCGGCTTTGAACCCATTCAGCTTCTGTTAATTTTGCTTCCATCAACATGTGATTTTATCAACATGATTAGCTGTACCGATTTGTCGTCTCCGATCTTTGCTATAACCAAAGAGTAATGATTTTGAATGTAGAGCAACTGCCATGTCAATGCCCCTCTTCCTTTCCTTAGGGATTTCAATCCTCCTATTGATCACTATATTTCCACATTTCCCAGTCAATTACTTGAATGCTTTATGGTGAAGGGTCAAGAGAATAGAAAGAAAGGGATTTATTGCAAAGGCTTGTGTTTTAGTGAGATTTATGAAATTATAGTTTCTGTAAGAATGGCTAGCCAAGGTTGGTCGGTGTTTAGGCTAGTTTAAACAAACATTTTGTTTTAATGAGGTGGCGTCTTCAACTGATTACTTTATGGTGCCTATTTGTGACTGATTAACTTTCTAGTATGCCCTTTTGAGTTTTCAGCCTAGGATTTTGCCCTTTTATCTTTTTGTCTTGGCCTTTGACCTTGACGGGATTCTTTTAATAATAATTTATTTTCTCAAAACATTGTCGAAACACGATTTTCTTATTTGTGTCTCTAGCTAATCAATCATGTTAACTTTGTCTTCATTTTGTCTATGGCATTTTGATTATTTTGACGTATTTTGGAACAAAACGTTTATCTAACACATGGTTATTTATGGGGTATAGATATGATTAGCGAGAAGAGAAGTAGATAGTAAGAATAGCATTCTTTTGTAATTCAAAGTGAAATGCGTGCCCTAAAGATGCTCGGGGGTCGGGCACACCCCGAGGAGTGATCTCTAATAGTCATTGGGTTTACCTCCCTTAAAATCAGAAGAAGGACAATTATGACTAACACTACCCTTGATGCTAATATCCCTCCTTTTCGGAAGATCGTCTTTATGGTATGGAGGGGAGACTTCTCTTTTCTTTGTACGACTTCATCTTTTGTAGGGTCGTACTTTAAAGGATTATCCTTAAAATTTTTTGGCTCTCTTATTCCTTGAGCATCCTTTCCAAGCCCTTGTCCTGGGCTGTATCCATATCTCTTCATTATATGGGCCACTTTCATATTACTAGGAAGTCTTTCCGTATTTTCAAATGTCCTCTTCATCCGCATCCATTTAAGGTATGGTGGACGGCTCGCTGATTCAAATGTAGTCTTTAGCTTGAACCGTGATCAACTTGTCACCTACCACGAATTTGATTTTTCGGTGGAGTTTTAAAGAAACTGCCCTAGCACCGTGAATCCAAGTTCTACTTAATCTTCCCCTTGGATTCTTTTTTCCTTTTCCTCTTCGGTTTCTTTATTTTTCCTTTGTTTTTAAGAGCATTATCTTGTAGCTCCTTGGGTGAATAAATTCTTTTGCTTCTCGTCCTGCCCCCAATGCCAGCTATATTGGACATATCTTCATTGATAGACAATTCTTCTGTGCATATCCACAGTACAACTTTATCCAATGTATAAGGGAAAGGACGAGGCATGAATAAGGGCAAAGGTGTTTTTGCCCCTTCCCTAACATTATCAATTTGGGTACCAATATTTATTTCTTTCTTATTATCTCTTTGTCCCAAATCGATGGCCTAAGTTTTTTTCCTGATGGGGCTGTATCAATTGAGCTTATTTTTTCAACAGTCTTTGCATGTACGGGGAAATCGTCCCCTCCTCACTATCTGACTCAATCCATTCGCCTTCAGCTTTCAGATCCCGTAGAGAGTTTTCAATCACAGACATGACTGTTTATATGGTCCTTATTTAAGTTTAGATTTTATTTAATTATTTTGGAGTGAGAGAGAAAAGAATGAAAAGAATATGAATATTATGAAAAATGCCTCATTGTATTGATGAAAAGAGAAATATATACAGAGCCCCTTTAATCAAAAGATCTTGTGGCCATGGGCAGAGACCGCGAGAGATGCATCGGAAGCTTTTTATTATTATTTTTTATTTCTTTTAACCAAAAGATGCACAAAATGGGGAACCCTAGTTAGCTGGCCTTCTCTACCCAGATTCACTATTCTGGTTGTGATAGAGGCTTGATATTCACGTCGGGAGCATTGAAGGTGATCCACCCAACATTCAACAAATCTTGGACCTTCTACTTCAAGGTCATGCAATTCTGCACAGAATGCCCAGGAGCGCCTGAATGGTAATCGCAGTTCTCATTAGGTTTGTACCATTCTGGGTAGGGTGGATCCATCTTCTTTGGAGGGACATATGCTAGGAGATTGTCCTTTATCAATTCTGGCAGCAAACTTCCATAGGAGGTTAGAATGGGAGTGAATTTCTTCTCTTGTCTGCGTGACTGCCTAGATGGTTGTGAAGAGGAAGAAGGGGTAGTGAGGTTGATGGCATTTATGCTCCCCTCTTTCTTCTTGCCAAAGGACTTCTTGAATGATACGCGGGACTTCTTAAATTTGGGAGGGGATTGAGTATTTTCGACATCGATTACCTCCTTTAAATCAAAGTTGTGTCCCTCTAATGGCCTTAATTTCTCCTCTAGGGCAGAAATTTGTTGTTTGGAAACCTCATTGTTGAGACGTTGTTAGTGCATTAGTTCCATTAAATATGCCATATGCTCTTTTACGAAGTTAAGCTCAGTGGTGAGCTTGTGGTTTTGTTTCTCTAACCACTCCTTTATGGCTTTAAGCTCAGCGGAGAGCATACGGTTCTGCTCCTCTAATTGCTCCATCCTCCTATCTTTTTCGCGTGAGTGGGGACAGGAAGAAGACCAGCCACTTTCTAAATGATTTAAAGATTTTATTATTGTTTTTTTTATTATGATAGATATGCCTTAGACCATAGCTTTGGTATTTTCCTAAAAGCTTATGCTTTAGGGAGTACCATACGCACCTTGGTGTGATGGTTCCCTTTTTTCAAAGGTTACCATCATACCTTAGCGCACTTATCTCTTCTAGGAAGGTTATAAATGCACTTGGGTCTCTTTCGCTATTATCTAAGGATATCTAATGCATCCTAGAATGAATGTGTTTATGTATGAGAGATTTTATTATAATGATGTTTATGCGTACTTTTCTTAATGCATTTATTTTCTCTCGTAGTTTTACCACTTATTGGATGATGTGGTATGAATGATACGACTTTGTCAAAAATATTTTTATTGTAAGAGGTATTTTTATTGCTTTAAATTGTTTTTTTTTAATTTTTTATAACCCTTTATCTCTTTTGTTGGCCAACGTGGCTACTTAGTTTACAAAGAACCTGAAATCAGGCTAGCTTAAATGAAGACTGTCCGAGATAAAGTTGGTTTATTCTTATCATTTTTATTGTTTTTAGAATTTTTACTTTTTTGTCTGTTGTATGATTACCCTATGCTAATGCATCAATACAAATGCAGCAAACAAATGCACACACAATTCACTAATCCACGAGCAGAGCCACACTTATTTAATCACGAGGTAGGGTTTTCCTGCAGAAACGTGCTTGGTTAAGGTGGTTCTAAACTGTTCTCACCAAGGCCAAATGTCCCCAAGGTGCCCCTATTATAGGGACCTCTCAATCTCTCAGTCTTCGGACCATGCACGAAACTCCGTGTCGACATCCTTGGACCAAAAGAAGAGAGTTATCACCTTGAGTTGGTGGTTTTCTGACAACGGTTGTAGCCCCATGTGCCAACAAGCGGGTCGTATCTGCCACCCACTCCCTATAGGTATTTACTCTTGCCCCCAGATATAGAGGGACTGTTGTGTGTAAGGGTTTTCGTGTACAGTTTGTATTTCAGACAATTTGCAAAAAATAATCATACAACAGTTATTAAAGCCATACAATAAAACATACAAACGAGGGTAAAGACGTAATTTCAAATATTTATTTAGTTTGAATTTATCCGTCACTAAATGGGATCAACTCTCTAGTTTCCCCAGTGGAGTCGCCATCTGTCGCCGCCGTCCGTTCTGACGTCTAGGGACATCTCGAACGTTTATGCGAGCGATTGCGAAAAGATGGTTTAGACTCGCGTTTATTTAAAAATGTGATCATTGCTCCCGAGGTGCTCAACAATTGAAGTATCCTCTAATAAAAGCAAGGTTTTCGCAAAAAGGTTCTTATAGAGTCGCCACCAATGTTTTGACCATAAACATTGGAAAAGGATAAAAAGGCGTTGATTTTAAGAAAAACCAAACTTGGCCATTATAACCAGAGTTAGGTAAAGGAGTTAGTTACGCGTGGAGAAGTTGTTAGCACCCCATGACGCCCCTTTTGGGTTCCCTATGACGGATTAATTTATAAAGTAAAGATTAAGAGAAATTATGCTATTACCCTATTTTATTACACAATATTAAAAAATGGCTATCTACATGATTCTATTTTCTATTGCATACATAAAGCAGTAAATAAAGCAATAAAAGAGAAAAGAAGTGAAAAGAACCTCCGTAGCAAGCTTTTATTACAACTTTTCAACTGTGAGGATGTGTTTTGGCAATCTCCCGCACTACACAGACTCTCCTCCCCAAATACGGGACCGATACTACAAAAACTTTAAGAAGAATCGAATGCCGGAAGAAACTTCCTTAACTGATTGTTACCTTATAGGCAATCAGAGAGATCATTCGAAAGATGGAGAGAAGAGAGGAGTGAGGTGTGTTAAAAAACATCACCTAAGGTCCCTATTTATAGTTTTTTCAGCCAACAAACTCGGGACGGCCGTCTCGGGCCAAGAAAACAGGGACAAAAGTCTAAAATGTTTGGGACGGTCGTCTGGAAGTTGGGAAGACCATCTCAAGTTGTTTTTTGGTTGAGATGCGCGTCTCACATCTGGGACGTGCGTCTCGCCTGTTTGGGACGGCTGTCTCGCTTTCTGGGACGACTATCTCAAGTGTTCTGGTCAAATTTTGTGTTCTGGGACTCCAGGGAAGCTTTCCTTTCTTCAGACGGAAGATGGTTGATGCCGATGGACGTCCATCGAAGCTTTACCCACCTTCAGAGAGAAAGTCTTCTGGTCTTTATTGAGAGGCCAGACAAAATTAGGGGTCTACATTCCATGCGTAGCTCTGATACCAAATTGATGGAAATATTATTCCTCCTCCCATGAAGAATGGGGCTAAGAATTTTGCACCATGAGCACCCAAGTGTTAACCAAAATTCTTCCCCAAATTTTAAGAGAAACTTGACACTTGCTCCTCCAAGGAAAGTTCCTTGTTAGGATAATAGGAGAAAGAATTCTTTAGAGACACTTGAAGATAAACCAAATTTGGGGTACAAGCAATTATGCAAGTTCCACACACAAGTTATGACTTTATTCAAATGTGCAAAGAAAGTTACACAAGGGACTGTATTTATAGTGTTCCGCCTCTCATCTACATCATATGCTAGGAGATGTGGGACTTTTTAGCCTCTAGACAAGACTTGGTCGAAAACATTAGATGAAGTCTCACATTCTTTTCTTTCATGGACTCCTAAGTGTTTATATAGATTTGTGTTCTCCTTAGATTTCAAACAAGAGTAAAAGTGTACATTGAGCGTGTGCATGGTCGAACTCTTTGTTTTTTAATTTATTGGAAGCTTCATTTTGATCCAACCATGTGTTCTTCTTCTTGCTTATTTCGCCCCTTTTAATTCCCATATTGGACAAAGGAAGGTGTCTCCAAGTGTTTACATACCAAAAGGTTTCCCCAATGTGCAACAAAAAGGAATCACCATGGTGTGTCTCTTGTGTTATGCTTCTTGGACTGTGAATTGGCTTGTGGTGCGCTCCTTGTGCAAAAAGACTTGAATTGATAAACTTCATTCCATTATTTGTACAAGAAACTCCATGATAAAACTTGGAAGCTAAGCATTACTACTAAAAACTAAAGAACTTAAGAGTTGAACTTAGAGAAAATCTATGAATGAATTGTGATTCAAACTTAACTTATGTTTCTACACATTCGAAGGTCTATTGATACAACAATAAAGGCATATGAACCAGTCAAGTCCCATTTGAGGCCTATAATTACAAAAAAGAACTCAATACAACATTCTGCAAAATTGGAATTCAACTAATCTAGTCAACAGTTTCATATGCGCTCAACGAATTTATAGTTAAATTAGTTAAATGAGCTCTGGAAGGTTTTCGCACAATATGAAAGTAATGAAGATCTTATTTACTTTGGCAAAGATCTTGTTGATTTGATGAAGTAAAAAATGAAGTCAAAGGCAACTCTGTGGCAGTCAAAGGTCACTTAAGATAAAAGAGAAGAGGATTAGTATGTCTGCAGCTCTGCTTAGGTATAACCATTTTATCTTTCTGCTGCATGAGGTTTCTTCACTTAAAAAGATTCTGCAATTGCCTCTAAAAAATGTTTTAACTGTTAAAAACAAAACATTTTGACAAAAGGATTTTTAATCAACTATTTTAACTGATAGTATATGTGGTTTATCAACTAAAATGTTCTTCACACTTCTATAACAGGTTTTTAACTGATATAACTTCAAAATAACCAATTGGTTTCATTAAAAGAAGTGTTGAAAACTTTCTGTCAGTATTTTAACTGATACAATTTCGAAATAACCGATTAAAATCACTTAAAAAGATCAGGGAAGTGTTTTTTCAGTATTTTAGTCGATATAACTTCGAAATAATCGATTAAAACCACTTGGCATATCAGATGACCGATCAGAATGGCTTTATGACCGATCAGAACCAGATATGATCGATCAGATTTGAGTTATGACCGATCAGAATTATTTTAATCGATTAAAACACGTTTCAATCGATTAAAACAACTTGGAAAATTTTTACTAAATGTTTCAATCGATTAAAACGTATTTTTATCAGTTAAAATCACTTGAAAAAGTTTATAAAAATGTTTTACAGTATTTTAATCGATTGAAAGTCGAAACAATCGATTAAAATAAATTAGAAGATTTTTTTAAAAGAGTTTTAATTGATATAAACGTTGTCGTATCAGTTAAAACAAATCTGGAAAATAATCAAGAACGTTTTAATGGATTAAAAGAAGTCTTAACATATAAAAACAAGATTTTTAACAGATTAAAAGATTATTTTAACAGATTAATTAAACCTGCAGTTTTGAAAATCTTCTATATAAACAGAATTGCTTGAACATTTTTAAACACATCTTTTACACAACTTTTAGCAATCAATCAAGCAATCAAAAGTGCTACTTTCAAGAGAGAATCACGCTTGTTTTTGTGAAGTTCATCAAAGTTCTTTCTTGAGGCAAAATTGCATTTCTTTGGAGAAGAAACACATATTGCAGAACTGCATAAAACTGGTTTGAGCGTTCTTAGTTTCTTCTGTTTGTTTCTTTACTTTCTTTTACTATATTGTGGGTGCCTGGAATTGTGGGCACTGGTTTCTGTAGCTGAAATTTGGCTGCAGGGTAGTTCAAGAACTGGAATTTGGTTCTTGGTGAAAGGTTAGGTGCAGGAACTGGAATTGTGGTTCTTGTGTTAGATTGAGTGTAAGGTTAAGGTTGTAATCTGTAAAACATTCAATCTAGTGGAACCCAGCTGGAATTTGGCTGGAGACTGGACGTAGCCCTGGGATTGGTGAACCAGTATAAAACTTGTGATATCTTTCTAAACCTTTCTCTTCGTTAATTTTGTGACTGCATTTATTTTTGATTGCTTGTTGTGTGTGATTCAAGAATTGATCAGATTTCTTAATCTTTGAAATTGATAATCTGTTAATTGCGAAAATCTTTCAAAGATCAATTCACCCCCCCCCTCTTGATCTCAGCCTACATTTCTAACACAATAGATCAAGAAGTACTAAGCGGATCCAAAAGCGCTAAGTGAATGACAAAGCACTAAGAGAATTGTTGATTTTCAGAAGATGAGCTCTCTAGACTGATTCTGTTGAGCGGATCAAAAAGTGCTCAGTGGATACTTGATTCCTAATAGCACTAAGCATATTCTCGTGCACTCAACGAATTTCATCTGAATTCGCTTTTATATTTTCTTTAATTTATCAATCCATCAAAAGAAAACAAATAATTAGTTAAAATGTACAATTTAAACAATAATTTATATTAATATATTTTTATTTTCCTTTTACAAAAACTATATTAACTATTAATAATTAATTAAAAAATATATTAAATATTTAAAATTATATTAATAATATTATTGATAAAATGTGTTTATAAATCATTTATCCAACTTGCTTGGTGTCCAACCTCGATAACATCATTTGTTTGATCTGGGACAAAAAAAATGCCATAATCAATAGGTGGGACATACAGAACCATATCCATGATCATTGGGACATCATCGTTGGCATTGATAGGATCGACTTCATTAGCCTCCTCCAGACCAACACCTTCATGTTCTTCATGCTTTGAAATCCATCTATCATCAACTTTGGCAAAGCCCATCTTATGTAAAGTAGTGTTTGTGATCTTATTCATACCACAAACAATCTTAACCATTTCATCATTGAGGTCCACCTGAAAATAATGCATAATTTTTTAAACTAAAATAGCATATGAAAATTGATAATCAAGGAGACGCTTAGATTTTAGCATGTGATCCTTGACCACATAAATCCAATTTACCTTATTCCTTTTTTGTATGTTATACATCAAGACTAAATCACCTTC
Source organism: Sphenostylis stenocarpa (assembly GCA_963425845.1). Taxonomy (NCBI): domain Eukaryota; kingdom Viridiplantae; phylum Streptophyta; class Magnoliopsida; order Fabales; family Fabaceae; genus Sphenostylis; species Sphenostylis stenocarpa. The sequence continues at coordinate 69,759,998 of OY731403.1, forward strand.
ATACAATAAAGCATGGTTGTTCCCCCTAAGAGTAAGTTGTCAAGCTATGATGAAGGCCAACAAATACTTTTCATGTATGAGTCGCTTAGTATGAAAAAATTTTAAGCCAGTAATGTTCACGTCCCGCCCGCACCTCTCAACATCTTGGCCACACCATGGCCATTTTCCATGTGGGGCATGGATGTCATCGGACCCATCGAGCCCAAAGCATCTAATGGTCACCGTTTTATCTTGGTGGCCATTGACTATTTTACTAAATGGGTAGAGGCGACATCCTACGCACACGCGACTAGGAAAGTGGTAACCACCTTCATCAAGAGAAATATTCTATGTCGGTATGGTATCCCTCATCAGCTCATTACTGATAATGTGACCGATCTGAACAACAAAATGGTGGAGGAATTATGTCATGATTTCAAGATTCAACATCACAATTCCTCTTCATATCGACCCAAAATGAACGGTGTGGTGGAGGCAGCCAACAAAAACATCAAAAAGATCATCCAAAATATGGTGATAACATACAAGGATTAGCACGAAATGTTGCCCTTCGCCCTACATGGATATCGAACTTCCGTACGAACCTCCACCGGGGTCACTTCGTTCTCCCTCGTATAGCTGACCGAAGCAAAATAGGTCTAGAATCAGTATGAACAGCTTAATTTGATCGAAGAAAAATAGTTGGACGCCATATATGATGGGCATGCCTATCAAAATAAGATCAAGAAGTCCTACGACAAGAAGATCAATCCCCGCACTTTTCAAGAAGGTGATTTAGTAATAAACAAATTGCTTCCCGCCCAGAAGGACAAACTTGGAAAATGGGCAGCAAACTACAAAGGACCCTTTGTGGTCAAGCGAGCTTTCTCAGGAGGAGCCCTTATCCTCACGAACATGGATGGAGAAGAGCTTCGACACCCAGTCAACTCAAACACGATGAAGAAATATTACGCTTGAAGGCGCTGCTCATGACTCGTTAGGATGAAAACTCGCAAAGAGCATCCTGGGAAAAATATAGGGTCCATATTCCTCGCTAGGACATGTCCTAGGAAAAATTTAGAGGTCCAAAAAAAAAAAAAACAAACAAAATAAGAGAGCAATGATTACCTTAGTCAAAAACCGCAAGGCGACTAAGGTAGCGTCCTTCCAGAAGCGAGCAACCTTTGCATAAGTCTTCATTCCGAGCTCGAGCATCTCAACTAAAGCGACTAGGAGAAACAGGGAGGAAAATGTTAGGGAAATGATTATTATTGTAAGTGATGAAGATCTTATTGAAATACTCTGACAAAGATCTTGTTGATTTGATAAGGTCAAAGATAAAGTCAAAGTCAACTTTGTAGCGGTCAACAGTCACTTAGATAAAAGAGTAGAGAGATTAGTGTGTCCACTACTATACTTAGGTATAATCATTTTTATCTTTTCTGCTGCATGAGGTTTCTTCACTTAAAAGATTTTGCGAAATGCCTCTAAAATCGTTTAAACAAGTTAAAAACAAAGTATTTTGACAAAAGCTTTCTTAAACAAGTTTTTAACTGATACAGTTTTGAAATAACCGATTAAAATCGCTTAGAATGTTCAGAGAAGTGTTTTTGCAGTATTTTAATCGATACAACTTGGTTTTAATTGATTAAATCCACTTAACATTCAGGAGGATCGATCAGAATGCAATTATGACCAATCAGAATCAGATATGATCGATCAGAATTGAGTTATGACCGATCAGAATCAGTTATGATCGATCAGAATTTAGTTATGACCGATCAGAACTCTTTTAATCGATTAAATCTCGTTTCAATCGATTAAAACAACTTAGAAAATTTCTACAAAGCGTTTTAATTGATTAAAACTTATTAGTTTTGCAGTATATTCATCGATTGAATCACGAAACAATCGATTAAATCAAATTAGAAGATTTTTTGTAAAGAGTTTTAATTGATATAAACGTTGTCGTATCAGTTAAAACAAATCTGTTAAAGAATCAAGAACGTATTAATGGATTAAAAGAAGTTTTAACAGATTAAAACTACACTTTTAACAGATTAAAAGAATCTTTTAACAGATTGATTAAACCAGCAGTTTTGAAAATCTTCTATAAAAACAGTTTGGCTTGAACATTTTAAATACAACAATTGAACATCAATCTTTAGCAATCAAGCAAGCAAACTTTAGCACACTTTCAAGAAAGATTCGCGCCAGTTTTTGTGAAGTTCTTTGAAATTCTTTCTTCAGGCAAATTGCTTTCTTTTGAAGAAGAAACACACTGCAAAATTGCATAAAACTGGTTTGAGCATTCTAGTTTCTTTTTTTCAATTCTTTACATTCTTTTTGTATTGTTTGGTGCCTAGAATTGTGGGCACTGGTTTCTCTGCAGCTGGAATTTGGTTGTAGAGGTTGTCAAGAACTGGAATTTGGTTCTTGGTGAAAGGTTAGGTGCAGGAACTGGAATTGTGGTTCTTGTGGTAGATTAAGTGTAAGATTGTAATCTGTAAAACATTTGATCTATTGGAACCCAGCTGGAATTTGGCTGGAGACTGGACGTAGCCCTGGTATTGGGTGAACCAGTATAAACACCCGTGATATCTTTCTAAACCTTTCTCCTCTTTTAATTCTGCTACTGCTTATTTTTGATTGCTTGCTTTGTGATTCAAGAACAGGTCTGAAATCTTATTTTTACAAATAGATAATCTGTTATTTGCGAAAAACTTTCAAAGATCAATTCACCCCCCCCCCCTCTTGATCTAAAACTACTTTTCTAACAATTGGCATCAGGGCAAGGTTCTTGAGAGTTATTCAAGTTCTTCGATCCATGGATGGAAACAAATTTTCTGAGGGTGCTTGTATTGATAGACCTCCACTGTTTTGTGGAACAGATTATCCTTTTTGGAAGATTAGGATGAAGATCTTTATTGAATCTGTTAGTATAAATGTTTGGAATATCATTGAACAAGAAACTGATATTTTTAACAAAGATTGGTGTAGCTTAAATGACTGTGAAAAGAAATTAATCCAAGATGATTGTATTGCCAAAAATATCATTATATCTGCACTTAACAGAAACAATTTTTTCAGGATAGCACATTGTCAAACTGCTGCACAAATGTGGAAAACCCTTGAAATGGCCTATGAAGAAACTACAGAGATATGCTTAATGGTCAATTCGGATTCTCCAATAACCAGTGTAAGTTCTGACTCAACAACTACTTTGAACTATAGTTCTTTACAAGATGCCTTTTATGAAATGCATGCTATAGAAAAAAAATTAGAAACTGAAAAAAAAAAGATTAAAAAGCATGAATAGGATATTAGAAAACAAGATCACTATTCTTGAAAAGAAAATAGTTGATGAAGAAACCAAGAATGAAAATTTGAAATTAGATGATAATTCTGATTGTGCATGTAATAAACCCTGTAATATTTGTTCAGAATTACAAAAGAAAATTGATTTTTTATCTCAAACCGTTTCAAGGTTTACACAAGGTCAAGCTAATCTTGACGTTTTACTTGGGTCACAAAAACTATTTTTTGACAAATCTGGAATAGGATTTAAATCTAGAAAAACAAATGTAAATAAGAAACCATACTCTGTGATTAAATGTTTTTACTGCATGAAAAGAGGTCATTCAGTAAAATACTGTAGAATTAAAAAGTATGCTATTCCTAAAGGTAGAATGAAATGGATTCCAAAGTTAAAGTCATTTCAAATAACCTAATTGGACCCAGTAATTATAAAGGGTACCGAAACATGTTAAATTTGTTTTGCAAGAACAAAATCTGGAAGTCCCTTGGTATTCAAAACTGCAAATCAGGTTCTTATTTCATTAATTGAATGTTTTAATTGATATAAAACAAGTATTAATCGATTAAAATATCTTACAGAGAATATCAGAAAATCTGTCCGTACACTTTTAATCGATTGAAATGCGAATTAATCGATTAAAATGTTCTCAGGATTTGAGTTTAGCTGTTTTAATCGATTAAAAAGGATTTATATCAACTAAAAACACTAAGATCTCAAATTTAATCGATTCTTTTTCGTTTTAATCGATTTAAATTCTGTTATCATTTTATTAATTTCATTCTGTATAAGACTAATCGATTCCTTTATGAATTAATCGATTATTTCACTGTAGCATTTTCAAACCTAGTATTAAATATCAACTTAATAGGTTAAGTAGTTGGTTAATCGATTAATTTGTTTCTGAAAATTAGTTTTATAACATCCAAATGAAAATTGGTAAGCAAATCAAAGTCAAAATCCCAAGTTTTTATGGTAATCAAAATCTGCATAATACTTTTAAATATTCTTTGACCAAGTCAAACATCTTTCCAAGAACAAAATAGTTGATGTGCCCAACGTCCATAAATTTGTGCCTCTGTCTTTGGTAAAGGGGACAATTGCAGTTAAAGCTGAAACATTGCAGTTTTGTCTATTTGAATTTAAAAAATTTGAAATTCGTTTCTTCATCAAACCAGGTTCTGAACTTATCATTTCTCAACTTATCATCTTTCTTCTGTTTTCATATTTTCAAAATATCCTCTCAAATCTCAGTTGCAAACATATCATTGATTCACTGTAGTATACATTAGAGAATTTAGTTTCTTCCATTACAGTCATAAATAGTGGCCAGACAATCATGAATATTGCCGAATGAGTTTCGGACATGTCCAATTCGAGTAGTCTGTTATGGAACATCCAATTTCCTTTCAATGGCACAAATTCTTATGATTGGAAAGCAAAGACTGAACAAATCTTTGAATTGGAAACTAGACTAGTGGCATAATGTGGAAAAGTTATTGCTGTTATCCATGGATGGAAAGGCTTTTTCATGGCAGCGACATTGCATGCATCAACCCAGTTTCAAGAATAAATCTTGGGAACAAATATCACAAGATATGTCATATCGATTTGATGATCGTGCTTTTGAGGATATTGTTGAATTATCAAGATTGCAACAAGAGGAAGATTTGGGAGAATTTTTGGAAGGTATGAAAACTAAACTGGAAAAATCTGTGAGAATTCATAAACCACAGTCTCTGCAAGAAGGTATGCATCTTGCAAGACTTCAAAAGGGAATTTTAAAAGTTTTCGAAAATAAATTGCTGCAAACAAGAGTCCAATTCGGAAACACAAACAAGATATACAAGAACATGGTCAACTCCGGTTATTTTGTAGCAGAGTCATTCTACAACCAGTTTGAAGCTTTAGGTGTTTGTTTCAGCAACTACCAATTCGAAAGGTTATGTGCATAAGTTGAAATGTAAAGTTTGGGGTAAGCCCAACGCTATCTTCTTTGCCCAGGAAGAAATTGAGGCCGATGTAGTGTAAGACATGGACTTTGAGAAAGAACAAACTATATTTTGACAACAACACATACATGATTCAAGCTACAGATGTCTACATTTCTCTTAGTACTTTACATGGAATGCTGGGTGGTAATTCATTGCAAATCAAAGGAATTATCAAGAAGTAGACTGTCCCTTTTCTTATGGACTCTGGGAGTACACATAATTTCATTAGTGTCAAATGGGTCAAGTTGTTGGGACTGAAAACATAGTTTATCAAGGATTTTTCAGTAATGGTTGATTCTGATAATAAGTTGTTGATTACTAGGAAGTGTGAACAGATAACTTGGAGATTCAACAAACACACGTTTACATTAAAATTCTTGGTATTACCTAGCAATATATTTGGAATAATTTTGGGCATGCATTGGTTCAAGACTCTTGGTGAAATTCATTGGAATTGTGCAACTTTGATAATTCGTTTTAATCATCAAGGTCACGAGGTGATACTGTAAGGAGACAAATCTGAGACAGAAATTCAAGAATTTAATGGAAAGCTAAAATTGGCACAGGGTATGTGTGTTCTATTGGCAGTACAGGGATCAATTTTATACTGATGTTCTGGCATCCCTAACAACAAACCAACAAGAGGATCTTTCAATAATTCTAAAGGAGTTTCAGATGTTATTGTGGAACCAAGGCAACTGGGATGATTGAGTTTTTTTTTGGACAGAAAGGGTCCCTTCTTATCCCTTCTCATCTTTCTTTTATTGCTTATTTCTTTTGATGCTAATTTTAAATTTTTGGGTCTGTAATATTTACTGGTTATATACCAGGCACAATCTCTTTAGCTTTGATTAATATAATGTAGGTTTTAAATTCGAAACAAACTAGCATAGATAGGATCAAACGCGATGAAGAAATATTACGCTTGAAGGCGCTGCTCATGACTCGTTAGGATGAAAACTCACAAAGAGCATCCTGGGAAAAATATAGGGTCCATATTCGTCGCTAGGACACGTCCTAGGAAAAATTTAGAGGTCCAAAAAAAACAACAAACAAACAAAATAAGAGAGCAATGATTACCTTAGTCGAAAACCGCAAGGCGACTAAGGTAGCGTCCTTCTAGAAGCGAGCAACCTTTGCATAAGTCTTCATTCCGGGCTCGAGCATCTCAACTAAAGCGACTAGGAGAAACAGGGAGGCAAATGTTAGGGAAATGATTATTATTGTAAGTGATGAAGATCTTATTGAAATACTCTGACAAAGATCTTGTTGATTTGATGAAGTCAAAGATAAAGTCAAAGTCAACTTTGTAGCGGTCAACAGTCACTTAGATAAAAGAGTAGAGAGATTAGTGTGTCCACTGCTATACTTAGGTATAATCATTTTTATCTTTTCTGTTGCATGAGGTTTCTTCACTTAAAAGATTTTGCAAAATGCCTCTAAAATCGTTTAAACAAGTTAAAAACAAAGTATTTTGACAAAAGTTTTCTTAAACAAGTTTTTAACTGATACAGTTTTGAAATAACCGATTAAAATCGCTTAGAATGTTCAGAGAAGTGTTTTTGCAGTATTTTAATCGATACAACTTGGTTTTAATCGATTAAATACACTTAACATTCAGGATGATCGATCAGAATGGAATTATGACCAATTAGAATCAGATATGATCGATCAGAATTGAGTTATGACCGATCAGAATCAGTTATGATCGATCAGAATTTAGTTATGACCGATCAGAACTCTTTTAATCGATTAAATCTCGTTTCAATCGATTAAAACAACTTAGAAAATTTCTACAAAGCGTTTTAATCGATTAAAACTTATTTTTATCAGTTAAAATAACTTGGAAAGTTTTACAAGAAAGTTTTGCAGTATATTAATCGATTGAATCATGAAACAATCGATTAAATCAAATTAGAAGATTTTTGTAAAGAGTTTTAATTGATATAAACGTTGTCGTATTAGTTAAAACAAATATGTTAAAGAATCAAGAACGTATTAATGGATTAAAAGAAGTTTTAACAGATTAAAACTACACTTTTAACAGATTAAAAGAATCTTTTAACAGATTGATTAAACCAGCAGTTTTGAAAATCTTCTATAAAAATAGTTTGGCTTGAACATTTTAAATACAACAATTGAACATCAATCTTTAGCAATCAAGCAAGCAAACTTTAGCACACTTTCAAGAAAGATTCGCGCCAGTTTTTGTGAAGTTCTTTGAAATTCTTTCTTCAGGCAAATTGCTTTCTTTTGAAGAAGAAACACACTGCAGAATTGCATAAAATTGGTTTGAGCATTCTAGTTTCTTCTTTTCAATTCTTTACATTCTTTTTGTATTGTTTGATGCCTGAAATTGTGGGCACTAGTTTCTCTACAGCTGGAATTTGGTTGTAGAGGTTGTCAAGAACTGGAATTTGGTTCTTGGTGAAAGGTTAGGTGTAGGAATTGGAATTGTGGTTCTTGTGCTAGATTAAGTGTACGATTGTAATCTGTAAAACATTTGATCTAGTGGAACCCAGCTGGAATTTGGCTAGAGACTGGACGTAGCCCTGGTATTGGGTGAACCAGTATAAACACCCGTGATATCTTTCTAAACCTTTCTCCTCTTTTAATTCTGCTGCTACGTTTATTTTTGATTGCTTGCTTTGTGATTCAAGAACAGATCTGAAATCTTATTTTTACAAATAGATAATCTGTTATTTGCGAAAAACTTTCAAAGATCAATTCACCCCCCCTCTTGATCTAAAACTACTTTTCCAACAATTATAGCTTATACAATGTAGCCAACCTTGGCCAGCCATAATTCTAAATCCCTTTGGAAACCCCTCTGTAAAAATAAACCATTTGTTTATATTAATAAAATTTTCTTTTACTTCTTTTCTCTTGACCAAATTATGAAAATGCCTCTGTATTAATGAAACATAAGCGTGCATAAAGAACCAATACAAGAAAGCATAAGGAAAAGGCCCGAAATCAAAGTGGTTTAAAGAGATAAGACCAGAACAAGGTTCGTAAAGGAATATTTCAGCCCCCTGCAACCAGTGGAAGAACAGCCATTTTCTAAACACATTTCATAAAAAGATAGATTGCATTTAGGGCATCCACACAAATAGTCGCACAATACAACTTTGTCAAAATCAAAAATAAAAAAATCTCCGTAGGTAAATAACAATAAACACATTCATATAAGGAGACTAGGCTCCATGTTTGTGATTGCAAACGAAAAGCATCCCAAATAAAGTTCCCCCCAAGAAAACAGGAACAAGACATCATCAAATAGGAAACTCAAAATAGAAGAAAGCTCCCAAGCATTAACCACCATTCTCCCATCAAAGAGAAAAGGCAATCAAGCAAAGCATCCGCCTCCTTAGAGGCATCACCAAAAATCAACAAATCCCCAATGGATTTCTGCCTGCATAAAAGGCGTTCACCAAAAATCCCCGACAACCAACAAAGTCAGATGACTATTACAAAAGCCCAAAAAACAAAAGAATCCCCAACACTCAACCAGCTGGAGTAAGACCAACAAATCCCCGGCAAACCGGAAGACTTCATCAGAAAGATAAAAAATAATTTATCAAGAAAAAAACACTCCCCACAAAGACTGCGCATGAACAAAATCAGTAAGTCGCACTAGTCCTACAAAGTGGACTTCCAAACCAGATGGGGGTTCATACTCATCAACCAAGGGGTCAGCTACCGCATCAAAGGAGCATCCCAAGGCTACAACAACAAGACGTGGGTTCGTACTCGCCAAACTAGATGAGGGTGCATACTCATCCAGTCCTAAGAAGTGGGTCGCAAGTTCTACAACAACCAGATGGGGGTTCGTACTCGTCAAAACCAGATGTGGGTGCGTACTCATCAAGCCTTACAGAAGGGGGCTTAAACCTAATTTTACAACCAAAGGGGTCAGCTACCACATCAAAGGAGCATCCCGGAGGATCACATTCAGCGTCTAGAAGGTCAGCTACCATGACAAGGAAAGCGACCGAAGGACAATCGGGCAAGAGGGTCAACTCCTTCACCCTCCAGCTGATCTCATGGCATATTGAGCCAACAGTCGGTCAGTCAGGTGAAGGGGGGCAGCTGTAGACCCCAAATCTTGCCTGGCCTCAAAATAAAGAGCAGAAGACTTCTGTCCGAAGATGGACAAGGCCTTAAAGGTCCCTATGTTTGTTCACTAGGCTCCATGTTAGAATAGGAAGGCTTTTTGTACACAAAAATAAGAAAATTTTACCCAAAAGACCGAGACCGTTGTCTCGCCATTTGCCAAAGGAGAGACCGTTATCTCGTTTGGCTAGACCACCATCTCGCCATTTGCTAAAAGCTAGAACATCGTCTCGTTTGGCAAGATGGCAGTCCCAATTGTCGAGATAGCGGTCCCGAATGGCACAACGACCGTCTCGACCTTGTCAGGCTAGACGGTCGTCCCAGTCTGACAGGCACAAATTTCTATAAATGGGGGGTTCCTTTCCTCATTTTCAATAAATTCTCCAGCTACCTTTATCCTCCTATACTCTTCTAGAATCTCTCTGAAGCATTTTGAGAGTCCTAGGGTTCTTTTTAGACATTCTAGAGTCCTTTGGGAGAAGAGTGAGCAGCGTTGTAGAGCATGGGGTTTGCCAAAAAATGCCTTTACAAAGAACATATATAAAAGCTTGCTTTGAAGGTTTTTACATCCCTTATTCTCTTTTTTTTATCGATTTTATTACCCTCTCTGTGCACTAGATATTAGGGCCATGTAGTCAATTATTTAAATTTTGCAATAAATAAATTAGGGTAAAAGCATGATTTGAATGTTCTTATTTCTTTATAATAAATAGTCCATCAAAGGGAACCCAAAAGGGGCGTCATGGGGAAGCTAGAACCTTCCCCGCACATAACTAACTCCCTTACCTAACTCTGGTTGTAATGACCAAAGTTGGTTTTTCTTAAAACCATCGCTTTCTTTTCCTTTTCCAATGTTTTTGGTTAAAATATTGGTGGCGACTCCAGAACCCACTTATGAAAACCTCACCCTTAGAATAGTTCAGTTATCGCACATCCTAAGGGTGATGACCACATTTTAAAAAAACATGCATAGTCAAGGTTTTAGGTTGCAAGGAATTTGTTGCTTTATTGGAAGTAAAAACAAGAATTAACCATGATTAACTTAGCCAAAGATGTAACATGATGAGGTTCAACCATAGTAAAACAAATGTAAAGAAATTATTCCATGCATCAACACTATTATCACATCTTGTAATTAAAGAGAAATTGAAAAGAACCAATACTTGTAATTTGAATTGAATAAAACCTATAATTAGCTATAAAAAATATTGACATGAGAATTTCATTGATTATTCGATACATTAATCAATTAAAATAAAGAAAATAAATCAATCTTTTGAGAAGTGAAATTAATAGATTAAAACACTTGAAGAGTTATAATGCAAATACAAGAGAAGTAATTTTAGTTGATTATTTCGACAAATAAATCAATTAAAGTAGAGAAAATGAAGAATTGATTAAAACAAAGAATAATACAAATACAAGTTTTAACAAATGGATTTTTACTCAATTGTTTGACCAACTAACCCATTAAAAAGAACATAATCATGATAGCAAAAGTTGAAAGAAGGGATTGTTAGACAAATGGCATCTAGTGGGGGTTGAATAGATGCACAAATTAAAATAAATGCCAAATTAAAAATTTATTTTAAGATATCCAATAATTTATTAATTCAAATTTAATTATCGAGATAAAATATAGATAAAGTGGAAGCAAAATAATCAAATAGATAAAGGGAAAGATTCAAGTGTGGAGATGTAGGATATGGTGTTGTTAATGAGATAAAGGTAAGAGAAGAGCACACAGTAATTTATACTGGTTCGAGTATAACCAACCCTACATCCAGTTCCCAGTCAACTGTAATCACAAGAGTGACCCCAATTCACTATCTTTCAAATTCAATTTACAAATTACAACAACTCAGCAAAGGAACCAGTACAAAGCAAACTAATTCAAAAGACAAACACCTCAGAATCCCACTAAGGATGAACACCTCCTAAGAATCCCACTAGGGAAGAACACCTCCTTTTAACAAATCAAAGGATGAAAACATCTCCTTAGAATCCCACTAAGGATGAACACCTCCCTAGAATAACACTAGGGATGAACACCTCCTTGAACAAATCAAAGGGATGAAAACACAAACACAAACATAAACCCTAGAAAGGGGAATTTAACAGCAACCACTTAAACCCTAAATAGGGAATTTAATATCAACTTCCTAAGCCCTAGAAAGGATGAGGGCAATAGAATAAGAACAACCACACCTGGGTAATGGAGACAAGAAATTTTAGAAGCCTGTAGAATTCCAACCTCCAAGAACAAGTGTAATTAACAATGAAAGCACAAAAGACAGTCGAGAAGAGGGTTTTCTCAGAAGGTGTAAAATATCTCTGTTGCCATACTAAGAATTCTTTTCTTAAAACTGAATGAATATAAAATTGTATTTTCGAATTCTATAATTGTATATTTTTTTATTTTTTTATCAAAACTCATTTAAAGAGGAAAATAACATCAAAAAATAGCCGTTGGTCATTGTAGAGAAAAATCAGGATGTATTAAAAAATATTTATTCTTCAAAATGGATATATTTTTCAAATACGAATTGCCATAATCGATTATGTTACCAGTATAATCAATTATGACAAAGAGAAAATCGTTTTTCCATTTCTGATGCATCATTATCGATTATGACAGTGAAAAATGTCATGCTACAAAATTTTATCACACTTGTGCTTTGGAGGCTTATGCATAATATCACTTCATCAACTTGTACCTCCATATCCAGTATTCTAAGACTCTATTGTTGAAACATACAAGAACATGAATGTTGAAGTTACATGCACATGAAGCTTGTTGATTTTGATGATGATTCAAGAACAATGGACTTAGAGAGTTGAAGACTTGTATTCTTGTGTAATAAATTTGTTTTGATGATTTTGAGTCTGTAATATTAGAGTCTAAGATAGCCAGCACATAGTCTACTCTTTAGAAGCTTCAAAAACTCATTTTTATCAAAGTCACACTGGTTTAATCGATTAACAGGCCAAATAATCGATTATTACAGAGAGAAAAAAACATTTTCTGTATCAGCTCTCTGGAATAATCGATTAACAGCTTGATTAATCAATTAACAGGGTTCTTAATTGATTAACAGCCCAAATAATCAATGAAAGCAGTGCGTTGTGGGTTCCTGTTGATTTTGGCTCTGTAATAATCGATTAACACTTGAGATAATCGATTATTTCAGTCAGATTTGCATTTTGAACTTCAAATTAAACCTATTTTCGAAAACCCTAGTCCCAATACACCAAGTTTCGAAAATCCCCAATTCCCAAACCCTAATTCATCTACTTAAGGTTCTCTAAGGCTCTCGGAAAATTGAACAACCTTTTTCAAACAAAATTTGAGAGCTGTGATTTCCAGAGAACTGTTTGTTGGAAGACAAAGGGGATTTTGGAACCTAGTGTGGGCTAGAAGCGATAAGAATCACTAAGTGGAGTTCTTGGTGGATTGTGTGTTGTGCTGTCTCTAGGGAAAGTTGTTCTTCATCTCTTGTGTGACTCAAGAGAGGTGTTTTCGTTACCTTATCTTTTCATTTGTAATCTCCTTGTATAACTTTGATTATAGTGACAACATTAATCCTCTGTTTGAGTGATTAGCAACTGTACGTAGGGTCTTTTGATCCGAACCAATATAAATCTTCTGTGTAAGACTCTATCCTTATCCTATTTACGCTTACACAGTATTTTAATCGGAAAAATTTGAGGAAAATTTTTAAAACCTAATTTTTGTTAAGAAACCAATTCACCCCCCTCTTGGTTTTTGTTCGTTCATGCAAACATTCCGCTACGCGATTCTAACAAGTGGTATTAGAGCTTGCTTTGATAGTCATTCAAAATTTTTGAAAATGGTCGGACAAAATCAAACGTTTGTCGAATGTGCTTCTATCAATAGACCCCCACTTTTTGCAGGTCAAAATTATCCTTTCTGGAAAGTTAGAATGCAAATCTTTTTAGAGTATGTTGATAGAGGCATTTGGGATGCTATTTTAAACGGTCCCTATATTCCTAAAGTTTCTGAAAACGGAGTAGATGTTCCTAAACCATTTTCTAGATGGACGGTGGAGGAAAATAGAAAAGCTCAATTTGATGTTAGGGCTAGAAATATTATTTCATCTGCGTTAACCCTTGATGAGTTTTACAGGATCTCCGTTTGTAAAAGTGCTCAAGAGACGTGGGAAATGTTGAGAGTGACTCACGAAGGTACCGACGACGTTAAAAGAGCACGGAAAAATTCTTTAATCCAAGAATATGAGATTTTCTTAGTGCAACAAGGCGAAACGATATTTGACGTTCAAAAGCGTTTCACACACATTGTGAACCATCTCACCGGGTTAGGTAAAAATTTTTATGTTGATGAATTAAATGTTAAAATCTTGAAATATTTGGATAGGAAATGGCAACCTAAAGTGATGGCCATCTCAGAGTTGTTGCCGCCGTCAAAAAGAGGTGGTCGAAGCGATGCGATGGTTCCGACTTTTCCATTTTTTGCGTTTTTATTGGTGATGTTACAATGCTTTTAGGTTGTCCGATAATCGGGCTAACCTACGAACTAATTTTGAAGGGGTTCTTATGGAGTCGCCACCGATGTTTTTGCCGAAAACATCGAAAAAGGGGTAAAAAGGCGTTAGTTTTCGAAAACCAACTTTGGTCATTAAAACCAGAGTTAGGTAAGGGAGTTTGTTACGTGTAAGGGAAGTGTTAGTTCCCTTACGACGCCCCTTTCGGGTTCCCTATGATAGGCCAGCTATTTTATAAATAAACTTTTGAAAAGAGGCTTTTACCCTTTCATTTGCGGAATTAAAATAATGACTACATGGCCATAATGTCTATTATACAATTTAATCATAAAAATAAAGACAGTAAAAGAGAGGGAGAGAGTGAAGAAACCTTCGAGGCAAGCTTTTGATTAATACTCTTGAAATATAGGGTGCATTTTGGAAGCCCTTCGCTGTTACAACGCCGAAAACTCTCTCGAACCGCTATAAAAAGCTCTCAAAAACTCCGGAAATGCTTCGGAGGGACTCTAGGAAGAGAATTTGAAGAAAGTGTAGAAGGGAAAGTGGAAGAACTGTGTGAAATGAGGGGGGGAGCGCTCACTATTTATAGGGATTCACGCCTGTCAGGTCAAGACGGCCGTCTCGTCTGACAAGGTCGAGATGGCCATCTCGCCATTCGGGACGACACTCTCGACTTATAAAAGTGGCGAGACAGCCGTCTCATTTGGCGAGATGGCGGTATCGACTTTCTCAGAGACGAGAGGGCCTTCTCACTAAATGAGAGGGGGGTCTCGCCATTGGCAAGTGGCGAGACGGCCGTCTTGCCAAATGAGACGGCGGTCCCGAAAAGCGAGATGGCGGTCTCAACCCCTAAAGGCAAAAATCCTTATTTTTATGCAGAAAATCCTTCCTATTCTAATATGGAGCCTAATGGTCTCTCCTAGTGGCTTTTTAGGATTCGTCCATCTTCGAATAGGAGGTCTTCTGCTCTTATTTTGAGGCCGGGCAAGATTTGGGGTCTACAGCTGCCCACCCTTTACCTGACTAGTCGATTGTTGGTCGGTCGTGCCAAGAAGATTGACTGGAGGGTAAAGGAGTTGACCCTCTTGCCCGGTTACCCTTCGGATGTTCCGTCTTGCGGCGGTTGATCTTCTGGGGAAAAGTGTGCGTTGTGCACTTCCAAGATACTCCTTCTGACGGTAGCCGATCCCTTCGGTTGACACATGGTAGAACCTCAGGATGCTCCTTCTAACATTAGTCGATCCTTCGGTTGATGGGTATAAACTCCCCATCAGGCTGGTAGTTGTAGTTTGTTGTGCGTCGGACTGGATGAGTATAAATCCCCCATCAGGCTGGTAGTTGCGACTTATTGATCTGGCTTGCGTGCAGATTAGGCGCACTGCGTGCGCAGGTTGATAGGTATGAACCCCCTATCAGGCTGGTATAGTCCACTGCGTAGGACTGGTGGTGGTGGCGGCTTACTGCTCAGGTGGCTCATGCGCCAGTTTTGTGAGAAATGCTCTCTTCGTTCTGATGAATGTTTTTTATTTTTCTGGTGAAGTCCTCCGGTGTGCTGGGGATTCTTTAATTTTTGGCTCTTGCGACAGTCATCCAACTTGTTGATTGCTGGGGATTCTTTGTTTTGATCCTTTGGTAGTGGTCATCCGACTTTGCTGGTTGTCGGGGATTTTTTATGAGTGCCTCTTAGGTAGGCAGGAATCCTCTGGGGATTTGTTGATCTTGGTGAGGCCTCTTGAGTAGGTAGATACTCCATTGAGTTTCTGGTAATGCCTCTGAGTAGGCAGATGCGTCATCGGAAGTGAAGACTTTTGGCTGCATTTGTTTTGCCTCTGACTAGGCTGATATGGGGATGCTGGCTCTTGCTTGCTAGGTCTTTCCTATGCGTAGGCAAATGACATTCTGAGGATGAATATGAAGTTTTGCCTTTGTAATAGGCTCACTGGGGATGATCTTTCTCTTTTTGGTGATCCACCGGGGAATTGATTGCCTTCCCGGGGATCTAATTTTGATTTCCCCCCTGAGGGAATGGAGTTTTGACTCCTTGTTGGATGTTGTTGGTATGAGATGGCTTTGCCGATACTCTTGTTTCATTGAGATTTCAGATTCCTTCTTTTTCATTGATTTTCTCTTTTCTAAGGTGACCCACTTAGGGATTTTATTGATTGCCTAAAAGTTAGGATTGATTTTGCCTTTTTTCGCGATTTATCTCTTTTTTATCACGATTTTGAAATTTGGCTTTTTTATGGGGATAATGTGTAAGCCTTTTTACTTTTTAGTATCTTTTTATTACGCTGGCTTTTTCCCTTCTTTTTGGGGGGTCCACTAGTGAGGAAGTTTTCTTTCTTTGGTGATCCACCAGGGAATTAGTTGACTTCCTAGGGATCTGATTTTTCTTTTCTAGGGATGGAGTCTTGGCTCCTTTGATTGATGTTGATGCGAGCTAAACTTGTGAAGCTCTTATTCCACTAGAGGATGGGAATTTCTGATTCCTTTTTGTAGAATTTTAGGAGATCCACTTGAGGATTTTTATTTGGCCCTCTCTGTCATGGCCTTCTTTGTCATCTGCTATAGATGAAGGGTTTTCTTTTCTCTTCTTTTCTCTTCTTTCTTTTTATTGAGCCCTTGATGGTTTGGACTATTTTGACTGTTGATGATGATGGTCTCTTGAAGCCTTTGTTCTCCATTGGGAAGTGTGGAGGAGACTTTGGGTGAGTGTGCTCGATGACTCATGTAGTGGTAATGCTGAGCCGTGAGGAGTGTTTTTGTTTTGCCTTTGGAGTAGGCAAGGATCCTCTTGGGGATGACTAAGCCTTTCCGTCAGCTTTTCTTTTATGATTTCTGATGATTGTCCCCTCTTTTATTGGGTGATGACTGGAGCTTTGGCTTCTGGAAGCTTCTTATGACAACTCGCTCTTCTTTCTTGAGGGAGAGCAATGTTTGGAGAGTTATTACTTTCTTGTGCCTTCTTTGCTGGGTAGAAGGATGGTAGTTGGAGCTCTTGATTTTTCAGAAGCTCTTACTCTGTTGAGTCGCTTGATTGACGACTTGCTCCGTTTTCTTGAGGGCATTATTTGGAGACTCGGTCTCGGTGATCCTGTTTTCAATCGCAAACATGGAGCTAGTCTCCTTATATGCATGAATGTTTTTCGTTTTTGTTATTTATCTAAAATGATTATTATTTCTTTCATTTTTTACCTTGACAAAGTCGTCTTGTGCGACTACTTGTGTGTGGATGCGTTAAATGCAATCTATCTTTTTTTTATCGATGCATCTGGAAAAGTGACTGGCATTCTCCTGCTGGACTTTCATGATTATGATGAAGGGCCCCTCTCTTTTATTCATTTTTTGGTTTAGCCCTATCTTTTGCCTAGACCGCCCTTTTGGGGTTTTCGGTCTAGCGGGCTGCCTTAATTTTTGCCTAGGATATCTTAGCGGGATTTTTCCTTTTTTATGAATGCCCTAACTTTTACCTAGACCGCCCTTTGCGGATTTTCGATCTAGCGGGCTACCCTAACTTTTGCCTAAGAATCTCCTAGCAGGCATTATTCTTTTTATTGTCATTTTTTTCTTTCTCTTCTTTTTTTCGAGAGATAGGAGCCTATCATATGCATGCAATGTTTGCGATATGCATCCTATAATAATATTTCAATTAATTTTTCAAAAGGATTAACAAATGTTCTTTTACTTCTAATGAGCTTCTGACGTTATGTGCTTTGTCGACATGATAGGCTGTACCGATTTTGTCGTCTCAATTTTTCCATGATCGAAGAATAATTGTGTTGATTGTAGAGTGACTTGCCATGTCAGTGCGCCCCTCCCTTTCCTTGGGGATGTCAATCCTCCTATTGATTACTATCTCCAAATTTCCCTACTAATTATTAAAATGCCGTAGTGGTAGGGGTCAAGAGAAAAGAAGGAAGAGAATATTTAATTCAAAGGCTTGTGTTTTAGAATTGTTTTATTTTGACAAAAATGGTTTTTGTAAGCACGGCTAGCCAAGGTTGGTTAGGGTGTTTAGGCTAATTTAAACAAACATTTTGTTTATGGAGTGGCGTTTTATTTTATGGCGCTTGTTATGACTGATTGACTTCCTTAGTTCGCCCTTTGGGTTTTTAGCCTAGGATGTTGTGCTACGTCCTAACTTTTGTATAGGTTTCCTCTTTTCTTGTTTTGGGAATTATAGTGGACTTTATTTTGTAACCCTAATTTTTGTCTAGGCTACCCTTTATTGTTGTTCGGGTCTCCTAGCGGGTTTACCCTAGCTTTTGCGTAGCCTTTTTAATGGGTTTTCTACCGGGTAACTTACCTTTTTTTTAGGCCTTTAGCTTCTATGAGCTTCTTTTGATTTTTGTTTTCTCTTTACACAATATTGGCGAAACACGACTTTGTTATGACAAGGTAAAACTTAATTTTGTGCTTCTAGTCAATCAGTGTGATGGATTTGACTTTTATTTTGGTCAATGGCGCATTTTGATTATTTAGACGCATTTTGAAAACGTTTGCTTAAACATGCTTATTAATGAGGTTTAGATATGAATAGCAAGAAGAGAAGAAGATAGTAAGAATGACATTCTTTGTAATTAATAGGGAAATATGTGCCCTACAATGCTTGGGGGTCGGGCTAGCCCCGAGGAGTAATCTCTAATAGTCATTGGATTTACAAACCCTAAGAATCAGAAGGAGAACACCTAATGACTAAAGTCGCTTTTGACGCTTGAACCCCTCTATTTGAGAAAATCTGATTCAAGGTGTGGAGGGGAGACTTCCCTTTTCTCCGTGCAGCTTAATCCTTTGTAGGATAATGCTTAAAGGATTGTCTTTAAAATATGATGGCTCCCTTATTCCTTGAAAGTTTCTAATGAGCCCTTGGTTTAGGTGGCATCTATATTTCCTCATCATGTGGGTCACCTTCATATTGTTGGGGAAGTCTTTTCATATTGGCAAAAGATATTTCAAAGGTCCTCTTCAGCCGCTTTCATTCAAGGTAGGGCAGACAACCTGCTAATCCAAATGTTGTCTTTAGCTCGAACCGTGACCAGCTTGTCGCCTACCGTGAGTTTGTCTCTTTGGTGGAGCGTTGAAAGAACTGCCTCAACATCGTCAATCCAAAGTCTACTTAATTTCCTCTTTGGACTATTTTTTTTCTTTGGTCTTTTTTATTTGTTTTCCTTTATTCTTAGGAGCGTCGGCTTATAGCTCCTTGGGGGAATAGATTCTTCCACTTCTAATTTGTCCCCAATGTCGGCTATGCTGGAGATATCCTCATTGATGGGCGCTGTTTCTGCATATCTCCATGGTACAACTTTATTTGACGTATCGGACGAGGCGTGAACAAACGCAATGGTGTCCTTGCCCCTCTCCTTTATTTACTCGGATGACCAACGATTGAGGCTTATTGTCCTCCTTAGGCGGATCAACCGTTGGAGAGAACTTGGCGACAAAATGTTTGCTCTTCATATTATTCTGATTTGTTGAAAGCACATCGACTAATCCTCTCTTTTTATTATGTTATTATTGTTAAAGTGAGGATGAACGTATGAATGTATGCAAATTATGAATGCAATCAACAGTCGAGGGGATGATGAAAACAAACAATTTTATTTATTTCATCCAGAAGGTGTACACTCCTCAATGCAATGCTTCAGAGCACATTTTTAAAAGCGGAAAGCCTAAAGGAAACCATAAGCGGGTTAAAATTTCTGTGCATTTTTCTTTTTTTTTGACTTCCCGTGCAAATGCTCTATCCTCTTTACACGATATTGAGGAATATCCACTTTCTTCAACTACCTACTACTAGATGCATGTTATGAGGATGAAGTTTGGTGGATGCATGTATGCAAGTGTTTGTTTTTTCCTAAACATTATCATGTTTTATTTCCTAACATGATGTAGGATAGTGTTTGGGATTTTTGTATGCATATGAGGGTATGAAGAATACCAGCTACTTTCTAGAACGCATATGAATTTAAGAACGTTCACTTTTATTTTGAAATGAAATGAATGATTAGTGTAGGATAGATATGCCTTCAGACAATGACTTTGGTATCATCCTTAAAGCTTATACATCACAGAGCACCATACCCAATTTGGTAGAATGGTTCCTTCCTCATAAAGGTCACCATATACCTTAACACACTTGTCTCTTCCTTATGGAAGATTAGAAGCGCACTTAGGCCTCTTTCGCCTTTGTCTTAGGGATATCTAATGCCCCCTAGAATGAATGTATTTATGCATGTGCTAGTACAAAAATGACTTTTTATGATAAAAAAGGCGGCAGATGTTCAAAGTGCGATAACTTTTGACCGAGATGTCGGATTTGGATGCACATCATATCAAAACGAAGAGAAAAAAGTGAAGAATCAGGTTGCAAATTTTCAAAGGGAATTTGGCCCAGTAACTTTCCCAATAAATGCTTCTAAGACCCATTTTTTAGGGATTTATTAAAATGACGCGTATGCATACTTTCCTTATGCATTTATTTTCTCTCTTGGTTTTTTCACTTATGACATGATGCAATATGAATGATAAGACTTTGTCAAAATTATTTTTGTTTATTGGATTTATTTATGTATTTTATTTTATTTTTTATTTTTTATTTTTAGAGCCTTTTATCACTTCTGTCTGACTGTGTGGCTACTTAGCTTACAAAGAACCTGAAACCAGGCTAGCTAAAAGGCAGACTGTTCGAGATAAAATGGTTTATTGTGAAAGAATAATATTAGCGTCCCTTATCTCTTCTGTCGGATTGCATGGCTACTTAGCTTACAAAGAACCTGAAGCCAGGCTAGCTAAAAGGTAGACTGTCCGAGATAAGGATGTTTATTATGAAAAATATTTTTCTATTTTTTTTGTTTTTATATGTTTTTTGGTTATGCTATGCGATCAAATGCAACGAACAAATGCACATACAATTCACTCATCCGCGATCAGGCGAGAAGTCGTTTTAATCACGAGGTAGGGATTTCCTGCAGAAAAGTGCATTGGCAAGGGTAGGTTCTAACTGTTCTCACCAAGGCTTAGGCCCCCAAGGTGCCCCCATTATAGGGTCCCCACTCTCCAGCCTTTCGACCATGCTTAGCACTAAGGCCATAGTCAGTCTTTATGCCAAAAGAGGAAGGTTATCACCTTGAGTGGTGGTTTCTGATCATACCGATGGGCACATGGCCATCACTACGGCAAACCGTACATGCCACCCACTCCCTATGGATTTCTCACTTGCCCCCGGGTATAGAGGGAACTGTTGTGTGCAAAGGTTTGTGTACAACTGTTATTTCAACCAATTGCGTAAAATAAACAAACAATAGTTATTAAAGCCAAGCAATTAAAGCATGTTATAATACAAGGTAGGGTAAAAGCGAAATTTCTTAGTTTATTTCTTAAACTGGCCCATCACTAATTGGGATCAACTCTCTAGGCTTCCCCAGTGGAGTCGCCATCTGTCGCCACAGTCAAAAAGAGGCGGTCGGAGTGACGCGATGGTTCCGACTTTTCTATTTTTCGCATTTTTATGGGTGATGTTACAACGCTTTTTGGTTGTCCGATAACCGGGCTAACCCAAGAACTAATTTTGAAGGGGTTCTTATGGAGTCGCCACCGATGTTTTTACCGGAAACATCGAAAAAGGCGTAAAAAGGCGTTAGTTTTCAAAAACCAACTTTGGTCATTAAAACTAGAGTTAGGTAAGGGAGTTAGTTATGTGTAAGGGAAGTGTTAGTTCCCTTACGACGCCCCTTTCGGTTTCCCTATGATAGGCTACCTATTTTATAAATAAACTTTTGAAAAGAGGATTTTACCCTTTTATCTACGGAATTAAAATAAAGACTACATGGCCCTAATGTCTATTATACAATTTAATCATAAAAATAAAGATAGTAAAAGAGAGGGAGAGAGTGAAGAAACCTCCGAGGCAAGCTTTTGATTAATACTCTTGAAATATAGGGTGCGTTTTGGCAGCCCTTCGCTCTTACAACGCCGAAAACTCTCGAAACACTATAAAAAGCTCTCAAAAACTCTCAAAAACTCCGGAAATGCTTCGGAGGGACTCTAGGAAGAGAATTTGAAGAAAGTGTAGAAGGGAAAGTGGAAGAACTGTGTGAAATGAGGGGGGGAGCGCTCACTATTTATAGGGATTCGCGCCTGTCAGGTCGAGATGGTCGTCTCGTCTGACAAGGTCGAGACGGCCGTCTCGCCATTCGGGACGGCAGTCTCGACTTGTAAAAGTGGTGAGACCGCCATCTCGTTTGGTGAGACGGCGGTATCAACTTTCTCAGAAACGAGAGGGCCTTCTCGCCAAACGGGAGGGGGTCTCGCCATTGGCAAGTGGCAAGACGGCAGTCCCGAAAAGCGAGACAGCGGTCTCAACCCCTGATGGCGAAAATCCTTATTTTTATGCAGAAAATCCTTCCTATCCTAATATGGGGCCTAATAGTCTCTCCTAGTGGCTTTTTAGGCTTCGTCCATCTTCGAATAGGAGGTCTTCTTCTCTTATTTTGAGGTCGGGCAAGATTTGGGGTCTACAGGAGTCACAAAACCTTGCCACAATGTCTATGGCGACGCTCTTTGGAAAGTTGAGAGAGCATGAGCTTGAACTAGGAAGGCTAAATGATGAGGAAGGACAACATCAAAAGAGGAACTTAGCCTTCAAAACTGAAATTTCTAAAGGTAAGAATAAAAAGGAAGAAGAAGACTCGGAGAATGATGAAGAAGAATTGAGTCTCATCATTAAGAAGTTTACCAAATTCATGAAAGTGAAAGGAAGGCATCCATTCAAAGGTAAGGGAAAGGTAAGAGAAAATACTTCCGTAAATATCAAATGCTATGGTTGTGGTGAAACAGGACATGTGAAGACCGAATGTCCAAACAAGAAAAATGAAGATAACAAAGGCAAAAAGTTCTTCAAGAAGAAAGCCTACATCGCTTGGGACAATAGTGATTTGAGTTAGGAGTCAAGTGACTCGGAAATTGAAGTCAATATTTGCTTAATGGCAAATGACAATATATCTTTCGATTTTGAGGTAAGTGATTCTGACTCATTTTCAAGTGATGATGAAAATAATTTTGATGAACTGCAAAATGCATATAATGAATTGTTTAGTGCCTTTAAGGACTTGAAAAATGAATACAAAGCTGTGAGAAAGAGTTTAAATAGATCCGAAAAGGAGGTAGAGTCCTTAAAAACCAAAATTGCATGTTTAGAGGAAAAGGAAACCTTAGAAACGAAAATTGTATGTATAGATGAGAATAATGATAAGAATATAGCATGTGCATCTTGTAAAGAGTATGAATATGACATTGATATACTTAATAATTTGCTTGATAAAGCCGAGAAGGAATTAAGTAATAATAATAAGGATAAAGTTGTTATTGCTCAAAATAGAGTAAACCATCATGTTCCTTTGAAAAAGCCTAAAATGAAAAATAAAAGAGTATGGGTTGAAAAAGGAACTAGAGCATCTATTGTTAGAAATGCATCATATTCAAAAGCTACATCTAAAGCATGTTTTTATTGTATGAAACATGGTCATACTTCAAATAGATGTAAAATCAAACATTTTGGTGTTCCTAAAGGAAAATATATTTGGGTTCTTTTAGTTAAATGAATTGTTTGTCTCTAACCCCAAGGACCCAAAAGTTATGGGGACCTAAGTTTACTATGCTCTTGTTTTGTAGGAAACTTCCAAATCAAAGAATTCTATGTGGTATCTTGATAGTGGATGCTCTAAACATATGACCGGAGACAAAACGAAATTTGTGAGTTTCAAAGCTAAAGAACAAGGATATGTAACTTATGGGGACAACAACAAAGGAAAGATTCTTGGAATTGGAAATATAGGTGGTGCAAACACTTTGGAGATTAAGGATGTGCTTCTTGTTGATGGGCTAAAGCATAATCTCCTTAGCATAAGTCAACTTCGTGACAAAGGATTCAAGGTAATCTTTGAAAGTAAGTTTTGTACCATACATTTGATAGATTCTGAAAATGTAGCATTGAAAGGCATTAGGCATAATAATATATATTTGATTGATTTGGATTGTATACATGATACTAGTATAACATGCTTAGTTGCGAAGGAAGAGAACCCATGGTTATGGCATAAGAGAGCGGCTCATATAAATATGCATCATTTAAACAAATTGATTTCAAAAGACTTAGCTATTGGTTTGCCTAAGTTAAAGTTTGAAAAAGTAGATTATGTGATGCATGTCAAAAAGGTAAACAAGTAAAATCATCATTTAAATCAAAGAATGTTATTTCCACATCAAAACCTTTAGAATTATTACATTTAGAATTATTATGGTCTTGTGATTGTTGAGACTTTTCTAGATATACTTGGAAAATTTTCTTAACATTGAAAAGTGAAGATTTTAAGGTCTTTAGGAAGTTTGCAAAGCAAATTAAAAATGAGAAAGACTTAAGAATTAAAGTTTTAAGAAGTGACCATGGTGGTGAGTTTCAAAATGAAAGGTTTGAAAATTATTGTGAGGAAAATGGAATATTACATAATTTTTCTGCTCCTAGGACTCCCCAACAAAATGGTGTAGTTGAAAGGAAAAATAGGTCACTAGAGGAACTTGCTAGAACAATGCTAAATGAATCAAATGTTCCTAAATATTTTTGGGCTGATGCGGTAAGTACTGCATGTTATGTTTTGAATAGAATGCTCATTAGGCCAATTATAAAATCAACTCCCTATGAATTGTTAAATGGTAGAAAGCCTAATGTTGCTCATTTGAAAATATTTGGATGTAAGTGCTTTGTGTTAAATAATGGAAAGGAAAACTTAGGAAAATTTAACTCAAAAGCCTATGAGGGCATTTTCTTAGGCTATTCATTAACTAGCAAAGCTTATAGTGTGTTTAATAGAAGAACCTTAAATGTTGAAGAATCTATACATGTTACTTTTGATGAAATTGTAGACCTTGGGGGAAATCCTCTTGAGTCAAATAAAGAACTTGCAGGTGATGATGAGTACATAAGAGAGGCTCTTGAAGAATTGTATTTGGAAGATAATGAGCCTTCAAAAACACCTGAATTAGCAAAAGAATGGCAATCACCAAGAGGACTTTCAATGGACAATATTATTGGTGATATCTCAAAAGGGGTAAGAACTAGAAATATGACTAATTTCTGCATGTCTGTAGCTTTTGTGTCACAGATAGAACCCAAAAATGTTGAGGAAGCGCTTAAAGATGACCAATGATACATAGCTATGCAAGAGGAACTTAATCAATTTGAAAGGAATCAAGTCTGGGAATTAATCCCAAGAGAAGAATCACATCAAGTAATTCAAACTAAATGGGTATTTAGAAACAAACTTGATGAAGATGGAAATATAACAGAGAATAAAGCCAGACTTGTTGTCAAAGGTTACTGTCAGGAGGAAGGTATTGATTATGATGAAACTTATGCTCCTGTTGCCAAGTTAGAGGCTATATGTCTACTTCTTGCTTATGCATCATTGATGAAATTTAAATTATATCAAATGGATGTTAAAAGTTCATTTTTGAATGGGTTTATTAAAGAAGAAGTTTATGTGGAGCAACCCCCTGGATTTGAAGATTTTAGTTATCCTAATCATATTTTTAAATTGAAGAAAGCATTATATGGTTTGAAACAAGCTCCTAGGTCTTGGTATGAAAGGCTAAGTAGTTTTCTAACTTCAAATAATTTTTCTAGAGGAAAAATTGATTCTACTTTGTTTATAAAGAAAGTAAAAGAACATATCTTATTGGTTCAAGTATATGTTGATGATATCATTTTTGGATCAATTGATAATTCTTTGTGTGTAGAATTTTCTAAGATAATGCAAGGAGATTTTGAAATGTCTATGATGGGATAATTAACGTTCTTCCTTGGACTTCAAATCAAGCAACTTAAAGATGGCATTTTTGTCTCTCAAACCAAATACTTCAAAGAGATTCTCAAAAAGTTTGGGATGGAAACTTCAAAGGAAGCTAACACACCCATGGGAACTTCATGCTATTTAGACAAGGATGAATCAGGTTTGGAAATTAATCAATCCATGTACAGAGGTATGATAGGCTCACTGTTATACTTAACTGCAAGTAGACCTGATATTATGCATTCTGTCTGTGTGTGTGCTAGATTTCAGGCATGTCCAAAAGAATCTCACCTAACTGCAGTAAAACGTATTTTAAAATATTTAAAAGGAACTACTAGTTTTGGTTTATGGTATCCATCTGAAGCTTGTACTAGTTTAATAGGTTATTTTGATGCTGATTATGGTGGATGCAAAATAGATAGAAAAAGTACTAGTGGGACATGTCATTTGTTAGGATCATCATTAGTATCATGGCATTCTAAGAAACAGGCATGTGTTGCTTTATCCACCACTGAAGCTGAATATATTGCAGCTGGTAATTGTTGTTCTCAAATTTTGTGGATGAAACAACAACTAGAAGATTATAGTATATTTCTAAATGATATTCCTTTGATGTGTGATAATACAAGTGCAATCAATCTTACTAAGAATCCAGTAATGCACTCTAGGACTTAACATATAGAAATTAGACATCATTTCTTGAGAGATAATATAAGTAAAGGAAACTGTAAAATTGAATATGTTGATACAAAGCATCAATTAGCATATATTTTTACTAAGCCTCTTCCCAAGGATAGATTCTATGATCTTATAAGAGACCTAGGGATATTAGAAATAACTTAAATTCTGCTTAATTAAACAGTTTTTGGATGGTTGTAATGTTATAATCAATTATGTAGGATGTTAATAGATTATCATGTGTCTAAACCTCAAAAATTTGATAAACTCTCTGGAATAATCGATTATTTGAAGTTATAATCGATTATTTGCACCCAAGATGTCCAAAATATGAAATTACTCACTGGATTAATCGATTATTTCATCAGATAATCGATTAAATACAGTGTTAATCGATTAACAGCTTGACTTAATCGATTAAAAGGGTCTGTTACTGGTTTAATCAATTATTTCAAGCTTTAATCGATTAAACCTGATAGTTTTTGTTTTCTAGTCGTTGCCAACGACTCTTTTGGACCCCATACACTCCCAATGACCGTTTATGACCGTTGGAGATGTTGTTTATAAATAGGAAACCTCCATTTCACTTCTCCTCGCCTCAAACTCTTGAATCCAAGCTTACTAGCATCATTCAATCATTCTTGCCTTCTTCTAACATCACTTTTCTTCCTAAAATCTCTTGTTATTACTCTACTTCTAAAATGGCCTCATCTTCCCATGCTAAAATTTCCACTAGAAGACGATCTGCACCTGCCTCTCATCCCCGTCCTAATTCTGTCGAAGGATGGATCTCCAATGCTGAGGGCCGACAGGAATTTCTTACTTTTTCGAAGGAACGAGGTATTATCACTCCCAAATTCCTTATTGGTGATCAATTCATCAATAGGGGATTTATTTTTCCTAATCTTCTTGAAATTCAAGGAGTTCTCCCTTTTATCCAAATGCAAGGAACATATTATCCTGACTTAGTTAGGGTATTTTACTCTCGCTTTAAATTTAGAGATCAAGTAGCTACCTCTCGTGTTAAGGGAGTGTCCATTATTCTTGATGACGATATATGGGAAAACGTTGCACATTTTCCTATAAGAGAAGATGTTATTAACATTTTTGCCGAGTTAGATGACTTTGACAAGATCATGGCTTACCGTTCTTTTCTTTGTAACCCTTCCATGGAGATTAGGCGTCTTCTTCTAGCTAGACCATTAAAGAAGGAGGAACGCTTGCTCCTGCATTGTCTGGATCTTATGTCCCAGGGCAACCAATCATGCCCAATGCTCTTCAATAGATCTTCGCATTATTCATGCAATAATGAATAATGAGCCAATAGATTGGGGCAGCCTTGTCCCAATGACTATGCTAAAGGCCAAACATCATCCCACCTTCAAAATTCCATATGCTCTCCTTATCTCTCGCATTCTTGAATACAAAGGAGTGAATGTTGAAGGGGAACAAACTGTACGAATGACAAACTTAAACCGAATGCTGGACAACACATTAACCTAGCTTCAAATGGTTCGTGTCAATAATACTTATGTTCACAAGGATGACATTCCAAACATAGATGCAGATGATCAAGATTCCGACGAAGATATGCCTCCTACTGCTGAGTTTCCCTCTGATCAGATTCAAAGTGCTGGAACATCTTCTGCTCATCCTGAAACCCGTCAATCTGTGGAAGACATGTTATCTGATATGAACTAGAGGATGCAGGCATTCTTCACTCTGTCTGGAGTACGGTATGAGGAAATCATTCGCCGTATCTCTGACGTAGATGATAAAGTGTGTCACTTGAAAATAAATTTGATGCTCACTTTCATAGCGATAGTGAAGAATTTTAATATTGTTTTCATTTCTTGTGCTGTAAATTACTTTCAATTATGAAATAAAATTTGTATTCTTTTATTGCTTTGTTTGAGGGGGAGTTATTTCCAAGTTATGCATATTTTGAGTGGGAGCTCTTAATTTTTTATCATAATCAAAATAGGGGGAGAAATATTTAAAGCCTCTTCTAATTAAATTTAAATATTATCTGGTATGTTTAATGTTTTTGTTAGTGTGAGAGATAAAACAGGTTATTACAAGGCTTTAAAAGAAAATTTTGATCATCATAAAAAAGGGGGAGATGGTTGAAACATACAAGAACGTGAATGTTGAAGTTACATGGACATGAAGCTTGTTGATTTTGATGATGATTAAAGAACAATGGACTTAGAGAGTTGAAGACTTGTATTCTTGTGTAATAACTCTGTTTTGATGATTTTGAGTCTGTAATATTAGAGTCTAAGATAGCCAGCACATAGTCTACTCTTTAGAAGCTTTAAAAACTCATTTTTATCAGAGTCACACTGGTTTAATCGATTAACAGGCCAAATAATCGATTATTACAGAGAGAAAAACCATTTTCTGTATCAGCTCTCTGGAATAATCGATTAACAGCTTAATTAATCGATTAACAAGGCTGTTAATCGATTAACAACCCAAATAATCGATTAAAGCAGTGCGTTCTGGATTCCTGTTGATTTTGGCTTTGTAATAATCGATTAACACTTGAGATAATCGATTATTTCAGTCATATTTGCATTTTGAACTTCAAATTAAACCTATTTTCAAAAACCCTAGTCCCAATACACCAAGTTCCGGAAATCTCCAATTCCCAAACCCTAATTCATCTACTTAAGGTTCTCTAAGGCTCTCAGAAAATTGAACAACCTTTTTCAAACAAAAAGTTGAGAGTTGTGATTGCCAGAGAACTGTTTGTTGGAGGAAAAAGGGGCTTTTGGAACCTAGTGTGGGCTAGAAGCGATAAGAATCACTAAGTGGAGTTCTTGGTGGATTGTGTGTTGTGCCGTCTCTAGGGAAAGTTGTTCTTCATCTCTTGTGTGACTCAAGAGAGGTGTTTTCGTTACCTTATCTTTTCATTTGTAATCTGCTTATATAACTTTGATTATAGTGCCAACATTAATCCTCTGTTTGAGTGATTAGCAACTGGACGTAGGGTCTTTTGATCCGAACCAGTATAAATCTTCTGTGTAAGACTCTATCCTTATCCTATTTACGTATACACAGTATTTTAATCAGAAAAATTTGGGGAAAATTTTTAAAACCTAATTTTTGTTAAGAAACCAATTCACCCCCCCTCTTGGTTTTTGTCCGTTCATGCAAACATTCTGCTACGCGATTCTAACATCTATCTAGTCTTCAGGAATCATCTTGGGCTTGCTTGAATCTTGATTGTTGTTTACTTGAATCATCATCAAAATTATCTCTTGGGAATGTAGGGACATATTTCATATTGCCATCAATCTTCCCCTCAGTGCTTTCAGTTCTAGGGCAATCCAACAGGCCATGCAGTGCCTTAAGCTAGAACCTTCTTTTCTTGCATGAGGTTTCACATTGCCATCAATCTCCCCCTCATTGATTTCAGGGATTATACAACATTTGAGTAGGCAAGAATTATTATTTCAATTCTTATATAGTTAAATCGATCCCAAGCTAATGGTTTGGTAAATAAATAGCTAATTGATCGTGTGTTTTTGTGAACAAGATTTCACAATCTCCTTTTAATATGTGATATTTAATGAAGTGATGTCTAATACTATGTTTTCCACAAAATAGTTGAATCTTTCATTTTAAAATTGCCTCCCATGATAACTTTTTATGGAACTAACAGAGCAACCTTTTTCATTTTGTAAAAGCTTGGCAAGCTTTTTAAAAGCATCGAAAACATCATCTTAGATACAAGTTATTCATGTAAATATGGAAAAATAATCTACATTGACCAATGCATAATAGTTTTCACCAAGGCTCATGGTCCTTGAAAGTCCAAATAAGTCCATATGCAGAAGCTCAAGGTGTCTTACAATTGACATAAAGTTTTTCTATTGCAATGAAGTTTTAGTTTGTTTTCCCTTTTAACAAGCTTCACATATCTTGTTTTTCTCAAACTTGAGTTTTGGCAAACCATTCACTAAGTTTTCAGAAAGAAATTTGTTCAAATGATGCATATGAATATGACAACCAAAATTCCTCATCTTTACAAGCATTCAATGTTGGATGATGAATGATTAATGTCAAACATTTAAATATTATTCATGTTCTCTACAACTAGCAAAAACTTGTTAGTTTTTTATTCACAAATCCAACCATGATTGGGTTTAAATATCATCTTATGTCCTTTGTCATATAGTTGATTAATGTTACGTAGATTATGCTTTAAATCATCAAAGAAGTGTACATTTTATATAATGATGGAAGAGCCATTTCCAATATCTTTGCAGCCAAGTACTCTTCCTTTGTTATTATCACCATAAGTGACATATCCTCTACTTTTAGTTATAGGTTTAAAAACTTGTCAACATCCCCTATCATGTGTCTTGAGCAACCATTGCTTAGGTACCGTAACTGCTTTTTAACTTCTAGTTATGCCTACAAAACACACCTTGCAGTAAAATATGGCACCCTTACCAATCTGGGTCCAATAGAGCTAATTTTTCTCTTTGGCACATTTTGGTATTCATTTAACATTGCCATTAGGAATATCAAATTTCAGAATATTGTAATTCCTAGCAGTATGACCTTTTCTACTATAGCAAAAATAAGTGATAAATGGTGATGCAGTAGCTTTTCTGCATGAAAAGAAGCTATTATATCCCTTTATTTGTAACTGATGACAACTTATTTGTTAGTATTTTTCCTAGTTAATAGAATAGAATTAGATTCTTTTAGGTTCTTATTCTATTTAATTAGATTTGCATTTTTAGGAAAAAATATGCAAAATCACAAAAATATACTAATTTACGTATTTTATCATAATTTTATGTATTACTTCCGATTTCTTCATTGACCAGTTTTGACCTTTGTCTCTTCTTTGATTTATATCTTTTTCAACATAACGCCGATTGAGCTAATTCTTTTTGCGTTGGAAACTAGACATATTAATCTTCAATTTGATAACAAATTTGACTATTTTTGAAGCTATGAGCTATCTTTAATAAATCAGAAAAAATGTTGACGCGAAGCTCAAAATCCTGTTATGGAAGTGATACGAAAATTAACTATAGTTAGATTTAGGACACACATGTAATTAGTTTTAATCATGTTTAGTTAGTTTTAACTCTAGTTAACTCACATTTGAACCTATAAATAAGGCATTTTCATGCCATTGTAACACACACCGAATTCTATTCTTCAATTGATGTGAAGCTAGAGTTTAAGTTCTCTCAATTCTGGTTTTTTCTTTTGCTCTCTCTTTAGTTTTAAGTTTAGTTTTTTGTTTGTCTCTTTAGTTTCCATTTTTTCTGTTTTGTTTAGTGTTCTTCTTGCTTTACTTTAGTTGTTCTTTCAATTAAATTCTATTTTACACTTGTTCCACACGAATTTCTACTTCAATTCATCACCTAATCATAGATTGTTCATGATGTTGTTTCCGAATTTGTTCTTCTTCATTGTTTTGGCAGTGATTTGAGCATGATTCTTGTTGTTTTTCAAGCCTTAGTTGGTTCCTTATACGATAAGGAGAAGAATCACGTCTCATTAGTCAATTTCACTAAGTTTTCATGTGTTGTTTTGTTGTTCTTGTTGTTTTAATGTTGTTTTACCATTTCAATTTTTGTTTTTGTTGTTTTGGTTTAATTTCTCCGATTTGATTGGTTAGAATGTTGTTCTTAGATGTTGTTTCAAGTTCTTTTACTTTGTTTTAGAATTCAATCGGTCAAAAATTGTTTTAGAAGTATTTTCTATTTGGTTTGTTCATAGTAATTTAGGAGTAGTTTTTAAATTAGGAATAACTTTTACATTTGATTGAATTTTTGTGTTTGACTTTGTAGAACTTGTTCTTCATAATCCTTTGCTGTTTTTGCACAATTTAGAAGTTCTAAACATTAATTAATAGGTTTTTTAAGTTTTTCAAACAATTAGAAGTTTGTTTCCAATTAATCTTTACATTTGGTCATGAGTAGTTTCAAGTTTTTGTCCATTTGAATTCTTCAATTGTTCCAATTTGTTCTTAATGTATTTTCTGTCCAGATTTAATTCCAAGCATGATTTGATTTTGTTTCTATTAATTCCAAATTGTTTTAGTTGTTTTAGTTTCTAAATTTTTTTACAAACATGTTACATGCACTACACTAGTGGAAAAATATGATTTTATGACGACTTTTTATGACGATTGTAATCCAGCCGTCATAGTATGTAGGGCGGTGGCATTTTTGTAATGATTTTATGAACTTTTATGTCAGTTATTATGTAACCGACATGGTATGTGGGCAAATTCACTTTCTATGTCGGTTGAAATTTAACTGACATTGAAAGTGAACTTTCTATGTCGATTTTAGTTTAACCGACATAGAAAGTGTATTTTATGACAAATATTTGGGCAACCTACATAGTATCTTCTGTTTTTCTTTGCCCTTGCCACTCGATTTCATCACTTCTTTTAGAATTGCGCAGCGGAATGTTCGCATTTAGGGACAAAAACCAAGGAGGGGGGGTAAATTAGGGTTTTTAAATTTTCCCCAAATTTCACCGATTAAAATGCTTGTAAAGTAAAGACATAAAGGATAAGAAGATTACACAAGTGTTTTATACTGGTTCGGATCAAAAGACCCTACGTAAAGTTGTTAATCACTCTAAAAGTGGATTAACGTTGTCACTATAATCACAGTTTACAACAGATTACAAATTGAAAAAAATAAGGATTAGAAAACACCTCTCTTGAGTCACACAAGAGATGAACACCTCCTTTGAATCCACAAAGGATGAACAATAGCTTTTCCTAGAGACAACACAACACACAATCCACCAAGAAACTCACTCAGTGATTCTTATCGCTTCTAGGCCACACTATGTTTCCAAAAGCCCCTTTTTCTTCCCTACAGAAAGTTCTCTAGCAATCACAACTCTTAACTTTTGTATGAAAAAGGTTTTCATTTTTCAGAGAGCCTTAGAGAACCTTAAGTGAAGAGAATAGGGTCTAGGAAATAATGGTTTTCGAAACTTGAAATCGATTGTTCATTCATTCAAAGCACATTTTCTTGCCTCTTGAAATCGATTATTCATTCATGTGTGACTTGAAGAATATCCCATATCTCTTCAGTCAAAGTGCATTATGACCCTAAATCACCAATTGTAATAGAAAAAAAAGGTGAAGTTCAATATTTCTCCTTTATACAAATGAATGATCTTGAATGTCAATCAAGAAAGCCTCAAAGAATGGTTTGTCAACATAATAGAAATACTCTATCAAATGTAAGAAACGATGTATTAAAAACTAATTCAAAACATGTGTATAAAGGTTTAGAAATTAGAGTTATATCGTGTTCCACTAACATTTTTAGTTGATTACAACTACATTTTAACAAACTAAAACAAAATTACCACAATTCTTTTTGAAAACATAGAAAAGTCTTAACAGATTAAAAATAATTTCTTGAACATACAAGGATATGATGCCTGATGATTTTGATGATTTTGATGATGCTTCAGAGTCAAAGGACTTCAAGATTAGAAGACTCATATATAGTTGTATCTACTTGTAATAACCATGTTTTATTATATTGAGTCTGTTAAAATAGAGTCCAAGATAACCAGCACATAGTCCATCCTCTGAAAGTTCATTTTTATCAAAACCACTCTGTGATAATCGATTATCACCCAAGATAATCGATTACCCTACTTGAAACTTTTGTTTGAAAAACTTGCTGGAAAAATCGATTATTTAGATTGATAATCGATTATCCCAGTTAATTTTGGTTTCTAAAAGTTCTGGAATAATCGATTATCTCAGAGGATAATCGATTATCCTAGTCCAGATTTCACTCTGCGAAAATTTGTTTTGTGATAATGGATTATCACTTATGATAATCAATTATCTGCGTCTGTTATGATTTTGAAATTCAAATTTGGACCTATTTTCGATACATCTATTCCCCATATCCTAAATCTCTCTATTTAAGGTTCTCTTAGGCTCTCTGAAAAGAACACAACCTTTTTTCATACAAAAGTTAAGAGTTGTGATTGCTAGAGAACTTTGTGTAGGGAAGAAAAAGGGGCTTTTGAAACCTAGTGTGGGCTAGAAGCGATAAGAATCAATGAGTGGGTTTCTTGGTGGATTGTGTGTTGTGTTGTCTCTAAGAAAAGTTGTCGTCATCCTTTGTGAATTCAAAGGAGGTGTTCATCTCTTGTGTGACTCAAGAGAGGTGTTTTCTAATCCTTATCTTTTGTAATTTGTAATCTATTTTAAACTATGATTATAATGACAACGTTAATCCTCTTTTAGAGTGATTAAAACCTGGACATGAGATCTTTTGATCCGAACCAATATAAATTACTTGTGTAATCTTCTTTCCCTTATCTATTTATTTTACAATCATTTTATTTGGTGAAATTTGGGAAAAAATTTTAAAACCCTAATTTTTATAAGAAACCAATTCTCCCCCCTCTTGGTTTTTTTGTGCCTACACGCAAACATTTCGCTGCGCGATACCAATATAATTTAATCAATTAAAACAAAATGGTTTGAAAATCACTCTAAAAGTTTAAAAAGTTTTAATCTATTAAAAATCCTTTCAATTGATTAAAACAACAAGGTTTGAAAATCACAGAAAGTTTCAATCTATTAAAAATCCTTTTGATAGATTAAACCCAAACAGTTAAAAATCTATCAAAAATTAGATGAACATTTTAATTGGATAAAAACATGTTTTAATAAATTAAAGCAGAACCTCCAAAACAACTTTATAACTTTGAGTGATTTTAATCGATTAAAACAATTATTTAATCCATTAAAATATATCCTAAGAACATTTTTATAGATTAAAGCAATCTTTTAACATATTAAAAACTTCTTATTACTAAGAAAATTTCAAGATTATTTCCAAGAGGCTTTCAAATGATCATACATGATAAAACAACTTGAGAAAAAAATTATATTATACCCGAAACAACACACCATACACACTTTAAGCAAATATATTTCTTCAATCTTCATGGGAATGTTGGATTCATCAAATAAAGTAGAACTACAAAGCTCTATTTAGCAAAATCTTGAACAAAAACTAGTAGAAAGCTATGTAGATTTCAACAACATTAACCTTTTTATTTTATTTTATTATTCATTTTTCATATATTTTTTTCAAAGCACACATACTTTTTTATTTTCTTATTTTCTCATCTTTTAATCTTTCAATAAACTTATAATGCATTAAAACCTCAAGATTCAGTGATAGAACAAATGTTATGCTCCACACTTATTTTTAATCAATTACCAAAATAATTCCAAAGCTCCTTTAGTCTCCAAGGTTTGACCTATCATGGTCTTTTAGTTATAAAGGCTTGTAATAAGTTACAAAATCATCAAGTAAAATTTAATACGTCACAAAGGGGTAAAAAATAGGAACTAATGCAAGGTAGGTCAATATGACTAAGTAGCTAAAAATGAAAGAAGGCCTAAATCATATCAATCGTGCATGTAAGCAAATAGTAAAAAAAAGAGTCAAATCCAGTTTTATGACACCTACAAACATATGTGAATCACACAAGAAAGAAAATAGGCTCAAATCTCTCAAAGGTATACTCTACTGAAAATTGACCCACAACCTAATTGTAATAAAAAAACCTATCTAAATTCAAATATAAGGAAAAAATCTATCAAGTTTGAAACTTATAACTAAGAATAATGAAATTAAAATTACTCACAAAAGTTTTAAAACAAAGAAATCCAATGATAAGTATGCTAACACAATGCAAAACCTAAATTAGAAACACTAATAAACTCCCCCACATTTGAATCAAACATTGTCTTCAATGTGAGAATGTATGTTAAAAGACAACTAAATCAACAATCAAAATAATGCAAATCAACAATCAAAATAATGCAAATCAACACAATAAAAGAAATAAATAAAAACAATAGGAAAGAATAAAATAAAACAATAAAGGAAAGAATAAAAGAAAACAAAAAACAAAATAATGAAAGAAAGCAATTATTGAAAAGTCCTTTAAGTGCTTAAAGAGACACTTCATCAATGAAGATAGACTCCATCAAAGATATGTCCATTAAATCCTATGTCTTATTTATACCTCTCATGAAATAACAGAAAGTTAAGCCCAAAACACTAATTAAAATAAGTTCAGAAAGGGAAGAAAATATGAGAATATAATGACTCATCAGTCACCACTTGAACCAAGGGTCAAGATAAGACATTCAAAGAGATGGAATACTCTAAGAAACCTCACACACTTGTCATAAATGTTCAACCTAATTACATGAGGGGAAGCCTTTTATTTAAAGGCTTTTGGGAAAGGGACCTAGATGAAATTACAAAAGGAGACATAAGCTTAACCTAACCCTAAAGGCTAAGAGTCCTCATGACCCAAATATGTTAAATTCGTCCTAGCCCACCAAAAGTGCCTCTAACGGTGTGGAGAACATGAAAAAGAGGTTAGATTCCTTATGGACTGTCCAAAGTCAATCAAACCCGCAAGTCAAGCTTCTACCTCTTTAAAAAGGGGTGTAGGACATGAAAAGGGAGTTCCATACACCTTTGGGCTTCCCATGCATGTATCCTATGGATCCAAGGCTTCTTTTCCACCAAAAAGAGGTGGTATTCTTCAAAAGGGAAGCGTAAAAAGTGGTCCAACAAAAAAAAAGCGAAAATAAGGACTTTTAAGAAACAAAAATACTAAGTAAATTTAAAATGGAGAGTTAGGAGGAGACATCTCTTCTAGTCATGCTCCTAGTAATCCTCTTAGGGATAACCTCTCTCGCCTCTGAGGAAACTAAGGACTCGTCAATGCTTTATCAACACAACACAAAATGGACATGCTTAATGGTGTTTGATAAGCTATATTGTGAGCCTATAGAATGTCATCCAACATTCTGCTCCAATCTTTCCTATTAGGGCAAACCAATTTCTACAATATCTTATGATTTTTTTTGTTCAAAATTTTAGCTTGTCCATGCAGTCTATGGTGATATGTTGTAGAAACTCTATGTGTAATGACTCTCTTGATCATTAATAATGGCTTTTGGAACACCAAACCTATAAAAAATTTTAGACTTGATAAAATATGAACAAATATTAGAATCATTAGTCATTGTATCCTTAGCCTCCACCCATTGAGACACATAATCAACAAGTAGAATATAAGAGTAACCATAAGAAATGACCCATAAAATCAATACCCACTGATTTTCACTATCATTCATGAAATCTAATATGTAAGTTTTCTCTAAATATTTTGTAATATAAAGCACAAACCTAAGTCATTCTTCTCAAGAATACATATTGAAATGTATTCAATTTTTAGTTTATTTCCATATAATTCAAATTTGGGAATTGAGTATTTAGAAATGTAAAATCCAATTGAAACAAAAATCAAAGAGCAAACCTGAAATGAAAAAATAGAAATGGATCAATTCATGATTTCAACAACAAAATAATCCTCTTATCACAAGTTTTTTAAATATTTCAAACCAAGTTTGAATTTAACTAATTCAATTAATCAAATAAACCGATTATACAAATTAAATCTCTATATCATTTAATCTAATTTATATTTTATTATCAAATAAAGATTCAATCAATTTCTAAAATTAGAATCACAAATTAATATCATAAAGTACAAAACCAAAAATTAGAGAAGAAAAAAATACAATCAAAGCGAGAAACAATCACACTATTGGACAAAAAACTTTTCATGTTGGTTATTTTGAACATTTTATATCGGTTCCTAAACCGACATAGATACAAGAGACATGAAAAATCTTCATTGTTATATTGATTCTTGAAACAACATTAAAAGGAACTTTCTATGTTGGTTGTACATCAAACCATCATAGAAAGTCTGAAAAATAGGATGAGAAATGAATATGGCATATGCGCTTTCTATGACGATTGTTATCTTAACTATCATAGAAAGTAGAATTTCTATGTCGGTTTGACCAGAAATCGTCATAGAAAGTGCATCTTTTATGTCAATTATTCTTTTAATTATTTTTTTTATTTTATACATCAACTTCCCCGCATAATAATAAATATATATTTTTAGGCATACTATACTCAATAAATTTATAATATATTTAATAATAACATAAAAAATACATAAAAAACGTTAAGTGTATATAATTTTATTTAATTTACATCATTATAAGTTAAAATAATTTATAAATTATCAAAAATACTTAAAATAGGAAGTTCATTGCATTCTCATGTCTTTTATAACTTCTTTCAATGGGTATGGATTATTGAATATATACAAAACCAACATTATTTAATCAATAAATAATTAAAAAAAAAGTAACAAATCATAAGTAACAAATCAACCTTTTCCAACCATCTAAATATCTCCTCAGAGAAAAATGTTAATAATGATAATTGCTATAAAAACTAGACTCCAACTTTAAAAAGAAAAGAAAAATTGAAAGTCTATATTGTAGAGTATAAATGGTTTTTGTTTACAAATTGCTTTGTAACTTTTGGTAACCTTGTTTCCTTTTTATATTTTTTAGAATGCTACTAATTTTAGCATAGAGCATACAATCTTACACCACCTTCTACATAATATACATGCAAAAAATGTTTCATATAAAGAGATAGCAAACTTTTCAAAGTCAACCAAGATAAAACCTAAGTCATCAGTTTTGACACCACTTTTTCTATCCCCACTTTCACTTAAAACAAGTACTCTCAAACTTTTGTAATCAATTACCCATATATCTTCAATTACATCAAAGTAACACATTGATGCCATAACAGGATATTTATCCTTTTTACTAGAGAAATGTATTGATTCAGCCACGACCATTACTCCATCGTGTTGCATTGTGCTTTTTTCATCATTAGATTTTGCATAAAATGAATAGTTATTTATATCATACCCACTCCAATATATGACATCAAAGTTAGGCTCACATGCTAACCATTTCAAAATATCAGAAGTTGTATTATCATTTTGAACTTGCTCTTTGAACCACTTCAAGGTACTTTTGTTATGCTCGTTAATCACTTGTTTCTCAAGCATTCAGAGATTATTTTTCTTCACACTATCTTTGTGACGATTAAGTAGAGTATATAAAAATGTGCTTGAAGAACTTCATCTCTTGTCAAAGTCATAAATTTTGTTCTTTGAATACCCTTACCAACAACTCTTCCATGGTGATGAAACTTAGTTATCCCTATAGCTTCAACTTCTGGCAAGTATTTTGTACAAAATTCAATAGCTTCTTCTATTATATACCTTTCAACAATAGATGCATGATATGGATCTTTTACATATGTTACAATCGCGCAGCGGAATGTTCGCGTGGTCGGACAAAAACCAAGAGGGGGGGGGGGTCAATTGGTTTCTTAACAAAAATTAGGTTTTCAAAATTTTCCCCAAAATTTACTGATTAAAAACTGTGTAAATGTAAATAGAGTAGAGATAGAATCTTACACAGGAGATTTATACTGGTTCGGATCAAAAGACCCTACGTCCAGTTGCTAATCACTCAAACAGAGGATTAACGCTGCCACTATAATCAAAGTTGTTACAAACAGATTACAATGGAAAACATAAAGTAAAGAAAACACCTCTCTTGAAATCCACAAGAGATGAAGAACAACTTTCCCCGGAGACGGCACAACACACAATCCACTAAGAACTCCACTTAGTGATTCTTATCGCTTCTAGCCCACACCGGGTTCCAAAAGCCCCTTTTTCTTGCAACAAACAGTTCTGCGGCACTCACAGCACTTAACTTTTGTATGAAAAAGGTTGTTCTTCTTTTCGAGTGCCATAGAGAAGCCTAAGTAGAGAAATTAGGGTTTGGGAATTGGGATTTTCGAAACTAGGAGTCTTGGAATTAGGGTTTTCAAAAATAGGG
Source organism: Sphenostylis stenocarpa (assembly GCA_963425845.1). Classification (NCBI taxonomy): domain Eukaryota; kingdom Viridiplantae; phylum Streptophyta; class Magnoliopsida; order Fabales; family Fabaceae; genus Sphenostylis; species Sphenostylis stenocarpa. Next base: position 69,800,311 of record OY731403.1, read on the forward strand.
TTGATTTGAAGTTAAAAATCAAAATCTGACTGAAATAATCGATTAAATGAAGTGTTAATCGATTATTACAGAGCCAAAATCAACAAAACCCCAAAACTCTCTGTTTTAATCGATTAAAAGACACGTTAATCGATTAATAGGCACGTTAATCGATTAACGAGTGTGTTAATCGATTAAACCAGTGAGCAGAATACAGAAAATGGTTTTTCTCACTTTGTTTTAATCGATTATTTCACCATTTTATCGATTAAAGCCAAGGCACTTTGATAAAATTGAGCTTTTTGAAGCTTCTAAGGTGCGAGACTATGTACTGGCTATCTCAAACTCTAATATTACAGACTCAATCTAATCAAAACAGAGTTATTACACTATAAAACAAGTCTTCAACTCTCTACGTTCTTGAATCATCATCAAAATCAACAAGCTTCATGTCCATCAAGTCTAACATCAAGTCCTTGAATGTTCAACAATCTCCCCCTTTTTGATGATGATCAAAATTTTCTTTTAAAGCCTTGTAATAACCTGTTTTATATGTCATACTAACAAACACATTAAACATACCAGATAATATTTAAACACAATAATATTAGGCTTTAAATATTTCTCCCCCTATTTTGATTATAATACAAAATTGAAGGCATGCTTCAATAACAATCATAAGGGCTCCCCCTCAAAATATGCATAACTTTGAGATAACTCCCCCTCAATCAAAGCAATAAAAGAACATCAGATTTTATTTCAGAAATAAACATTCATTACAATATAAGAAAAAAAATAACAATCAAATTTAAAATTCTTCACTATCATCACTATGAAAGTGTGCATCAAATCTATTTTGTAAATGGCACACTTTATCATCTAAATCAGATATATGGCGAATTATTTCCTCATGCCGTACTCTAGAAAGAGTGAAGAATGTCTGCATCCTCTGATTCATATCAGATAACATGTCTTCCATGGATTGTCGAGTTTCATGATGAGCAGAGGAAGTTTCAACACTTTGGATTTGATCAGAGGGAACCTCAGCAGCAGGAGACATATCTTCATCAGAATCTTCATTATCATCACCTTCGTTTGGAACGTCATCCTTATGAACATAAATATCGTTGACACGCACCATTTGTAGTTGGATCAATGTGTTGTCTAGCATACGATTCAAGTTATTTGTTTGTACTGTTTGTTCACCTTCGACATTTACTCCTTTGTATTCAAGGATGCGAGAGACAAGGAGAGCATATGGAATTTTGAAGGTGGGATGTCGTTTGGCTTTTAACATAGTCATGGTGACAAGAACGCCCCAATCTAAAGGCTCATTATTCATTATGTCATGGATAATACGAAGATCAATTGAAGAACATTGAGCATGATTCGTAGCCCGGGGACATAGGATCCAGACCAGTAAATGTAAAATCATGCGTTCCTCCTTTTTCAAAGGTCCAGCTAGAAGGAGACGCCCAATCTCCATGGAGGGGTTTCGCAGAAAAGAACGATAAGCTAAGATCTTGTCAAAATTATCTAACTCACCATACACGTTAATAGCATCTTCTTTAATAGGAAAGTGGGCAACGTTTTCCCAAATATCATCATCAAGAATAATTGTGACCCCCTTTACTCGAGAGGTAACAATTTGATCTCTAAATTTGAACCTAGAGTAAAATACCTTAACTAAGTCAAGATAATACGTACCTTGCATTTGGATGAAAGGGAGAACTCCTTGAATTTCAAGGAGATTGGGAAAGTTGAATCCCCTATTGATGAACTGCTCACCAATAAGGAACTTAGGAGAAATAATACCACGTTCATTCCAATAGGACAAAAATTCTTGTCGGCCATCTGCATCAGAGATCCATCCTTCTACAGAATTAGGACGGGGATGAGATGAGGGTGCAGATCTTCTTCTAGTATGGATTTTTGCACGAGAAGATGAGGCCATTGAAGGATTAGGAGAGTAACAAGAAGATTTAAGAGGACAAGTTAAGTGAGAATAAGGCACAATTGATAGAATGAGGCAAGAAGGCTTGATTTCAAAAGATAGAAGTGAGTAGAAGTGAAATGGAGGTCCCTATTTATAACCAAGCATGTCTAACGGTCATATGGAAGTGAATAAGGGTCAAGAGAGTCGTTGGTAATGGCTAGGAATCCAAACTTGCCAGGTTTAATCGATTAAAACTCAAATTAATCGATTAAACCAATACCAGACCTAGTTAATCGATTAATTTGAGCTGTTAATCGATTAATACTGGTTTTAATCGATTAATGGACGAATTAATCGATTAATCCAGAGAGGAATGTCATGTTTTCGGTGTTTTGGATGCAAATAATCGATTATAACTCCAATTAATTGATTATTCCAAAGAGTACATCAAATTTTTGAGGTTTTTACACATGATAAACTATTAACATCCTGTATAATGAATTATATCCTTATAAACAAAAAAAAACTATCTGATTTAAGCTATTTCTAGTATCCCTAAGTCTCTTCTAAGATCATAGAATCTATCCTTGGGTAGAGGCTTAGTAAAAATATCTGCTAATTGATGCTTTGTATCAACGTACTCTATTTTATAGTTTCCTTTGCTGATATGATCTCTCAAAAAGTGATGTCTAATTTCTATGTGCTTAGTCCTAGAGTGCATTACTGGATTCTTAGTAAGATTGATTGAACTCGTATTATCACACATCAAAGGTATGTCATTTAAAATATACTATAATCTTCTAACTGTTGTTTCATCCACAGAATTTGAGCACAACAATTACCAGCTGCAATATATTCAGCTTCAGTGGTAGATAAAGCAACACATGCCTGTTTCTTAGAATGCCAAGATACTAAGGATGAACCTAACAAATGACATGTCCCACTAGTACTTTTCCTATCAATTTTGCTTCCACAATAATCAGCATCAGAATATCCTATTAAACTATACAAGCATCAGATGGATACCATAAGCCAAAACCAGTAGTTCCTTTTAAATATTTTAAAATATGTTTTACTGCAATTAGGTGAGATTCTTTTGGACAAGCCTGAAATCTAGCACACACACAGACAGAATGCATAATATCAGGTCTACTTGCAGTTAAGTATAACAGTGAGCCTATCATACCTCTATACATAGATTGATTAACTTCCAAACCTGATTCATCCTTGTCTAAATAGCATGAAGTTCCCATGGGTGTGTTAGCTTCCTTTGAGGTGTCCATTCCAAACTTTTTAAGAATCTCTTTGCAGTATTTGGTTTGAGGGATGAAAATTCCATCTTTAAGTTGATTGATTTGTAGTCCAAGGAAGAATGTCAATTCTCCCATCATAGACATTTCAAACTCTCCCTGCATTATCTTAGCAAATTCTACACACAACGAATTATCAGTTGATCCAAAAATAATATCATCAACATATACCTGGACCAATAAGATATGTTCTTTAACTTTCTTTATAAACAAAGTAGAATCAATTTTTCCTCTAGAAAAATCATTTGAAGTTAGGAAACTACTTAGCCTTTCATACCAAGATCTAGGAGCTTGTTTCAACCCATATAATGCTTTCTTTAATTTAAAAATATGATTAGGATAACTAAAATCTTCAAATCCAGGGGGTTTCTCCACATAAACTTCTTCTTTAATAAAACCATTCAAAAATGCACTCTTAACATCCATTTGATATAATTTAAATTTCATCAAAGATGCATAAGCAAGAAGTAGGCATATAGCCTCTAACCTGGCAACAGGAGCATAAGTTTCATCATAATCTATACCTTCCTCCTGACAATAGCCTTTGGCAACAAGTCTGGCTTTATTCTTTGTTATGTTTCCATCTTCATCAAGTTTATTTCTAAATACCCATTTGGTTCCAATAACTTGATGTGATTCTTCCCTTGGGATTAATTCCCAGACTTGATTCCTTTCAAATTGGTTAAGTTCTTCTTGCATTGTTATGCACCATTGTTCATCTTTAAGTGCTTCGTCAATATTTTTGGGTTCTATCTGTGACACAAAAGCTACAAACATACAGAAATTAGTCATATTTCTAGTTCTTACCCCTTTTGAGATGTCACCTATGATATTGTCCATTGAGAGTCCTCTAGGTGATTGCCATTCTTTCGCTAATTCAGGTGTTTGAGAAGGCTCATTTTCTTCCAAATATAATTCATCAAGAGCCTCTCTTATATACTCATCATCACCTGCAAGTTCTTTATTTGACTCAAGAGGATTTCCCCCAAGGTCTACAATTTCATCAAAGGTAACATGAATAGATTCTTCAATATTTAATGTTCTTCTATTAAACACCCTATAAGCCTTGCTAGTTAATGAATAACCTAAGAAAATGCCCTCATCAGCTTTTGAGTCAAATTTTCCTAAGTTGTCCTTTCCATTATTTAACACAAAGCACTTACATCCAAATATTTGTAAGTGAGCAACATTAGGCTTTCTAACATTTAACAATTCATAGGGAGTTGATTTTATAATTGACCTAATGAGCATTCTATTCAAAACATACCAAACAGTACTAACAACATCAGCCCAAAAATATTTAGGAATATTAGATTCATTAAACATTGTTCTAGCAAGTTCCTCTAATGACCTATTTTTCCTTTCAACTACACCATTTTGTTGGGGAGTCCTAGGAGCAGAAAAGTTATGTAATATTCCATTTTCTTCACAATAACTTTCAAACTTTTCATTTTGAAACTCACCACCATGGTCACTTCTTAAAACTTTAATTCTTAAGTCTTTCTCATTTTGAATTTGTTTTGCAAATTTTCTAAAGACCTTAAAGGCTTCACTTTTCATAGTTAGGAAAAATGTCCAAGTATATCTAGAGTAATCATCAACAATCACAAGGCCATAATAATTTCCACCAAAGTTTTTTATCCTAGAAGGTCCAAATAAATCTAAATGTAATAATTCTAGGGGTTTTGAAGTAGAAATAACATTCTTTGATTTAAATGATGATTTTACTTGTTTACCTTTTTGACATGCATCACACAATCTGTCTTTTTCAAATTTTAACTTAGGCAAACCAATAACTAAGTCTTTTGAAATCATTTTGTTCAAATGATGCATATTTATATGAGCAGCTCTCTTATGCCATAACCAAGGGTTCTCTTCCTTAGCAACTAAACATGTTATGCTAGAATCATGTAAACAATCCAAATCAATCAAGTATATGTTGTTATGCCTAATGCCTTTTAATTCTACATTTTCGGAATCTATCAAATGTATGGTGCACAATTTACTTTCAAAGATTACCTTAAATCCTTTGTCACATAGTTGACTTATGCTAAGGAGATTATGCTTTAGTCCATCAACAAGAAGCACATCCTTAATCTCCAATGTGTTTGCACCACCTATATTTCCAATTCTAAGAATTTTTCCTTTGTTGTTGTCCCCATAAGTTACATATCCTTGTTCTTTAGCTTTGAAACTCACAAATTTTGATTTATCACCGGTCATATGCTTTGAGCATCCACTATCAAGATACCACATAGACTTCTTTGATTTGGAAGTTTCCTACAAAACAAGAACATAGTAAACTTAGGTCCCCATAACTTTTGGGTCCTTGGGGTTAGAGACAAATAAATTATTTAACAATAGGAACCCAAATGTATTTATCTTTAGGAACACCAAAATGTTTTATTTTACATTTATTTGAAGTGTGACCTTGTTTCATACAGTAAAAACATGCATTAGATGTAGCTTTTTTTTAGGATAAGATGCATTTCTAACAATAGATGCTCTAGTTCCTTTTTCTTCCCATACTCTTTTATTTTTCTTTTTAGACTTTTTCAAAGGAACTTGATGATTTATACTATTTTGAGCTACAACAATTTTATCCTTCTTCAAATCACTTATTTCCTTTTCGGTTTTATCAAGTAGATGATTAAGAATATCTATGTCATATTCATACTCTTTACAAGTTTCACATGCTAAGTTCTTATCATCATCCTCATCTAAACATACAATTTTCGTTTCTGAAGATTCCTTTTATTCTAAACATGTGGTTTTAGTTTTTAATGAGTCAATTTCCTTTTCGGATCTACTTAAACTCTTCTTCACAACTTTATATTCATTTTTCAAATTCTTAAAGGCACTAAATAATTCATTGTAAGCATTTTGCATTTCATCATAGTTATTATCATCATCACTAGAAGATGAGTCGGAATCACTTACCTCAAAATCGGAAGATATGTTGTCATTTGCCATTAAGAAAATATTTGCTTCTACTTCAGAGTCACTTGATTCCGAACTTGAATCACTGTTGTCCCAAGCAATATAAGATTTCTTCTTGAAGAACTTTTTGCCTTTGTTTTCTTCGTTCTTCTTATTTGGACATTCGGTCTTTACATGTCTTGCTTCACCACAACCATAACATTTTATATTTACAGAAGTACTTTCTCTTACCTTTCCCTTACCTTTGAATGGATGTCTTCCTGTAGCTTTCATGAATTTGGTGAACTTCTTTATCATAAGACTCAATTCTTCTTCTTCATTCTCCGAGTCTTCTTCTTCCTTTTTATTTTTACCTTTGGAAATTTCGGTTTTGAAGGCTAGGTTCTTCTTTTGATATTGTCCTTCTTCTTCATTTAGCCTTCCAAGTTCAAGCTCATGCTCTCTAAGCTTTCCAAAGAGCGTCGCCATAGACATTGTGGAAAGATTTTGTGACTCCGAGATGGCCGTCACCTTAGGTTGCCATTTCCTATCCAAAGATTTTAAAATTTTAACATTCAATTCATCAACGTCAAAGATTTTACCTAATCTGGTGAGATGGTTCACAATATGAGTGAAACGCTTTTGAACGTCAAATATCGTTTCGCCTTGTTGCATCCGGAACATCTCGTATTCTTGGATTAGAGAATTTTTTCGTGCTCTCTTAACATCGTCGGTACCTTCGTGGGTCACTCTTAGCATTTCCCACATCTCCTGAGCACTTTTACAAACAGATCCTGTAAAACTCGTCAAGGGTTAAAGCAGATGAAATTATATTTCTAGCCCTAATGTCAAATTGTGCTTTTCTGTTTTCCTCTGTTGTCCATCTAGAAAAAGGTTTAGGAACGTCAACATCGTTCTCAGTAACTTTAGGAATATAAGGACCGTTTAAAATAGCGTCCCAAACGCCTCTATCAACAGACTCTAAAAAGATTTGCATTCTTACTTTCCAGAAAGGATAATTTTGACCCGCAAAAAGGGGGTCTGTTGATAGACGCACCTTCGGCAAAAGTTTGATTTTGTTCGGACATTTTCAAAAAGTTTGAATGACTATCAAAGCACGCTCTGATACCACTTGCTAGAATCGCGCAGCGGAATGTTCGCGTGCTCGGACAAAAACCAAGAGGGGGGTGAATTGGTTTCTTAACAAAAATTAGGTTTTCAAAATTTTCCCCAAATTTTACCGATTAAAAATTGTGTAAATGTAAATAAAGTAGAGATAGAATCTTACATAGGAGATTTATACTGGTTCGGATCAAAAGACCCTAAGTCCAGTTGCTAATCACTCAAACAGAGGATTAACACTGTCACTATAATCAAAGTTGTTACAAACAAATTACAATGGAAAAGATAAAGTAAAGAAAACACCTCTCTTAAAATCCACAAGAGATGAAGAACAACTTTCCCCAGAGACGGCACATCACACAATCCACTAAGAACTTTACTTAGTGATTCTTATCGCTTCTATCCCACACCAGGTTCCAAAAGCCCCTTTTTCTTGCAACAAACAGTTCTCTGGCACTCACATCACTTAACTTTTGTATGAAAAAGGTTGTTCTTCTTTTCTGAGTGCCATAGAGAAGCTTAAGTAGAGAAATTAGGGTTTGGGAATTTGGATTTTCGAAACTAGGAGTCTTGGAATTAGGGTTTTCGAAAATAGGGTTGATTTGAAGTTAAAAATCAAAATCTGACTGAAATAATCGATTAAATGAAGTGTTAATCGATTATTACAGAGCCAAAATCAACAAAACCCCAAAACTCTCTGTTTTAATCGATTAAAAGACCTGTTAATCGATTAACAGGCCTGTTAATCGATTAAACCTGTGAGCGGATACAGAAAATGATTTTTCTCACTGTTTTAATCGATTATTTCATCATTTAATCGATTAAAGCCGAGGCACTTTGATAAAATTGAGCTTTTTGAAGCTTCTAAGGTGCAGACTATGTACCGACTATCTCAAACTCTAGTATTACAGACTCAATCTAATCAAAGCAGAGTTATTACACTATAAAACAAGTCTTCAACTCTCTACGTTCTTGAGTTCTTGAATCATCATCAAAATCAACAAGCTTCATGTCCATCAAGTCTAACATCAAGTCCTTGAATGTTCAACAACATACACTTTTAATATTTTCATGTATCGCTTAATTGGGGTACAACCATCATAAGAATATCAGACCATAAAGTCTAACTTCTCTTACTAAATGTACAATCAAATGGACCATGATATAAAAAATTAATAGAGGAAAATACATCTCCAATTGACATAAGATAACTATCATGTCATTCTCTAATTGATCCAACTTTTTAGGGTTAATAACTTTACTACATATTTCATTAAAAAAGAAGCATAATCTAGTTAAGGCATATCTTACATTCTTAGGCAATATCCCCGAATAGCCACAGTTAGAAGTTGTTGCATCATAATATGACAATTGTGAGACTTTAGTCCAACAAATTTCATATCTTTCATGGATACAAGTGTTTTCACATTTGAAGAGTAACCCTGTGGAACCTTCACACCTCGTAAAAACTTATTTTCTCTTGCTTAAACAGTGTATGATATTATGAAGGCAAATGTATTCGCTTACCATGAGACTATGGAGCTAGTTGTTCTCTAATACCAATTACAACCATGTCCAAACAAGCATTGACATTGTCTTTTGTCTTGCCTTGAATATTAAAAAGTGTTCCAATAATACTATCACACATATATTTTCTCTACATGCATGACATCTATATAGTATCACACATCAAGCACTCTCCAATATGGGAGATAAAAAAATATCAATCTTTCCTTTCATATGATTCTTGTTGGAACTTTTTTTTGCGTCTTTCCAAACACAACTTGGATGTCTTTCACAATTAATATACTTCTGATCCACTTAAGAGTGTTGAAGTTACTTCATTTTCATGACATCCATTAAACACATGTTTCAATCTATCAAAAGGATGATTAGAAATAAAAAATCTCCTATGCCCAAGGTACACTATTTTCCTTCCATGTTGTAATTGATGGTAACATGTGCCTGCCTCAGATATGGGGCATGCTTTTGTTAGAATCGCGCAGCGGAATGTTCGCGTGGTCGGACAAAAACCAAGAGGGGGGGTGAATTGGTTTCTTAATAAAAATTAGGTTTTCAAAATTTTCCCCAAATTTTACCGATTAAAAACTGCGTAAATGTAAATAGAGAATAGTAGAGAAGATTACACAGTAGGTTTATACTGGTTCGGATCAAAAGACCCTACGTCCAGTTGCTAATCACTCAAAAGAGGATTAACGCTGTCACTAAGAACAAATTGTTACAAACAGATTACAAATGAACAGATAAAGATCAGAATACACCTCTCTTGAAATCCACAAGAGATGATGAACAACTTTCCCCAGAGACGGCACAACACACAATCCACTAAGAACTCCACTTAGTGATTCTTATCGCTTCTAGCCCACACCAGGTTCAGAAAGCCCCCTTTCCTTGCAACAAACAGTTCTCTGGCACTCACAGCACTTAACTTTTGTATGGAAAAGGTTGTTCTTCTTTTTCGAGTGCCAAAGCAGAGTTTAAGTAGGGAAATTAGGGTTTAGGAATTGGGGATTTCGAAACTAGGGTTCTTGGTAATTGGATTTTCGAAAATAGGGTTTGTTTGATGTTTAAAATCGAAACAGATCTGAAATAATCGATTATTTGGAGTAATAATCGATTAAAACGAAGCCAAATATGTCGGAACCCAATCCTCTCTGGTTTAATCGATTATTTGGTGAAATAATCGATTATCTCAGTACGAACTGTATGGAATAATCGATTATTTTGTCTGTTTAATCGATTAAAACAGTGAGTTTTAGACAGAAAATGGTTTTCTCACTGTTTTAATCGATTATATACCTATTTAATCGATTAAAGCCGAGCCTTCATGATAAATTTGAGCATTTTGAAGCTTCTAAGTTACAGACTATGTACCGGCTATCTTAGACTCTAAAATTACAGACTCAATCAAGCTAAAACAGAGTTATTACAATACAGAAATCATCAATCTTCAATCTTCAATACTCTAAGTCTTTAAGCTCTTGAATCATCATCAAAATCAACATTCTTCATGATCATTATTTGCAACATCAAGTCCTTGAATGTTCAACAATCTCCCCTTTTTGATGATGATCAAAATTATCTTTTTAAAGCCCTTGTAATAACCTGTTTTATCTGTCATACTAACAAACACATTAAACATACCGAGATAAAATTTAAAATTGAATCATAGGCTTTAAATTTTTCTCCCCTATTTTGATTATAATCAAAAAGAACTCTGCAACATCAATCATAAGAGCTCCCCCTCAAAATATGCATAAGTTAGAGAAAGCTCCCCCTCAATCATAGCATGAAAGAAACATCAAATTTTATTTCATAATCATTCATTCATTACAACATCAAGACAATAACAAAAGAAAATACATAATAGAATTTAAAATTCTTCACTATCATGATCATTAAAGTGTACATCAAATCTATTCTCTAAACGACACACTTCAATATCCGGTGGCAACGGCTAGGAGGCAAGACTCGGTCGCATTTAATCGATTATATCTCAAAATAATCGATTATCTCTATATCGAGACAACTTTAATCGATTATTTCTAGCAAATAATCGATTATCTGAGGCATTTAATCGATTATTTCACGAAATAATCGATTATTCCAGAGGAGAATACCCTGTTTTGGACGTTTTGAGGGAAAATAATCGATTATCACTTCCATTAATCGATTATTCCGGAGGTTATATCAAGTTTTTGAGATTTATATGCATAATAACCTATGAACATGCTACACCACGAATTTTAACATAACAATCATCCGAGAACAGTCAAATTAAGCAGATTTTAAGCTATTTCTAATATCCCTAAGTCTCTTCTAAGATTATAGAATCTATCCTTGGGTAGAGGCTTAGTAAATATATCTGCTAATTGACGTTTAGTGTCTACATACTCTATTTTACAGTTTCCTTTGCTGATATGATCTCTTAAAAAGTGATGTCTAATCTCAATATGTTTAGTCCTAGAGTGAATTACTGGATTCTTAGTTAGATTGATTGCACTCGTATTATCACACATTAATGGAATGTCATTTAAATATATGCTATAATCCTCTAATTGTTGTTTCATCCATAGAATTTGAGCACAACAACTACCAGCTGCAATATATTCAGCTTCAGTGGTAGATAAAGCTACACATGCTTGTTTCTTAGAATGCCATGATATTAAGGATGAACCTAACAAATGACATGTCCCACTAGTGCTTTTCCTATCAATTTTACATCCACCATAATCAGCATCAGAATATCCTAATAAACTAATACAAGCATCAGACGAATACCACAAACCAAAACCAATAGTTCCTTTTAAGTATTTTAAATATGTTTTACTGCAATTAGATGAGATTCTTTAGGACAAGCCTGAAATCTAGCACACACACAGACAGAATGCATAATATCAGGTCTACTAGCAGTTAAGTATAATAGTGATCCTATCATACCTCTATACATAGTTTGATTAACTTCCAAACCTGATTCATCCTTGTCTAGATAGCATGAAGTTCCCATGGGTGTGTTAGCTTCCTTTGAGGTGTCCATACCAAACTTTTTGAGAATCTCCTTGCAGTATTTAGTTTGAGAGATGAAAGTGCCATCTTTAAGTTGCTTGATTTGAAGTCCAAGGAAGAATGTCAATTCTCCCATCATAGACATTTCAAACTCTCCCTGCATAATCTTAGCAAATTCTACACACAGCGAATTATCAGTTGATCCAAAAATAATATCATCAACATATACCTGGACCAATAAGATATGTTCTTTAAATTCCTTTATAAACAGTGTAGAATCAATTTTTCCTCTTGAAAAATCATTTGCAGTTAGGAAACTACTTAATCTTTCATACCAAGATCTAGGAGCTTGTTTCAACCAATATAATGCTTTCTTTAATTTGTAAATATGATTAGGATTATTAAAATCTTCAAATCCAGGGGGTTGCTCTACATACACTTCTTCTTTAATAAAACCATTTAAAAATGCACTTTTAACATCCATTTGATATAATTTAAATTTCATCATAGATGCATAAGCAAGAAGTAGGCGTATAGCCTCTAACCTGGCAACAGGAGCATAACTTTCATCATAATCTATACCTTCCTCCTGACAATACCCTTTTGCAACAAGTCTGGCTTTATTCTTTGTTATGTTTCCATCTTCATCAAGCTTATTTCTGAATACCCATTTAGTTCCAATAACTTGATGTGACTCTTCTCTTGGAATTAATTCCCAGACTTGATTCCTTTCAAATTGGTTAAGTTCTTCTTGCATGGCTATGCACCATTGATCATCTTTAAGTGCTTCCTCAATGTTTTTAGGTTCAATCTGTGACACAAAAGCAACAGACATACAGAAATTTGTCATATTTCTAGTTCTTACCCCTTTTGAGATATCACCTATGATATTGTCCATTTAGAGTCCTCTAGGTGATTGCCATTCCTTTGCTAATTGAGGAGTTTGAGAAGGCTCATTATCTTCTAAATACATTCATCAAGAGCCTCCCTTATATATTCATCATCACCTGCAAGTCTTTTATTTGACTCAAGAGGATTTCCCCCAAGGTCTACAATCTCATCAAAGGTAACATGAATAGATTCTTCTATATTTAAAGTTCTCCTATTAAACACTCTATATGCCTTGCTAGTTAGAGAATAACCTAGAAAAATGCCCTCATCGGCTTTTGAATCAAATTTTCCTAGATTGTCCTTTCCATTATTTAGCACAAAACATTTACATCCAAAAATTTTTAAATGTGCAACATTAGGTTTTCTACCATTAAACAAATCATATGGAGTAGATTTAATAATTGACCTAATGAGCATTCTATTTAAAACATAACATGCCGTACTAACCGCATCAGCCCAAAAATATTTAGGAACATTAGATTCATTTAACATAGTTCTTGCAAGTTCCTCTAATGACCTATTTTTCCTCTCAACTACACCATTTTGTTGGGGAGTCCTAGGAGCGAGAAAAGTTATGTAATATACCATTTTCCTCACAATAATTCTCAAACTTTTCATTTTGAAACTCACCACCATGGTCACTTCTTAAAACTTTAATTCTTAGGTCCTTCTCATTTTGAATTTGTTTAGCAAACTTTCTAAAGACCTTAAAAGCTTCACTTTTCATAGTTAAGAAAAATGTCCAAGTGTACCTAGAGTAATCATCAACAATTACAAGTCCATAATAATTTCCACCAAAGCTTTTTATCCTAGAAGGTCCAAATAAATCTAAATGTAATAATTCTAGGGGTTTTGAAGTGGAAATCACATTCTTTGATTTAAAAGATGATTTTACTTGTTTACCTTTTTGGCATGCATCACACAATCTATCTTTTTCAAATTTTAACTTAGGCAATCCAATAACTAAGTCTTTTGATATCAATTTATTCAAGTGATGCATATTTATATGAGCTGCTCTTTTATGCCATAACCAAGGGTTCTCTTCCTTAGCAACTAAACATGTTATACTAGACTCATGTAAACAATCCAAATCAATCAAATATATATTATTATGCCTAATGCCTTTTAATTCTATTTTTTCGGAATCTATTAAATGTATGGTGCAAAATTTGCTTTCAAAAGTTACCTTGAATCCTTTGTCACACAATTGGCTTATGCTAAGAAGGTTATGCTTTAGTCCATCAACAAGAAGCACATCCTTAATCTCCAATGTGTTTGCACCACCTATGTTTCCAATTCCGAGAATCTTTCCTTTGTTGTTATCCCCATAAGTCACATATCCTTGTTCTTTGGCTTTGAAACTTACAAATTTCGTTTTATCTCCGAGTCATATGTTTTGAGCATCCACTATCAAGATACCACATACACTTCTTTGATTTGGAAGTTTCCTCAAAATCCGAAGAAATGTTGTCATTTGCCATTAAGCAAATGTTTGCTTCTATTTCCGAGTCGCTTGATTCTGAATTTGAATCACTGTCATCCCAAGCAATATATGCTTTCTTCTTGAATTGCTTTTTGCCCTTGTGTTCATCATTTTTCTTGTTTGGGCATTCGGTCTTCATATGCCCTGCTTCACCACAACCATAGCATTTTATATTAACGGAAGAATTTTCTTTTACCTTTCCCTTACCTTTGAAAGGATGTCTTCCTTTTGCTTTCATCAATTTGGTGAACTTCTTTATGAAAAGACTCATCTCTTCTTCATCGTTTTCGGAGTCTTCTTCTTCTTCTTTCTTATTTTTGCTTTTTGAAATCTCGGTCTTGAAAGCTAGGTTCTTCTTTTGATATTGACCCTCTTCCTCATTTAGCCTTCCAAGGTCAAGCTCATGCTCCCTAAGCTTTCCAAATAACGCCGCCATAGACATAGTGGCAAGATTTTGTGACTCCGAGATGGCCGTCACCTTTGGTTGCCATTTCCTATCCGAGAGATTTCAAAATTTTAACATTTAATTCATCAACGTCAAATACTTTACCTAATCTGGTGAGATGATTCACAATATGAGTGAAACGCTTTTGAACGTCGAAAATCGTTTCGCCGGGTTGCATCCGGAACATCTCGTATTCTTGGATTAGGGAGTTTTTACGCGCTCTTTTGACGTCGTCAGTTCCTTCGTGGGTTACTCTAAGCATTTCCCACATTTCCTGTGCACTTTTACAAATAGAAATTCTGTAGAACTCATCAAGGGTTAGAGCAGATGAAATAATATTTCTAGCCCTAACATCAAATTGTGCTTTTCGACTTTCTTCGGCAGTCCATCTATCAAAAGATTTAAGAACGTCAACACCGTTCTCGTAATTTTAGGAACAAATGGACCGTTTAAAATTGCGTCCCAAACGCCTCTATCAACAGACTCTAAAAATATTTGCATACGTACCTTCCAAAAAGGATAATTTTGACCCGCAAAAAGTGGGGGTCTCTTGATAGACGCACCTTCGGTAAAAGTTTGATTTTGTCCGGCCATTTTCGAAAATTTGAATGACTATCAAAGCAAGCTCTGATACCACTTGTTAGAATCGCGCAGCGGAATGTTCGCGTGGTCGGACAAAAACCAAGAGGGGGGGTGAATTGGTTTCTTAATAAAAATTAGGTTTTCAAAATTTTCCCCAAATTTTACCGATTAAAAACTGCGTAAATGTAAATAGAGAAGAGTAGAGAAGATTACATAGTAGGTTTATACTGGTTCGGATCAAAAGACCCTACGTCCAGTTGCTAATCACTCAAAAGAGGATTAACGCTGTCACTAAGAACAAATTGTTACAAATAGATTACAAATGAACAGATAAAGATCAGAATACACCTCTCTTGAAATCCACAAGAGATGATGAACAACTTTCCCCAGAGACGGCACAACACACAATCCACTAAGAACTCCACTTAGTGATTCTTATCGCTTCTAGCCCACACCAGGTTCGAAAGCCCCCTTTCCTTGCAACAAACAGCTTCTCCGGCACTCACGAGCACTTAACTTTTGTATGGAAAAGGTTGTTCTTCTTTTCGAGTGCCAAAGCAGAGTTTAAGTAGGGAAATTAGGGTTTAGGAATTGGGGATTTCGAAACTAGGGTTCTTGGTAATTGGATTTTCGAAAATAGGGTTTGTTTGATGTTTAAAATCGAAAGCAGATCGAAATAATCGATTATTTGGAGTAATAATCGATTAAAACAGAGCCAAATACGTCGAACCCAATCCTCTCGGTTTAATCGATTATTTGGTGAAATAATCGATTATCTCAGTACGGAATCTGTATGGAATAATCGATTATTTTGTCGTTTAATCGATTAAAACGATGAGTTTTAGACAGAAAATGGTTTTCTCATCTGTTTTAATCGATTATATACCTATTTAATCGATTAAAGCCGAGCCTTCATGATAAATTTGAGCATTTTGAAGCTTCTAAGTTACAGACTATGTACCGGCTATCTTAGACTCTAAAATTACAGACTCAATCAAGCTAAAACAGAGTTATTACAATACAGAAATCATCAATCTTCAATCTTCAATACTCTAAGTCTTTAAGCTCTTGAATCATCATCAAAATCAACATTCTTCATGATCATTATTTGCAACATCAAGTCCTTGAATGTTCAACAATCTCCCCCTTTTTGATGATGATCAAAATTATCTTTTTAAAGCCCTTGTAATAACCTGTTTTATCTGTCATACTAACAAACACATTAAACATACCAGATAAAATTTAAAATTGAATCATAGGCTTTAAATTTTTCTCCCCCTATTTTGATTATAATAAAAAAGAACTCTGCAACATCAATCATAAGAGCTCCCCCTCAAAATATGCATAAGTTAGAGAAAGCTCCCCCTCAATCATAGCATGAAAGAAACATCAAATTTTATTTCATAATCATTCATTCATTACAACATCAAGACAATAACAAAAGAAAATACATAATAGAATTTAAAATTCTTCACTATCATGATCATTAAAGTGTACATCAAATCTATTCTCTAAACGACACACTTCAATATCCGGTGGCAACGGCTAGGAGGCAAGACTGGTCGCATTTAATCGATTATATCTCAAAATAATCGATTATCTCTATATCAGACAACTTTAATCGATTATTTCTAGCAAATAATCGATTATCTGAGGCATTTAATCGATTATTTCACGAAATAATCGATTATTCCAGAGGAGAATACCCTGTTTTGGACGTTTTGAGGGAAAATAATCGATTATCACTTCCATTAATCGATTATTCCAGAGGTTATATCAAGTTTTTGAGATTTATATGCATAATAACCTATGAACATGCTACACCACGAATTTTAACATAACAATCATCCAGAAACAGTCAAATTAAGCAGATTTTAAGCTATTTCTAATATCCCTAAGTCTCTTCTAAGATTATAGAATCTATCCTTGGGTAGAGGCTTAGTAAATATATCTGCTAATTGACGTTTAGTGTCTACATACTCTATTTTACAGTTTCCTTTGCTGATATGATCTCTTAAAAAGTGATGTCTAATCTCAATATGTTTAGTCCTAGAGTGAATTACTGGATTCTTAGTTAGATTGATTGCACTCGTATTATCACACATTAATGGAATGTCATTTAAATATATGCTATAATCCTCTAATTGTTGTTTCATCCATAGAATTTGAGCACAACAACTACCAGCTGCAATATATTCAGCTTCAGTGGTAGATAAAGCTACACATGCTTGTTTCTTAGAATGCCATGATATTAAGGATGAACCTAACAAATGACATGTCCCACTAGTGCTTTTCCTATCAATTTTACATCCACCATAATCAGCATCAGAATATCCTAATAAACTAATACAAGCATCAGACGAATACCACAAACCAAAACCAATAGTTCCTTTTAAGTATTTTAAATATGTTTTACTGCAATTAGATGAGATTCTTTAGGACAAGCCTGAAATCTAGCACACACACAGACAGAATGCATAATATCAGGTCTACTAGCAGTTAAGTATAATAGTGATCCTATCATACCTCTATACATAGTTTGATTAACTTCCAAACCTGATTCATCCTTGTCTAGATAGCATGAAGTTCCCATGGGTGTGTTAGCTTCCTTTGAGGTGTCCATACCAAACTTTTTGAGAATCTCCTTGCAGTATTTAGTTTGAGAGATGAAAGTGCCATCTTTAAGTTGCTTGATTTGAAGTCCAAGGAAGAATGTCAATTCTCCCATCATAGACATTTCAAACTCTCCCTGCATAATCTTAGCAAATTCTACACACAGCAATTATCGAGTTGATCCAAAAATAATATCATCAACATATACCTGGACCAATAAGATATGTTCTTTAAATTCCTTTATAAACAGTGTAGAATCAATTTTTCCTCTTGAAAAATCATTTGCAGTTAGGAAACTACTTAATCTTTCATACCAAGATCTAGGAGCTTGTTTCAACCAATATAATGCTTTCTTTAATTTGTAAATATGATTAGGATTATTAAAATCTTCAAATCCAGGGGTTGCTCTACATACACTTCTTCTTTAATAAAACCATTTAAAAATGCACTTTTAACATCCATTTGATATAATTTAAATTTCATCATAGATGCATAAGCAAGAAGTAGGCGTATAGCCTCTAACCTGGCAACAGGAGCATAACTTTCATCATAATCTATACCTTCCTCCTGACAATACCCTTTTGCAACAAGTCTGGCTTTATTCTTTGTTATGTTTCCATCTTCATCAAGCTTATTTCTGAATACCCATTTAGTTCCAATAACTTGATGTGACTCTTCTCTTGGAATTAATTCCCAGACTTGATTCCTTTCAAATTGGTTAAGTTCTTCTTGCATGGCTATGCACCATTGATCATCTTTAAGTGCTTCCTCAATGTTTTTAGGTTCAATCTGTGACACAAAAGCAACAGACATACAGAAATTTGTCATATTTCTAGTTCTTACCCCTTTTGAGATATCACCTATGATATTGTCCATTTAGAGTCCTCTAGGTGATTGCCATTCCTTTGCTAATTGAGGAGTTTGAGAAGGCTCATTATCTTCTAAATACAGTTCATCAAGAGCCTCCCTTATATATTCATCATCACCTGCAAGTCTTTTATTTGACTCAAGAGGATTTCCCCCAAGGTCTACAATCTCATCAAAGGTAACATGAATAGATTCTTCTATATTTAAAGTTCTCCTATTAAACACTCTATATGCCTTGCTAGTTAGAGAATAACCTAGAAAAATGCCCTCATCAGCTTTTGAATCAAATTTTCCTAGATTGTCCTTTCCATTATTTAGCACAAAACATTTACATCCAAAAATTTTTAAATGTGCAACATTAGGTTTTCTACCATTAAACAAATCATATGGAGTAGATTTAATAATTGACCTAATGAGCATTCTATTTAAAACATAACATGCCGTACTAACCGCATCAGCCCAAAAATATTTAGGAACATTAGATTCATTTAACATAGTTCTTGCAAGTTCCTCTAATGACCTATTTTTCCTCTCAACTACACCATTTTGTTGGGGAGTCCTAGGAGCAGAAAAGTTATGTAATATACCATTTTCCTCACAATAATTCTCAAACTTTTCATTTTGAAACTCACCACCATGGTCACTTCTTAAAACTTTAATTCTTAGGTCCTTCTCATTTTGAATTTGTTTAGCAAACTTTCTAAAGACCTTAAAAGCTTCACTTTTCGTAGTTAAGAAAAATGTCCAAGTGTACCTAGAGTAATCATCAACAATTACAAGTCCATAATAATTTCCACCAAAGCTTTTTATCCTAGAAGGTCCAAATAAATCTAAATGTAATAATTCTAGGGGTTTTGAAGTGGAAATCACATTCTTTGATTTAAAAGATGATTTTACTTGTTTACCTTTTTGGCATGCATCACACAATCTATCTTTTTCAAATTTTAACTTAGGCAATCCAATAACTAAGTCTTTTGATATCAATTTATTCAAG
The DNA here is from genome assembly GCA_963425845.1 of Sphenostylis stenocarpa. Taxonomy (NCBI): domain Eukaryota; kingdom Viridiplantae; phylum Streptophyta; class Magnoliopsida; order Fabales; family Fabaceae; genus Sphenostylis; species Sphenostylis stenocarpa. The sequence continues at coordinate 69,819,979 of OY731403.1, forward strand.
TGATGCATATTTATATGAGCTGCTCTTTTATGCCATAACCAAGGGTTCTCTTCCTTAGCAACTAAACATGTTATACTAGACTCATGTAAACAATCCAAATCAATCAAATATATATTATTATGCCTAATGCCTTTTAATTCTATTTTTTTCGGAATCTATTAAATGTATGGTGCAAAATTTGCTTTCAAAAGTTACCTTGAATCCTTTGTCACACAATTGGCTTATGCTAAGAAGGTTATGCTTTAGTCCATCAACAAGAAGCACATCCTTAATCTCCAATGTGTTTGCACCACCTATGTTTCCAATTCTGAGAATCTTTCCTTTGTTGTTATCCCCATAAGTCACATATCCTTGTTCTTTGGCTTTGAAACTTACAAATTTCGTTTTATCTCCAGTCATATGTTTTGAGCATCCACTATCAAGATACCACATACACTTCTTTGATTTGGAAGTTTCCTCAAAATCCGAAGAAATGTTGTCATTTGCCATTAAGCAAATGTTTGCTTCTATTTCCGAGTCGCTTGATTCTGAATTTGAATCACTGTCATCCCAAGCAATATATGCTTTCTTCTTGAATTGCTTTTTGCCCTTGTGTTCATCATTTTTCTTGTTTGGGCATTCGGTCTTCATATGCCCTGCTTCACCACAACCATAGCATTTTATATTAACGGAAGAATTTTCTTTTACCTTTCCCTTACCTTTGAAAGGATGTCTTCCTTTTGCTTTCATCAATTTGGTGAACTTCTTTATGAAAAGACTCATCTCTTCTTCATCGTTTTCGGAGTCTTCTTCTTCTTCTTTCTTATTTTTGCTTTTTGAAATCTCGGTCTTGAAAGCTAGGTTCTTCTTTTGATATTGACCCTCTTCCTCATTTAGCCTTCCAAGGTCAAGCTCATGCTCCCTAAGCTTTCCAAATAACGCCGCCATAGACATAGTGGCAAGATTTTGTGACTCCGAGATGGCCGTCACCTTTGGTTGCCATTTCCTATCCAGAGATTTCAAAATTTTAACATTTAATTCATCAACGTCAAATACTTTACCTAATCTGGTGAGATGATTCACAATATGAGTGAAACGCTTTTGAACGTCGAAAATCGTTTCGCAGGGTTGCATCCGGAACATCTCGTATTCTTGGATTAGGGAGTTTTTACGCGCTCTTTTGACGTCGTCGGTTCCTTCGTGGGTTACTCTAAGCATTTCCCACATTTCCTGTGCACTTTTACAAATAGAAATTCTGTAGAACTCATCAAGGGTTAGAGCAGATGAAATAATATTTCTAGCCCTAACATCAAATTGTGCTTTTCGACTTTCTTCGGCAGTCCATCTATCAAAAGATTTAAGAACGTCAACACCGTTCTCTGTAATTTTAGGAACAAATGGACCGTTTAAAATTGCGTCCCAAACGCCTCTATCAACAGACTCTAAAAATATTTGCATACGTACCTTCCAAAAAGGATAATTTTGACCCGCAAAAAGTGGGGGTCTCTTGATAGACGCACCTTCGGTAAAAGTTTGATTTTGTCCGGCCATTTTCGAAAATTTGAATGACTATCAAAGCAAGCTCTGATACCACTTGTTAGAATCGCGCAGCGGAATGTTCGCGTGGTCGGACAAAAACCAAGAGGGGGGGTGAATTGGTTTCTTAATAAAAATTAGGTTTTCAAAATTTTCCCCAAATTTTACCGATTAAAAACTGCGTAAATGTAAATAGAGAAGAGTAGAGAAGATTACATAGTAGGTTTATACTGGTTCGGATCAAAAGACCCTACGTCCAGTTGCTAATCACTCAAAAGAGGATTAACGCTGTCACTAAGAACAAATTGTTACAAACAGATTACAAATGAATAGATAAAGATCAGAATACACCTCTCTTGAAATCCACAAGAGATGATGAACAACTTTCCCCAGAGACGGCACAACACACAATCCACTAAGAACTCCACTTAGTGATTCTTATCGCTTCTAGCCCACACCAGGTTCAGAAAGCCCCCTTTCCTTGCAACAAACAGTTCTCTGGCACTCACAGCACTTAACTTTTGTATGGAAAAGGTTGTTCTTCTTTTCTGAGTGCCAAAGCAGAGTTTAAGTAGGGAAATTAGGGTTTAGGAATTGGGGATTTCGAAACTAAGGTTCTTGGTAATTGGGTTTTCGAAAATAGGGTTTGTTTGAAGTTTAAAATCAGAAACAGACTGGAATAATCGATTATTTGGAGTAATAATCGATTAAAACAGAGCCAAATACGTCAGAACCCAATCCTCTCTGGTTTAATCGATTATTTGGTGAAATAATCGATTATCTGTACGGAACTGTACGGAATAATCGATTATTTTGCTGTTTAATCGATTAAAACAGTGAGTTTTAGACAAAAAATGGTTTTCTCACTGTTTTAATCGATTATATACCTATTTAATCGATTAAAGCCGAGCCTTCATGATAAATTTGAGCATTTTGAAGCTTCTAAGTTACAGACTATGTACCGGCTATCTTAGACTCTAAAATTACAGACTCAATCAAGCTAAAACAGATTTATTACAATACAGAAATCATCAATCTTCAATCTTCAATACTCTAAGTCTTTAAGCTCTTGGATCATCATCAAAATCAACATTCTTCATGATCATTATTTGCAACATCAAGTCCTTGAATGTTCAACAGCTTTGTGACCCTTAGTGTTATACCCACTCAAGTTACCATATGCTAGAAAGTGATTGATTGTACAGAATAGCATTGAACTGCAACTTAAAAGAGTCATTTGTGTGTCCGTCAAAAACATCAACACCTTCCTCCCATAACATCTTCAAATCTTCAATCAATACGCTTAAATAAACATCAATGTCATTTCCTAGTTGTCTTGGACCTGAGGTCATCAATGATAACATAACATATTTATGTTTCATACATGACCATGGAGGTAAGTTGTAAATTACTAACAACACAAACCATGAACTATATTTACTACTTAAGTTTCCATATGGATTCACTTCATCTGTAGCAAGTCTAGGCTAAATGTTTATGGGATCATTACTGAAATTTGGGAACATGGAATCACATTTTTTCCATTGCAAAGAATTTGTTGGATACCTTAGATGACCATCATTTTTACGCTCATATGCATTCCTTCTAATTAGTTTTGCATCATTTACATTGATGAACAATCTTTTCAACTTTGGAATTATAGGAAGATACCACAATGCCTTTGTAGGAGGAACATTTTTTTAACATTAATTTCAGAATCAACATCTCTTTGCTTGTATCATTATACCCCACACTGTGGACATTGGTGTAATTTTTCAAACTCTTTATGTGTAATATACAATCATTCCGACATGCATGTATTTTTTTATACTCCATACCCATTGGATACAATATCTTCTTTGCATTATAATTACATGTTAGTAATGTGTTACCTTCAGGAAGCATGTCATTGAGCAACTCAAGTAATTATTCATTTATCAGTCCACCCATTTCTTGCCTTCACATTGAAAATATTTAATTTCACTAAAAATCGTGTGAAATTAATGCATCTATGATACAAATGTTTCTCTACATCAATGCACAAATTATCATACACATGTGCACACTGGAAAGCCTCACCTCCAACATCATGAATTATTTCTTCAAGTCGATCATCACTCTCTACATCAATTTTTGTTTCAAACACATGTACATTTGACATGTCGACTTTGTGTAACTCTTTAGAAAACCATCACATAGGACATGCTCATGTATAAGCTCTATCGGTAGTCTTCGCTTATTCAAACAATTAACACAAGGATAGTAGAATCTTTTGTTATTATATGAAACATTTTATTTTTCATATTCAATAAATTATTCTACTCCATTCTCATATTCATTAGTTGTATGTCTAAAATTGATCCAACTTTTATCCATGAATAAGTTCTACCACATCAATCAATCAATTATTATTTATATATAAATTTACTTAAAACTAAAAAAAGATTTATTTATATAAATAATTTTAATTAATTTAAAATGTTTTTATATATGAAATCATATTAAAATAAATGCTCTAAAAAACTGTTTAAAAAATAAAAACAAAAAAATAATAACTTATTAGAAAATTATTAAACATTAAAATTATTACAATAATTAGAAATAAGTATAAAATGAAATATTAAAACTCTTCTGAGGGAAATGTCCTCCTCCTTCCACCAAAAGAGACGCCAAAAATCTGCACCTCAAATCCCCAAGAGTCGATTGAAAATTCTTTCCCATGTTTCTTAAGAAACTTGACACTTTTTCCTTCAAGGAAGGTTCCTTGCTTGGAGAATAGGAGAAGGAAGTCTCCAAAGACACTTGAAGACAAACTAAAAACGAGGTACAAGCAATTATGCAAGTTCCACACACTAAGCTTAATTTCATTCAAATGTGATTCAAAAAGCTACACAAGGGGTCATACATTTAGTTGTTCCCCTCTCATTTACTCACTCACCTAGGGAATGTGAGACTAATTTGGCCTTAGACAAGTGATGGTCGAAGTTCCTAGCTTCAAGTCCCACCTAGCCCACTTTTAATTACATTTATGAGTTTATATACCAAAAAACTCTCAAATGTTGCAAACAAGAGTTGAACCTTATACCTCCTTGAGTGCTTCGAGTGCTTTGGCTGAATTTGAGAAGGAAAATGATGTATTCTCTTTTTGTGGCAGCCAAGACTTGAACCTTGTCCTCTTTTCAATGCTCCATTCGTCCAATGTCCCATGTTGAAATGGGGAAGAAGTTCTCACATGTTTATATTCCCCTAAGTCTCCTTGATGTGCAACCAAATAGCTGAAGATGAAAGGAGTCATGGTATGTCTCCTGTAGACCCCTAATTTTGCCTGGCCGCACAATAAAGGCTAAGAAGACTTTCTATATGAAGATAAAGCTTCGGTGGACGTCTATCGGCATCAATCGACTTTCGAATAAAGAAAGGAAAGCTTCCCAGGAGTCCCAGAACACAAAATCTGGCCAAAAGAGTCGAGATGGTAGTCCTAGAAGTCGAGACAGCCGTCCCAGTCAGCCCAGACAGCCGTCCCACATGCCAGACAGCCGTCTCAACCATTTTTGTCACTTGGGACGGCCGTCCTAGATCCCAGACGGCTGTCTCGGCCTCTGCAGACGGTCATCCCTATTTTCTGCACCCCAGACGACCGTCCCGAGCTGCCAGGATGAAAAAACTATAAATAGGAAGCTCATTTGAGAGTTTTTGACACTTGTCTTCTCTCCTTCTTTCGAATGAACTCTCCGATTGCCTAATAAGGTAACAATTGGTTAAGGAAGTTTCTTTTGGCATTCAATTCTTCTTAGAATTACAGTAGATTCGGTCCTGTAATCAGGGAGGAGAGTCTTTGTAGAGAGGGGGATTGCCAAAATGCATCCTCACAGTTAAAGATTTGCAATAAAAAGCTTGCTACGAAGGTTCTTTTCACTTCTCTTCTCTTTTATTGCTTTATTTATTGTTTTATGTATGTAATAGAAACTAAAATCATGTAGATAGCCATTTTTAAAATATTGTACAATAAAATAGGGTAATAGCATAATTTCTCTTAATCTTTACTTTATGAATTAATCCGTCATAGGGAACCCGAAAGGGGCATCGTGGGGTGCTAACACCTTCCCCACGCGTAACTAACTCCCTTACCTAACTCTGGTTATAATGGCCAAGTTTGGTTTTTCTTAAAATCAACACCATTTTATCCTTTTCCAATGTTTATGGTCAAAACATTGATGGCGACTCCATAAGAACCCTTTTGCGAAAACCTTGCTTTTATTAGAGGATAGTTCAGTTGTTGAGCACCTCGGAAGCAATGAACACATTTTAAAATAAAACGCGAGTCTAAACCATCTTTTCGTGACCGCTCGCATAAACGTTCGAGATGTCCCTAGACGTCGGAATGGACGGCGGCGACATCTCCTTTGCTAAGCGTCTTGGTCCTATGTTGTGCCATTTATGTCAATCAAGTCTTGGGTCATGACCTTGTGCGCTAATGTTGGTGGTTGGTACGCTTGATAATTGTGTGAACTTATTCCTACAAAAGAGAAGAAATTTATTTACAAGTTTAAACTGTTGAGTATTTATTAGATTGGTTGTATCTAACTATTGACCTAGTTCCTAGAATGTATCTGTTTATCTTCTCTAGGTTTAATCATTTCCCCTATTTATTGTATCTCAGAATATGTATCTTTACCCCCTATAAATAAGAGAACACAAGAGAAAATAATAGGCTCTCAAAAACATCTTTTTATTTTCCTATTATCTATTTCAAGTTGGTATTAGAGCGGGTTCATCCTGCTCTGCCTGTCTCTCCTTTTTTCTCCATCGTCCACCGTTGTCCGCCGTTGGCGCCATCGTCCCCCGGTGTCATTTCACTCATCGATACTTGGGTTAGGATCACCTCGAGGAGCGTGACCCAACCTTGATGGTTGCTTCAGCCATATCTGTTAGACATGCTGCCACGCGCTGTTGAACATTCAAGGACTTAATGTTGCACTTGATGAACATGAAGATTGTTGATTTTGATGATGATTCAAGAACTCAAAGACTTAGAGTGTTGAAGACTTGTTTTGTATTGTAATAACTCTGTTTTAATTAGATTGAGTCTGTAATATTAGAGTTTAAGATAGTCGGTACATAGTCTGCACCTTAGAAGCTTCAAAAAGCTCAAATTTATCATCCAGGCTCGGCTTTAATCGATTATATAGGGAAATAATCGATTAAAACAATGAGAAAAACCATTTTCTGTATCAACTCACTGTTTTAATCGATTAAACCTCCTGATAATCGATTATCAGGTCTGATAATCGATTAAAACCCCTTTTAATCGATTAAAATAGAGAGGTTTTGGGTTTTGTTGATTTTGGCTCTGTTTTAATCGATTAATACTTCATTTAATCGATTATTTCAGTCTGTTTTTGATTTTAAACTTCAAATCAACCCTATTTTCGAAAACCCTATTTCCAAGAACCCTAGTTTCGAAATTCCCAATTCCTAAACCCTAATTTCTCTACTTAAACTCTTCTATGGCACTCAGAAATTTAGAACAACCTTTTCCATACAAAAGTTAAGTGCTGTGAGTGCCAGAGAACTGTTTGTTGCAAGGAAAGGGGGCTTTTGGAACCTGGTGTGGGCTAGAAGCGATAAGAATCACTAAGTGGAGTTCTTAGTGGATTGTGTGCTGTGCCGTCTCTAGGGAAAGATGTTCATCATCTCTTGTGGATTTCAAGAGAGGTGTTTTCTTATCTTTATCTTTTCATTGTAATTTGTTTGTAACAACTTTGATCATAGTGACAACGTTAATCCTCTGTTTGAGTGATTAGCAACTGGACGTAGGGTTTTTGATCCAAACCAGTATAAATTTCCTGTGTAAGACTCTACCCCTTTCTCTATTTACATTTACACAGTTTTTAATCGGTAAAATTTGGGGAAAATTTTGAAAACCTAATTTTTATTAAGAAACCAATTCACCCCCCTCTTGGTTTTTGTCCGACCACGCGAACATTCTGCTACACGATTCTAACAAGTGGTATCAGAGCTTGCTTTGATAGTCATTCAAACTTTTCAAAAATGGCCGGACAAAATCAAACTTTTGCCGAAGGTGCGTCTATCAATAGACCCCCACTTTTTGCGGGTCAAAATTATCCTTTCTGGAAAGTAAGAATGCAAATCTTTTTAGAGTCTGTTGATAGAGGCGTTTGGGACGCTATTTTAAACGGTCCTTTTATTCCTAAAGTTTTTGAAAATGGAGTAGAAGTACCAAAACAATTTTCTAGATGGTTAGATGAAGAAAATAGGAAAGCCCAATATGATGTTAGGGCTAGAAATATAATTTCATCTGCTTTAACCCTTGACGAGTTTTACAGGATCTCCGTTTGTAAGAGTGCTCAAGAAATGTGGGATAAACTAAGAGTAACTTATGAAGGAACTGATGATAGCGACTCGATTTCAGAGTCAAGTGATCTGGAAATAGAAGCTAACATTTGCTTGTTGGCAAAAGACAATATTTCTTCCGACTTTGAGGTTAGTAATTCCGACTCATCCTCAAGTGATGATGAAAATGATTTTGATGAATTACAAAATGCATATAATGAATTGTTTAGTGCCTTTAAGGACTTGAAAAATGAATACAAAGTTGTGAAAATGAGTTTAAGTAGTTCCGAAAAGGAGGTAGAGTCCTTAAAAACGAAAATTATATGTTTAGAGGAAAAGGAGTCCTTAGAAACGAAAATTGTATGTTTAGATGAGGATAATGATAAGGACCTAGCATGTGCAAATTGTAAAGAGCATGAATATGACATAGATATTCTTAATCACTTATTAGACAAAGCCGAAAAGGAAATAAATGATCTTAAGAAGCATGAATTGATGTTTGCTCAAAATAGTGTAAATTATCAAGTTCCTTTGAAAAAGCCTAAAAGGAAAAATAAAAGAGTATGGGTAGAAAAAGGAACTAGAACATCTATGGTTAAAGATTGTAGACCCCTAATTTTGCCCGGCCTCTCAATAAAAGCTAGGGAGACTTCACACAAAGATAAAGTTCACCCGGCTTCATATCAAAAATCGAGAAAGACCTCCTGCAACAAGATAGGGTTCACCCATCCACACAATAAAGACTAAGGAGACTTCCTACGCGAAGATAAAGCTCGCCCGGAATCTTAATAAAGGCCAAGAAGACTACCTATATGAAGATCAAGCTTCAACGGACATCTATCGGCATCAATCTACGTCCGAAAAAGGAAAGGAAAGCTTCTTGGGGGTCCCAGAACGCGAAAACAGGCCAAGACAGGTTGGGACAGCCGTCCCAAACAGCAAAATGCAAGTGAGACGCATATCTCACCTTTGGGACGCACGTCCCAAACCCCAAATTTCAAGTGGGACGGCCGTCCCAACCCAAACTGGCCGTCCCACTCTCCCCCCAGCTTGGCCCAGTGCAAAACGTGTAGTTGGGACGATCGTCCCAACCCAGACGGCCGTCCCAGATGTCCAGGCTGCGAAATCTATAAATAGGAGCCTCATTTGTCATTCTCCAGACCCCAGACAACTCCAAGACTTGTCTTCTTCTCTCCCTCCTTCGAATGATCTCTTTGATTGCCTTTAATAGGTAACAATCAGTTAAGGAACTTGTATTCCGGCATTCGATTCTTATAGAAAATTTTAGTCGAGTCGAGTTTTTTCGAGAGGAGAGTTGTTGTAGAGTGAAGGATTGCCGCAAAGCGTCCTCTGTATAAAAGACTTATAATATAAAGCTTGCTTAAGAGGTTCTTCTCAATTCTCTTCCCTTTTATTGCTTTATTTATTGCTTTCTGTATGCAATGTAGATAAAATCATGTAGATAGCCATATTTAAATACTGTACGAATAAAATAGGGTAATAGCGTAATTTCTTGTAATCTTTACTTAAATGAATCAATCCGTCATAGGGAACCCGAAAGGGGCGTTGTGGGGTGCTAATACCTTCCCCACACGTAACTAACTCCCTTACCCGACTCTGGTTATAATGGCCAAGTTTGGTTTTTATTAAAATCAATGCCTTTTTCTCCTTTTCCAATGTTTATGGTTAAAACATTGGTGGCGACTCCAAAAGAACCCTTTTCGAAAACCTTGCTTCTATTAGAGGATAGTTCAGTGTTGAGTGCCTCGGAAGCAATGAACATATTTTTAACAAAAAACGCGAGTCTCAACCATCTTTTCGCGACCGCTCGCATTAACGTTCGAGATGTCCCAGGACGTCGGAACGGACGGCGGCGACAGATGGCGACTCCACTGGGGAAGCTAGAGAGTTGATCCCATTTAGTGACAGATAAATTCAAAATAAGTAAAGATTTGAAATTACGCCTTTACCCTTTTCTGTATTTTTATTGTATGGCTTTAATAACTGCTGTATGATTACTTCTGCAAATTGTCTGAAATATAAATTGCACACAAAAACCCTTGCACACAACAGTCCCTCTATACCCGGGGGCAAGAGTGAATACCTATAGGGAGTGGGTGGCAGATACGACCGGCTTGTTGGCACACGGGGCTACAACCATTGTCGGAAACCACCAACTCAAGGTGATAACTCTCTTCTTTTGGTCTAAGGATGTCCCCACAGAGTTCCGTGCATGACCCGAGGACTGAGAGATTGAGAGGTCCCTATAATGGGGGCACCTTGGGGACCTTTGGCCTTGGTGAGAACAGTTAGAACCGCCTAAACCAAGCACGTTTCTGCAGGAAAACCCTACCTCGTGATTAAATAAGCGTGGCTCTGCTCGTGGATGTATGAATTGTGTGTGCATACGTTTGCTGCATTTGTATTGATGCATTATCATAGGGTAATCATATAACAAACAAAAAAATGAAAAACCCTAAAAATCACAAAAGTGATAAGAGTAAGACCAACTTTATCTCGGACAGTCTTCAGTTAAGCTAGCCTGGTTTCAGGTTCTTTGTAAGCTAAGTAGCCACGTTGACCGACAGAAGAGATAAAAGGTCATAAAAAATATAAAAAAAAAACAAACAATTTAAAACCGTAAAAATATCTTTTACTTTAAAAAGACCCTTGGCAAAGTCGTATCATTCATACCACATCCTCCAATAAGTGGCAAAATTAAGAGAGAAAATAAATGCACTAAGAAAGGTATGCATAAACATCATCATAATAAAATCTCTCATACATAAACACATTCATTCCAGGATACACCAATCATTTAAAAAGCTATAATAAAAATCTTTAAATCATTTAGAAAGTGGCTGGTCTTCCGCCCGTCCTCACTCGTGCTCAGAAAGTTAAGAAGATGGAACAGCTGGAGGAACAAAACCGAAAGCTCACTACTGAGCTTAATACACTAAAGGATCAAATGGCTCAAATGCTGGAAATGATGCGCCAGCAGAATATCCATAAGGAGGGTCCCCAAAGTGGACAAGCCTCTCACCAAGAAGAGGAAGAGGGACCCAATGATGAGCATAACCAATCTGATACAAGGGCGGTGCATATTCATGCTCCGGAAGTATCAAAACAACAGCTGACTGCCCTTGAAGAGAGATTGAGAGCCATGGAAGGGCATAATTTTGATGTTAAAGAGGCGGCTGACATGTGCCTCGTCAAAAATATCCAATTCCCTAACAAGTTCAAAACTCCGGATTTCCCAAAATACATGGGACTAACTTGCCCTAAAAGCCATCTTACGATGTACTGCCGTAAGATGGCTGCATATGCTGAAAATGAGAAGCTCCTGATCCATTGCTTTCAGGAGAGCTTAGCTGAATCAGCCCTAAACTGGTATATGCAACTACAAGGGGGGCAAGTCCAAACCTGGAGACATCTGGCAGATGCTTTTCTTCGTCGCTATAAATACAATATTGATCTGACCCCTGAAAGAGCAGATCTACAACTACTAAGCAAGAAAAACGACGAATCTTTTAAAGCATATGCTCAAAGATGGAGGGAATTGGCAGCACAAGTGGAACCTCCTCTGTCCGACAAGGAAACTACATCCATGTTCATCAATTCTCTGACTGGTCCCTATTACGACAAAATGATAGGGAACACATCAACACTCTTTGCGGATGTAGTCATTATAGGAGAAAGAGTAGAGCAAGGTCTGAAAAGTGGAAGAATTGCACAACAAACCTCCTCCAATTCCTCTACTCAAAACTTTAAAAAGAACTTTGGAAAGAAGAAGGAAGGAGACGTGAATGCTATCAACTTCGCCACTCCTTCGTCCACCTCGCAGCAGACCAAGTCACGCAGGCCGGAAAGGAAGTTCACCCCAATACCCACTTCCTATGGAAGCCTGCTGCTAAAATTGTTGGATGCCAAACTCCTAGTACGCGTCCCTCCCAAGAAAATGGAGCCACCATATCCAGAATGGTATAAGCCAAATGAAAAATGCAATTATCATTCAGACGCTCCGGGACATTCTGTAGATAACTGTATGGCCTTAAAGCATAAGGTCCAAGATTTAATAGACGCAGGATGGATTACTTTCGACGCGTCAACTCCAAAAGTGGATGACCAGCCCTTATCAAAGCCCGAATGAAAGACGGGATAAGGAAGACCAGCTATCTAGGGCTCATCATTTTTATCATCTTTAAAAATGTAATAGAAAATATATAAAAATATATCGAAAAGCTTCCGATGTACTCCTCGTGACCCCTGCCCATGATCACGAGATTTTTTTTGTTAATAAGGGCTTTGTAAATATTTCTTTTTTGTCAATACAATAAGGCATTTTTCATAATATTCGTATTCTCTTTCATTCTTTTCTCTCTCACATTTAAATAAGAAATCTAAAACAAAGCATAACCGTACAGTCATGTCTGTGATTGAAAACTCTCTGGAAGATCCGAAAGCCGAAGGCGAATGGATTGAGTCAGACAGTGAGGAGGGGACCATTTCCCCGGACATGCAAAGACTGTTGGAAAAAGAATCTCAATCAATACAGCCCCATCAGGAGAAAACTGAGGCCATCAATTTGGGACAAGAAGATAATAAGAAAGAAGTAAATATTGGAACCCAAATTGACGATGATGTCAGGGAAAGGCTGATACAACTGCTAAAAGAATATGTGGACGTGTTTGCATGGTCCTACCATGATATGCCTGGGATTGATAAAAGCATAGTGGAACACCAATTACCACTAAAAGAGGGATTTCGGCCAGTTAAGCAGAAACTCAGAAGAGTAAAGCCAGAATGGTCCTTAAAAATTAAGGAAGAAGTAGAAAAGCAGTTGGATGTCAATTTCCTAATTGTTTCAAAATACCCTGAATGGGTGCCAGTTGTAAAGAAAAATGGAAAAATCAGGGTATGCGTAGATTACCGGGACTTAAACCGTGCAAGTCTGAAAGATGATTTTCCCTTACCACACATCGATATGCTGGTAGATCATACCGCTACAAATACTCTCTATTCTTTCATGGATGGATATGCAGGGTATAACCAGATTAAATTGGCTGTCGAAGATAGAGAAAAAACTTCCTTCATTACGCCGTGGGGTACATTTTGCTATAGAGTGATGCCTTTTGGACTTAAGAATGCAGGGGCTACTTATCAAAGGGCTATGGTTACATTATTTCATGATATGATCCACAAAGAAATCGAAGTATATGTGGATGACATGATCGCTAAGTCCAAAAACGAAATAGATCACCTCCAATACTTAAAGAAGTTATTCAATCGGCTTTGAAAATACCAGATTAAGCTCAATCCGGCTAAATGCACATTCGGAGTACGATCAGGAAAACTCCTTGGGTTTATTGTCAGTAAAAGAGGAATTGAGGTAGACCTTGATAAAACAAAGGCAATCGTAGAAATGCCCCCACCAAGAACAGAAAAAGAAGTCAGAGGGTTCTTGGGCCGAATAAACTACATCGCACGGTTCATTGTGCAATTAACGGATAAGTGTACGCCCATCTTCAATTTATTGCGTAAAAACCAACCGAAAGTTTGGAATGATGAATGTCAACAAGCTTTCAAAAAGATCAAAATGTGCCTAACCAATCCCCCAGTATTGGTACCACCTGTGGAAGGAAAGCCCTTGATTCTTTACCTGTCAGTACTTGACGAGTCCATGGGATGTGTGCTCGGTCAGCAAGATGATACGGGTAAAAAAGAACAAGCCATATATTACCTCAGTAAGAAATTTCTAAACTATGAGACCCGTTATACACCACTCGAAAAAACATGTTGTGCATTGGTGTGGGCAACTCAGCGCCTTCGAAAATATATGGTCAGACACACAACTTGGTTGATTTCTAAAATGGACCCAATCAAATACTTGTTTGAAAAACCCGTCTTGACCGGAAGGATAGCTAGGTGGCAGGTACTCCTTTCAGAATTCGACATTATTCATGTCACTCAAAAAGCTATCAAAGGTAGTCCTTTAGCAGATTACCTGGCACATGGGCCAACTGACGAATATCATTCCCTCCAAGATGATTTTCCAGGTGAACATATAATGCACATCCGACACGAAGAGCTTGAAAATGATGAGTGGAGCATGTTTTTCGATGGAGCTTCAAATTTACTGGGACATGGGATCAGAGCTATTTTAATATCTCCCGAAAAGAAGTATATCCCAGTAACAGCTAGACTAAACTTTGATTGCACGAACAATATGGCAGAATACGAAGCCTGTGCTTTAGGTATTCAAGCAGCTTTGGACCATGGGGTGACTAAACTCAAAGTATTCGGTGACTCATCCCTTGTTATTTACCAACTCAAGGGTGAATGGGAAACCAGAAATTCCAAATTAATCCCTTATCTGGAGCACATCCGTAGCATGGCTTCCAAAATGGAAAACATCAGTTTCGAGTACATCCCTCGGGAAGATAATCAGATGGCAAATGCACTGGCAACATTATCATCTATGTTCGCATTAGGACAAGAACATGAAATGCCCATCATTCAGGTCAAAAGGCATGACAAGCAAGCCTTTTGTATGATGATAAACAGTGAAAAAGATGAAAACCCTTGGTATCATGACATAAAGCGATACTTGACAAAAGGTGAATACCCTGAGGGAGTCAATGACAACGATAAAAGGATCATTCGGAAAAGGGCCATAGGGTTTATGTTAATAGGAGAAACCCTTTATAAAAAGAACTTTGATGCTACGTTGTTAAGATGCGTCAATCTTGAAGAAGCTCAGACATTGATTAAAGAAATACACGAAGGGACCTTCGGGTCCCATGCACCAGGGCATATCATGGTTAGGAAAATCCTCAGGGCAGGATATTTTTGGTCCACAATGGAAAAGGACTGCCATCAGTATACCAGAAAATGTCACAAGTGTCAGATACATGCAGACAATGTACATGTCCAGCCAACACCTCTCAATGTTATGGCTATCCCTTGGCCGTTTGATATGTGGGGCATGGACGTTATTGGACCTATTGAGCCTAAGGCATCCAATGGCCATCGATTCATTTTGGTAGCTATTGACTATTTCACTAAGTGGGTAGAAGCTGCATCTTATGCACATGTGACTAAAAAGGTAGTGGTCGCCTTTGTTAAGAAGAATATCATATGTAGATATGGCATCCCACATCGTCTTATTACTGATAATGGAACCAACTTGAATAATAAGATGATGGAGGAACTATGCCAGGACTTCAAAATTCAACATCATAATTCCTCTCCATATCGGCCCAAGATGAATGGCACGGTCGAAGAAGCCAATAAAAACATCAAGAAGATTGTTCAAAAGATGGTTAAAACCTATAGAGATTGGCATGAAATGTTACCTTTTGCTCTTCATGGTTATCGAACATCTGTATGAACCTCGACAGGAGCTACTCCATTCTCCCTCGTATACGGAATGGAGGCCGTATTGCCAATAGAGGTTGAAATACCTTCCTTGCGAATTATAATGGAAGCAAAATTAACAGAAGCCGAATGGGTTCAAAGTCGATATGATCAATTAAACCTTATCGATGAAAAATGGCTAAATGCTATATGCCACGTACAAGCCTATCAAAAGAAGATCAAAAAGGCTTATGATAAAAAGGTCCACCTTCATACTTATCAAGAAGGTGATCTAGTGATAAAGAAACTGCTTCCGGCCCAGAAGGATAAAATTGGTAAATGGGCAGCAAATTACGAAGGACCCTTTGTAGTCAAAAGAGCTTTCTCAGGAGGGGCACTTATCCTCGTCAATATGGACGGAGAGGAACTTCGACACCCAATCAATTCTGATGCGGTGAAGAAGTATTATGCTTGAATACATTGCTCAAGACCCGTCAGGAATGAAAACCCGCAAAGGGCATCCCTGGGCAAAAGATAGGGTCCATATTCCTCGCTAGGATACGTCCTAGGCAAAAAGAAGAGGTAAACAAAAAAAGTAAATAAAAAAAAAAGAAACTAAGAGCAATGGTTACTTTAGTCGAAAACTGAAAAGGCGGTTAAAGTAACATTCTTCCAGAAGCAAGCAGTCTGCATAGTCTTCACTCTGAGCTCAGGCATCTCAACTGAAGCAATTAGGAGAACCAGGGGGTAGATATCATAGACATGACTGTATAAGCCTAAACAGTACAGCCAACCCTGACCACCCATTCTTCTAAATACTTTTGAAATCCTTCTATAAAAGAAATAAAACTTTTGTTCATTTATCAATAAAATTCCTTTTCATTTCCTTTCTCTTGACCAAATATTATGGAAATGCCTCTTTATTGATAAATCATAAATATGCGCAAAGACTTTTAATCAAAAATCAAGCATGCATCTAAAAAGAGGAAGCATAAAAATAATGAAAGAATAAATGCCTGCTAGGATATTCTTAGGTAAAAACTAGGGTAGCCTGCTAGATCGGAAACCCCAAAAGAACGATCTAGGCAAAAGATAAGGCAAAAGCCCCCTAAGATATTCTAGGCAAAAATTAAGGCATATCGCTAGATCGAAAACCCGTAAAGGGCAGTCTAGGCAAAAGATAGGGCTAAAACCAAAAGATAAATAAAAGATGAGCCCATCATCATGGTCATAAAGGAGGGATCCATCGGTGTATTCCTAAGAAGCCAACAGGAGAAGGCCAGTTACTTTCTAAATGCATAAAAAATAAATAAACAATAGATTGCATTTAGGACATCCACACACAAAGTAGTTGCATAATACGACTTTGTCAAAATCAAGAAAAAATAATTTTCTTCAAACAAGAATAACAAACATATAAGGAGGATAGTCTCCATACTTGTGATTGAAAACAGGAGGCGCCAGAATTCAGTCTTCATATAAAAATCAAAATCAAAAGGCGAAATCAAAACCATTTTCAGCAGAATAAAGAGCTTCAAGGAAACTAGCTCTAACCTTCTACACCAATAAAATAAGGAGAAGAAAAGCCAATGGAAAAGGCTTGATCATCCTCAAGAGGATCCTTTCCTATTCAAAGGCAGAAAAATACACCCTGACTCAACACCACCACATGAGTCGTCAAACATAAATCACTTGGAGCTGCAATCAGCATCCTTCCACCCAGAAAAGACATTAACAAAAAAGAAAGGCCGATGGAAAGGCTTGATCATCCCCAAGAGGATCCTTGCCTACTCTAGAGGCAAAACAAAAAGCTTACCTCACGACTCAGCTGCATCGCCATATGAGTCATCAAGCACACTCATAGAAGGATCTCCGCTTCATTCCCCAACGGAGAACAAGGGTTACACAAGAGCCCATCATATGAAGTCAAGTTCCCTATATCACCGGGGGGCAACAAAAAGAAAAGAAAGAAAATTTTTCATCCGCAACAAAGGCCACTACAGAAAAAGGCCAAATAAATGTCTCTAAACAGAGCACATCAAGAAAAATCTCCACAAAAAAGGAAAAGAAGAAAAATCTTCACCCCGATCAATAAAAAACTTCACAAAGCCAGGAGCCAGAACTCCATCATACCCCCACGAAGCCAACAAATTCCCCAGGGCCAATAAAAAGGAAAGAGAAGGAAAGAAAAACCCATCCCCCAGCAAAATAAGAGCTTAGGCAAAACCAACTCAAACAACAACAGCCAATAAGGAGTCGAAAAACTCCATTTCTCCGTAGAGAGACAAGTCAAGACAGATCTCCGGAATGAAATTAATTCCCCAGTGGATCATCAACAAGAAAACTACCTCAGTGAGCCTACGACAAAGGCAAACTACAAAATTATATCCACAGGGAGTTAATCGCTCATAACGCCCAAAGACGAATATCCATAGTAAAGCACAAAACCTTCACTTGCAACAAGCAAGCAAAAAACTAATATCCCCAAGAAATGGGAAATCAACCTATGCAAGAGGCAATCCAAACCCTCAAAAGTCTTCACCATTATTGAAGCATTCGCCTAATCAAGAGGCACAACAAAATCCCCAAATGAATCTTCGCCTAATCAAGAGGCACAATCAAGAAAAGAATTCAAAATCCCCAGAGGATTCCTACCTAAACAAGAGGCAACCAACAAAGAATCCCCGGCAAAGCCGGATGGCTAAACAGAAAAGCCAAAAATCAGAAATCCCCGGCAAAGCCGGATGGCTAAACAGAAAAGCCAAAAATCAGAAATCCCCGGCAAAGCCGGATGGCTAAACGAAAAAGCCAAAAACAAAGAATCCCCGGCAAAAGCCGGATGGCTAAACAGAAAAGCCAAAAATCAGAAATCCCCGGCAAAGCCGGATGGCTAAACGAAAAAGCCAAAAACAAAGAATCCCCGGTAAAACCGGATGACTAACAGAAAAGTCAAAAAGTCAAATCAAATATTCCCCACGGAATGGGCGCATGAACAGAAACAGTAAGTCGCCAACACATAACCACAGGATTAACTACCAAAAACTGCATCCTGAGAGCCTTGCAGAACGGGGTTCGGACCGGGTGGGGGTAGGTACCCATCAGAGCCTTGCAGAACGGGGTTCGGACCAGGTGGGGATAGGTACCCATCAGAGCCTTGCAAAACGGCGTTCGGACCAGGTGGGGGTAGGTACCCATCAGAGCCTTGCAGAACGGGGTTCGGACCGCGTGGGGGTAGGTACCCATCAGAATCTTGCAGAATGGGATTCGGACCAGGTGGGGGTAGGTACCCATCAGAGCCTTGCAGAACGGGGTTCGGACCGGGTGGGGGTAGGTACCCATCAGAGACTTGCAGAATGGGGTTCGGACCAGGTGGGGGTAGGTACCCATCAGAGCCTTGCAGAAAGGGGTTCGGACCAGGTGGGGGTAGGTACCCATCAGAGCCTTGCAGAACGGGGTTCGGACCAGGTGGGGGTAGGTACCCATCAGAATCTTGCAGAACGAGATTCGGACCGGGTGGGGGTAGGTACCCATCAGAGCCTTGCAGAACGGGGTTCGGACCGGGTGGGGGTAGGTACCCATCAAAGCCTTGCAGAATGGGGTTCGGACCGGGTGGGGGTAGGTACCCATCAGAGCCTTGCAGAACGGGGTTCGGACCAGGTGGGGGTAGGTACCCATCAGAATCTTGCAGAACGAGATTCAGACCAGATGAGGGTAAGTACTCATCAGAATCTAGCAAAAATGCAGATTCGTACCGGGTGGGGGTAGGTACCCACCAAAACCTTAAAAATAAGGTTTGTACCGGATGAGGGTAAGTACTCATCAGAATCTAGCAAAAATGCAGATTCGTACCGGGTGGGGGTAGGTACCCACCAAAACCTTAAAAATAAGGTCTGTACCGGATGAGGGTAAGTACTCATCAGAATCTAGCAAAAATGCAGATTCGTACCGGGTGGGGGTAGGTACCCACCAAAACCTTAAAAATAAGGTCTGTACCGGATGAGGGTAAGTACTCATCAGAATCTAGCAAAAATGCAGATTCGTACCGGGTGGGGGTAGGTACCCACCAAAACCTTAAAAATAAGGTTTTGTACCAGATGAGGGTAGATACTCATCAAAACTTAGCAAAATGCATCGGGTAGAGTAAAAATACTCACCAGAAGCATTACTAAAAACGGGTGCAAAGACTTGCTTCTATTAGAGGATAGTTCAGTGTTGAGCACTTCGGAAGTAAGTACCCACAAGATTTTAGAAAAATGCAAACTCATACCAGGTGAGGGTAGGTACTCACCAAAACCTTGTAGAACAAGGTTCATACCTAGTGGGGGTAGTTACCCACAAAAGTCTAGTAAAATACAGACTTATACCGGGTGAGGGTAAGTACTCACCAGAGCTTTATAAAAAGAGGCTCAAACCAGATAGGGGTTGGTACCTATCAAAATATTTATCATCCGGAGGATCAGCAAAGAAGCAGCATCCGAAGGATAACCGGGCAAAAGGGTTAACTCCTTCCCCTGCCAAATAACTTTGTCGGTATATTAAAACCAACAAATTATTTAGGCAGGTGAAGGGGGGGCAGCTGTAGACCCCTAATTTTGCCCGGCCTCTCAATAAAAGTTAGGGAGACTTCACACAAAGATAAAGTTCACCCGGCTTCATATAAAAAATCGAGAAAGACCTCCCGCAACAAGACAGGGTTCACCCATCCACACAATAAAGACTAAGGAGACTTCCTACGCGAAGATAAAGCTTGCCCGGAATCTTAATAAAGGCCAAGAAGACTACCTATATGAAGATCAAGCTTCAACGGACATCTATCGGCATCAATCTACGTCCGAAAAAGGAAAGGAAAGCTTCTCGGGGGTCCCAGAACGCGAAAACAGGCCAAGACAGGTTGGGACAGCCGTCCCAAACAGCAAAATGCAAGTGAGACGCACGTCTCACCTTTGGGACGCACGTCCCAAACCCCAAATTTCAAGTGGGACGGCCGTCCCAACCCAAACTGGCCGTCCCACTCTCCCCCCAGCTTGGCCCAGTGCAAAACGTGTAGTTGGGACGGCCGTCCCAACCCAGACGGCCATCCCAGATGTCCAGGCTGCGAAATCTATAAATAGGAGCCTCATTTGTCATTCTCCAGACCCTAGACAACTCCAAGACTTGTCTTCTTCTCTCCCTCCTTCGAATGATCTCTCTGATTGCCTTTAATAGGTAACAATCAGTTAAGGAACTTGTATTCCGACATTCGATTCTTATAGAAAATTTTAGTCGAGTCGAGTTTATTCGAGAGGAGAGTCGTTGTAGAGTGAAGGATTGCCGCAAAGCGTCCTCTGTATAAAAGACTTATAATATAAAGCTTGCTTCGGAGGTTCTTCTCAATTCTCTTCCCTTTTATTACTTTATTTATTGCTTTCTGTATGCAATGTAGATAAAATCATGTAGATAGCCATATTTAAATACTGTACGAATAAAATAGGGTAATAGCGTAATTTCTTGTAATCTTTACTTAAATGAATTAATCTATCATAGGGAACCCGAAAGGGCCGTTGTGGGGTGCTAATACCTTCCCCACACGTAACTAACTCCCTTACCCGACTCTGGTTATAATGGCCAAGTTTGGTTTTTATTAAAATCAATGCCTTTTTCTCCTTTTCCAATGTTTATGGTTAAAACATTGGTGGCGACTCCAAAAGAACCCTTTTCGAAAACCTTGCTTCTATTAGAGGATAGTTCAGTGTTGAGCGCCTCAGAAGCAATGAACATATTTTTAACAAAAAACGCGAGTCTCAACCATCTTTTCACGACCGCTCGCATTAACGTTCGAGATGTCCCAGGACGTCGGAACGGACGGTGGCGACAAAGATTCATCATATTCAAAAGTTACATCAAATGCATGCTTTTATTGTATGAAACATGGTCATACTTCAAATAGATGTAAAATTAAGCATTTTTGTGTTCCAAAAGGAAAATATATTTGGGTTCCTATAGTTAAATGAATTATTTGTCTTGTAGACCCCAAATCTTGCCCGGCCTCCAAATAAAGAGTAGAAGACCTCCTATTCGAAGATGGATGAAGCCTAAAAAGCTACTAGGAGAGACTATTAGGCCCCCATACTAGGATAGGAAGGATTTTCCGTACGAAAATAAGTTTCCTTGCCTCTTTGGGACGAGACCGCCGTCTCGAAATCGAGACCGCCATCTCGCCTCAGGCAAGTGGCGAGACCGCCGTCTCATTTGATGAGACGGCAGTCTCGCCACCTGCGAATGGCGAGACGGTGGTCTCATTTGGTGAGACGGCGGTCTCACCTTCCGTGCAGGACGAGACGGCAGTCTCGTTGGGCGAGACGGCGGTCTCGACCCTGTCAGACGAGAACGGCGGTCTCGCCACTGTCAGGCGCGAAAACCTATAAATAGGGGCCTCCCCCCCCTCATTTCCACACACCACAAGCTTCTAGCTCTCCCTTCTCTCTAAAACTTATCTCTAGAATCCCTCAGACACATTTCCGGAGTTTCTGAGTGCCTTTAAGAGCGTTTTTTGGCGTCTAGAAGAGTTTCAGACATCTTGTAGAGTGAAGGGCTGCCAAAAAGAACCCTCTTTTTAAAGAGAAATAACAAAGAAAGCTTGCTTCGGAGGTTCAAATTCACTCTCTCTACTTTTTACTGCTTTAATTTAAATTATGTAATAGATTAGGGCCATGTAGTCATCATTTTAAATTCCGCACAATAAAAAGGGCAAAAGAGTATTTTCTGGTTTATTTATTAACATAAAAAGTTGGCCTATCATAGGGAACCCGAAAGGGGCGTAGTAAAGGAACTAATACTTCCTTTACCACGTAACTAACTCCCTTACCCAACTCTGGTTCTAATGACCAAAGTTGGTTTTTGAAAACCAATGCCTTTTAAACCTTTTCCAATGTTTCCGGTAAAAACATCAGTGGCGACTCCATAGAACCCAAAATAAATAAAGTCCTTGGGTTAGCCCGGTTATCGGACAACCCAAGGACACCTTTCGAAAACCTCGCCCCTAGGTTAGCCCGGTTATCGAACAACCCAAGGACACCTTTCGAAAACCTCGCCCCTAGGTTAGCCCGGTTATCGGACAACCTAAAGGCGTTGTAACCACACATAAAAAACTCGAAAAAGAAGAGGGTCGAAAAAAGCATTGCGTCGCTCCGACTGACCTTCTCTCTTTTGAGATGGCGGCGACAGATTGCGACTCCACTGGGAAAGCCTCGAGAGTTGATCCCATTTAGTGATGGGGCGGCTTAAATAATAAATAAACCAAGAAAATAACACTTTTGCCCTTAACTTGTATTATAACATGTTTTAATGTTTGGCTTTAATAAATTGTTGTTTGTTTATACTTACGCAATTGCTTGAAATATAAACTGCACACAATCCCTTGCACACAACAGTTCCCTCTATACCCGGGGGCATGTGAGATAACCATAGGGAGTGGGTGGCAGGTACGGTTCGCTGTAGTGAGGGCCTTGAGCCCACCAGTGTGATCGGAAACCACCACTCAAGGTGATAACCTTCCTCTTTTGGCAACAAGACTGACTATGGCCTTAGTGCTAAGCATGGTCGGACGGCTGGAGAGTGGGGACCCTATAATGGGGGCACCTTGGGGGCCTTAGCCTGGTGAGAACAGTTAGAACCAACCCTTGCCAATGCACTTTTCTGCAGGAAAACCCTACCTCGTAAAAACGAATTCTCGCCTGTTCGTGGATGATCGAATTGTGTGTGCATATGTTTGTTGCATTTGTCTGTTGCGTAGCATAAACAAACAAAAAAAATCACAAAAAATATTTTCACAAATAAACACCCTTATCTCGGACAGTCTGCCTTTTAGCTAGCTTGGTTTCAGGTTCTTTGTAAGCTAAGTAGCCACGCAGTTCCGACAGAAGAGATAAGGGACGTTAATTATTCTTTCGCATAAAGCCACATTTTATCTCGGACAGTCTGCCTTTTAGCTAGCCTGGTTTCAGGTTCTTTGCAAGCTAAGTAGCCACGCAGTTCCGACAGAAGAGATAAAAGACTATAAAATAAACAAACAAATAAAAAATAAAATCCATTTTTCCAAAGTCTGTAAATAAGACCTGGTCCAAAAATATTATACTCATAAAACATTCATATAGATAGTTTATTCTTTCAAAATCAAAATACGCAAACATCATGTAGAAAAACATGATAAATAGAAAATAAACACTCACATACATTCAAATAAGCATCCATCTCATCAAAAAAGCATTTTGATTTTAGAAATGGAGGGGACAAGTAGGCAGACAAAGAAGGTGGACATTCCCCGTTTCCATACTGAGAGGTTGGAACGGCTAAGCACAATAATGCCATCGGAGGTCCGCGCCGACTTCGAAAAATCCTACGGACGGATTTTAGACCTCCTAAAGATCTGTGTCGATCAGGTGTTCCTAAGGGCGCTAATCCACTTCTGGAATTCAAATCTGCGGTGTTTCGAATTTCCGCAGTTCGACTTGGTGCCCACCCTAGAGGAGTATGATACCATGTTGAGGTGGCCCAAATCAGTCGGGGTCCACGTCCGCCACGAAGCATATACTCCCGCAGCACCAGTCGCTGCCCTTATTCAGTTGCCATTCCGCCAGAGTACCCTGATAAAGAAGGGGAACACCCAGGGTTGGAAAGTAACGATGTTAGAAGACCACCTGTCCTACCTGGCTGAACGGACAGAGTGTGTTGCCTTTAACAAAACCCTGACACTCATAATTTTTGGAACAGTCTTGTTCCCCTTCCATTTTGACACAATAGATCAAGCCGTCATGGACGCCTTCTTCGCCTGGGACGTGAATTCAAAAAGTACCCTGCTTGCTATTCTTGCCGACACCCTGCTCTCGGTGGAAATATGTCACCAGAAGCAGGGCAAAATACTCCGCTGCTGCTCTTCATTGCTATTTGTGTGGAGCGCCACTCACCTGTACGCCTCCAGTCACATGGGGATATTCCCCGACCCTTTGAGAAGTTTCTCCAAGATCCCCATCCAGCGTCGGCTGACCTCAGAATGGAGGGATGAGTGGGAACGCAAGGACGCCAACACTATATCCTGGGTCTGTCCTTGGTTCTGACCCGACCCAGTTCTCATCAGATGTGGGGACTATCCGAGTGTACCCTTGATAGGACTCAGGGGCTGCATAGCTTACTCACCTAAAGTAGCTATGAGGCAGCTCATGAGGACCCAAACTACCATTTCCCGAGGGGAGCTCGTAGGACTGTGCTTCTTTGGAGACCCATGCACCATCGCCAATTCACTAGCTGTGAGAAAAGCATGGGAGAGGCCAGTCTACATGGGAGACAGAGAGCTAGGAAAAGTTCGGGTGGCTGTCACCAGTGACTATAAGGCATGGAGAAATAGAAGAGGAGTGGCTCAATCATCCACCACACCCACCATGAGCGCCAGAAATGAAGGGCTGCAGGCTCAAATCGACGCCTTGACCCAGAGGATAGAGATCATGGGAGCCCAGATGAGGGCCCTTGAAGAAAAGGAGCAAGAATCTATCCTCACGATTGATGGTCTGCGAAGGCAAGGCAAGAAAAAGGATCATGAAATCGAGCGCCTCAAGGACCAATGTGCCGACGCTAACGAGCAAGCTATCCGAACATCCAAAACTGCCAGAACCAGTTCGGAGAGCCAACTGCAAGAGATAACCGCCAAAACGGCACACCTTGAGGCCGAATCAGCTAAGCAGGCTCAAACGATCAAGGAGTTGTCGGAAGGGCTCCTCAAGGCTCGGTTAGACATCCGCCAAGAGCGAGAGGCCAACAAGAGACTCACCAAAAGTCTCTCTGAGCTACGCCACAAAGAAAAAGAAGGGCTAGCTCAGTATAGCCAAGTACTTCAAGAGAAAGACCGAGCCGTTGAAAAGCTCGATGAACTACAAGCCTTGGTCGTTCATCAAGAGGCGAAGATCAAAGAGGCTCAACAATATAGTGAAGATATGAGCCAGGCGGTCCGCAAACAAAGTGAAGCACTTGCTCGTCATGTCCGGGAAGCTGAAAGGGAACTACAGAGGAATCAAGACCCTCCTGTGGGTTTCTTTAAAGTTTTCCGCTTTTGCCAAAAGTTGCTTCGCAGTATAGAATAGGGGAATGTACACCTTTTGAATAAATAAAATTCCTCTTTTTGTTCAATGACTGTCTACTTGCATGCATAAACATTCATTTGCATATTTAATTTTCCCCTCCTTCACGCTTAATAAATAAGATAATAAAAAGGAAGGATTAATTAACACGTCTTCTAAATCAGAAGAATGGAGAGAAAGCCACTCCTAATAAAGCTCACCCCAACGGTCGACTCGTCGCAAGAGGAAAATAAGCCTCGACCGTTGGTCCTCAAGAGTAAAGAAGAGGGGGCAAGGATGCCAGTGCGACTATTTATGCCACGTCCTTTCCCCTACGAGTCAAATAAAGTTGTACCATGGAGATATGGGGAATCTTCACCAATTAAAGAAGAAATAACGAACATAGCCGGCATTGGGGCCACAACTAGAAGTGGAAGAATCTACTCCCCCAAGGACACACAAGAAGAGGTCCTCAAAAATAAAGAAAAAAATAAAAAGACCGAAGAAGAAGAAGAAAATAAAGAATCCAAGGAGGAGACAGAGGAATTACTCCAGTTTATAAGGCAGAGTGAGTATTCCATTATAGACCAGCTCAACCTAACACCCGCGAAGATCACATTGCTATCTTTGATAATGAGCTCGAAACCGCATAGAAACGCCCTGCTGAAGGTCTTGAGCGAGGCGCATGTACCTCACACAATATCCCAAGAAAAGGTCGAGAGGATCGTCGGTCACATCACGGCAAGCGATCACCTCACCTTCACAGAGGAAGAACTCCCCCTAGAGGGGTCAAACCACAACAAGCCCTTGCATATCTCGGTTAAATGCAAGGAGTACCTCATCGCCAAAGTTCTTGTGGATAACGGGTCATCCTTGAACGTGATGCCCAAGTGCACACTGGATAAGTTGACTATCCAAGGAACCCGTCTGCGCCCAAGCAGCACCATCGTTCGAGCCTTCGACGGATCCAAACGAGAAGTAGTGGGAGAGATCAATTTGCCAATCCAAGTTGGACCCACTACCTTCAACGTCGATTTCCATGTAATGGACATTACTCCAGCATACAGTTGTCTCCTCGGTAGGCCTTGGATTCATGACGCTAAGGCAGTACCTTCAACGCTCCACCAGAAAGTCAAGTTCATAGTGGACGACAAACTGGTCACGGTCCAAGCAGAAGACGATATCCTGATCAGTGGACCGTCCACCCAACCTTATGTGGATGCGACCGAAGAAGCCCTTGAAACATCTTTTCAAGCGCTCGAAATTGCCAGCATAGAGCGACTTCCCAGAAACACAAAGGTAGCCCGCATGATGTTGAAGCACGGTTACCATCCTGGCCAAGGACTGGGGGCAGATTCCCAAGGCATGAGGGAACCCCCAGAATTCAAAGATAATCCTTGCAAGTACGGCCTAGGATATGACCCTACTAGGGGCCGAGCGGAAAGAAGAAAAGGGAAGTCTCCCCTCCGCACACTCAAGCAAATTTTCCGAAGTGGAGGGGTGCAAGCGTCAAGAGCCACTCTAGTCATTAGGAAAACTTTTTCTTTGTTTAAGGGATGTAAACCCCATGATTGTTAGAGACTATCCCCCGGGGCGAGCCCGACCCCCGGGCATTTTAGGGCACATATTCCCTTATTAATTAATAAAGAATGATTCTTTCTATCTGCTTCTCTTCTTTCTACTTCTGACTAGACCACGTGAATAACCCTGTCTAAGTAAACATAAAAAAAGAAGAAGAATAAAAAGCGCTTCCAAATAATCAACATTTACCATTGCTATTGCCATCAAGCTAGTTGATTAGAAGCACATAAGAATAAGGCTTCACCTCACCCATAAAGAAAGTCATGCTTCGCCAATACTGTGAACAAAAAATAAATCCACAAAAAAAAGGCCCAGAGAAGCCAAAGGCCAAAGAAAATGGCAAATTACCCGGTAGGAAACCCACTAAGGGGGCTACACAAAAGATAGGGTCGACCCGGTAGGATACCCGAACAACAATAAAGGGTAGCCTAGGCAAAAGTTAGGGTTACAAATAAGGTCCGCTAGGATTTCTCCAAAAATTTTACAAAAGAAGGAACCTAGACAAAAGTTAGGGCCAACACACAGTATCCTAGTTCGAAAACCCAAAGGGCGATCTAGGGAAATCAGCTAGCCATTTAAAAAGCAATGGAAATAAAACCAAAGAGCGCAAATACAAAAAGAAAGGAAGAATGTTTGCTTAGACAAAGCCTAAACACCCAGGCTTAACCTTAACCAGCCATTCTTACAGAACCCTTTTATCAATAAAATCAACCCTCTAAAACACAAACCATTGATTTTTACCCTTTTACTTCTTTTCTCTTGAGCCTCACGACAATATTCTAATAATTAATTTGGGAATGTGGAGGCGTATAGTCAACAAGAGGATTGAAATCCCTAAAGCAAAGAAAGAGGGACACTACGTGACAAAAGGTGCTCTACAAAAAGAAAAAGAAGAAAAAGAGAAAATAGAGAAAGAAAGAAATCACCCTTCGGTCACAAGAAGTCCGGTATGGTACAACCAAAAGTAAACGCAGCAAGTCAGGAGGCACTCAGCGCAACGAGACACGTTGGTTAAATCCTTCTGAAAGCTTAATCAAAATAGGCATTATAGGACATCAAAACATAAAAACATTGCATGCATAAAATGTTTTTGAACCAGGTCCTATTTTCTTTTCAAAAAAAAAAAAAAAAAACCTTCCGTAAATCGAGACCGCCGTCTGGTTATCCCAGACCGCCGTCTCGGTTACCCTCCAAGACGAGAACGCCGTCTCAACCCACCAGACCGCCGTCTCGACTCAGGCGAAAACGAGACTGCCGTCTCGCTTGACCAGACCGCCGTCTCGTTAAGCCCAACGTCGAGACCGCCGTCTCGATGGACCGGACCGCCGTCTCGATTTGGAGGAGACGCGAGACCGCCGTCTCGCCTTCCCAGACGACGGTCTCGAATTGGAAAAAAATCCTATAAATAGGGGGCGAGCTTGGGGGGTTTCTCACAACTCTCCTTGCCTCCAGAACCTCCCTTTCTCAACTTTTGCTCTCCCAAGCACCCCATAGTCAAAATGTTTGGCAGAAGCGCTTCTAGAAAGAGAAGGAGCACCGCTGGTGCCAGCAGTTCTGCAGCACCGCCACCCCAAGATCCTTCGCAACTATCACCGCAGTACCAGGCCCACCTTGACAACATCCGGACCTATGCGTGGCACCCGATGCTGAAGCTGGACTTCAGCCTCTTGGCAGAGTTTGGATGGGAGGACGACATCCGGGCCCACATTGACAGAATCGGGTGGGGTTTTCTGCTACAGCCACCACCCACACATGTGTACCCACAGGCGGTACTAGAATTCTTAGCCTCGGTCTCCTACTCTGAGGTCCCGTCCACGGTCCCGGGCCTGCCGCCCACTAAGATGGTGACCTACTTCATGGGTGGAAGTTACCAGGCCACCACCCTCGACGAGTTCAACATGGCCATTGGGTTCGTCCAGCCCGAGGACACAGTGACCCAGGAATACCGGGAGGCCATCGGCTCCCGGCCCACCAACCTCACTGCCGCCGAGATGTGGAACGAGCTCACGGGAGCCACCACGCTGCCCACGCTGATGAGGGGCTCCGCGCTGCCCCCAACACTCCGCATCTGCCACAAGCTGCTGGCAAGAACCATCCATGGGAGAAAAGAGAGTCAGGGCAAGGTCTCCCTCCCTGACCTCTTCGTACTTTATTGCATGAGCCAAAAGCGGCGCTGCAACCCCATCTACTTCTTCCTAAGAGCCCTCAAGGACTTCGGGAACAGATCAGCGGGGGCCGTTCTTGTGGCTCCCCTCATCACTCCCCTAGCAGAAAGATGGGGGTGCTCTGGCCGGGAAGAGCTGGCCCACAACCTGCGACCCGAATCCATCGGCGGGTCAATCTTGGTCAGCATGGGAATGCTGATCCGCAGAGGGACCCAGCTGGCCCTCCATCCTACACTGGATTTCGCACTAGATCTCCAGGGGCTGGTGGCAATGCAGGATATCCCCACGCCCCCCGAATTCCAGCAGCAGCAGCAACAACAACAACAACCACCGTACACAGATGATTTCGCCGGTATGAACCGCAACGTGAACGATTTGCGCCGGCAGCTCGACCAAATGATGGTGTGGAAAGAGACCTACCATACACGGCAAGAGGAGATGTACCAGCATCAGCAGGTGATGCGGCAGGAATGGACGACATTCCAGCAAGAATACCGCGACGAAGTCCGAGAGCAAGCGGACTTCCGATATCACGTCTACTAGCAATTCACCCGCGGATCATCTCCAGAAGATAGCCGTTAGGGACGATACTTGCCTGAACAAAAAGTGGTTGTAATAAAATTTCCCCATAAATAAAGTTTTATTTCATGCATCTCTTTGCCGCACTTTGCAAAAGCTAGCGTAACAAGAAAAAAGCTTAAAAAGGAAAAAGGCATACGCTCAATAAGAAAAGCCAAAATCCTAAATCGCGAGAAAAAAAAGATAAAACCGCGAGAAAAAAGGCAGGATTTCAACCAATAAAATTTCGACTACCAAATCAAAGTTGAACAGAAAACAAGACTCAATCCGACCAGCCAGCAAGAGTCGGATAGTCGCCACCAAAAGTCAAAAACAAAAATCCCCAGCAACCAACAAAGCTGGATGAAACACAAAATCCCCGGTACAACCCGGATGACCATTCAAAGAGGTCCAAGAACATCTACCAACAACGGAAATCACTCCCCAAGGAGTGTCTGATGGGCGCATGAGCTACCCGAGCAGTAAGCCGCCACTACCACCAGTCCTACGCAGCGGACTGTACCAGCCTGATAGGGGGTTTATACTTATCAACCTGCGCACGCGTTGCGCCTGATCTGCGCTCGAGCCGGATCAGTAAGTCGCATTACCACCCTGATGGGGGGCTCATACCCATCCAGTCCCACACAACGGACTGTACCACCCTGATGGGGGGCTCATACCCATCCAGTCCCACATAACGGATTGCATCTACCAGCCTAATGGGGGGTTCATACCCATCAACCGAAGGATCGTCTACCGTTAGAAGGAGTATCCTGAGGTTTTACCACGTGTTAACCAAAGGGATCGGCTATGTCAGAAGTAGTATCCTAGAAGTGCACGAACACCGAAGTTTTCCCCAGAAGATCAACCGCCACAAGACGAAACATCTGAAGGGCAACCGGGCAAGAGGGTCAACTCCTTTACCTTCTTGTCAATCTGTCTGGCACAACAGGCCAACAGTTGACTAGTCAGGTAAAGGGGGGGCAGCTGTAGACCCCAAATCTTGCCCAGCCTCCAAATAAAGAGTAGAAGACCTCCTATTCGAAGATGGATGAAGCCTAAAAAGCCACTAGGAGAGACTATTAGGCCCCCATACTAGGATAGGAAGGATTTTCCGTACGAAAATAAGTTTCCTCGCCTCTTTGGGACGAGACCGCCGTCTCGCCTTAGGCAAGTGGCGAGACCGCCGTCTCGCCTCAGGCAAGTGGTGAGACCGCCGTCTCGTTTGATGAGACGGCGGTCTCGCCACTTGTGAATGGCGAGACGACGGTCTCGCTTCCCCAGACGGCGGTCTCGCCACCTGCGAATGGCGAGACGAAGATCTCGTTTGGTGAGACGGCGGTCTCGCCTTCCGCGCAGGATGAGACGGCGGTCTCGTTGGGCGAGATGGCGGTCTCGACCCTATCAGACGAGAACGGCGGTCTCGTCACTGTCAGGCGCGAAAACCTATACATAGGGGCCTCCCCCCCTCATTTCCACACACCACAAGCTTCTAGCTCTCCCTTCTCTCTAAAACTTCTCTCTAGAATCCCTCCGACGCATTTCCGGAGTTTCTGAGTGCCTTTGAGAGCGTTTTTTCGGCATCTAGAAGAGTTTCAGACGTCTTGTAGAGTGAAGGGTTGCCAAAAAGCACCCTCTTTTTAAAGAGAAATAACAAAGAAAGCTTGCTTCGGAGGTTCAAATTCACTCTCTCTACTTTTTACTGCTTTAATTTAAATTATGCAATGGATTAGGGCCATGTAGTCATCATTTTAAATTCCGCACAATAAAAAGGCCAAAAGAGTATTTTCTGGTTTATTTATTAACATAAAAAGCTGGCCTATCATAGGGAACCCGAAAGGGGCGTAGTAAAGGAACTAATACTTCCTTTACCACGTAACTAACTCCCTTACCCAACTCTGGTTCTAATGACCAAAGTTGGTTTTTGAAAACCAACGCCTTTTAAACCTTTTCCGATGTTTCCGGTAAAATCATCAGTGGCGACTCCATAGAACCCAAAATAAATAAAGTCCTTGGGTTAGCCCGGTTATCGGACAACCCAAGGACACCTTTCGAAAACCTCGCCCCTAGGGTAGCCCGGTTATCGGACAACCTAAAGGCGTTGTAACCACACATAAAAAACGCGAAAAACAAGAGGGTCGAAAAAAACCATCGCGTCGCTCCGACCGACCTTCTCTCTTTTGAGACGGCGGCGACATGTCTCTTGTATTTATTCAAAGAAAATTGATCATTTAGTATGTTTTAAATAGAATGCTCATTAGGTCAATTATTAAATCTATTCCCTATGAATTGTTTAATGGTAGAAAGCCTAATGTTGCTCATTTGAAAATTTTTGAATGTAAGTGCTTTGTATTAAATAATGGAAAGGACAACTTAGGAAAATTTGACTCTAAAGCTGATGAGGGCATTTTCTTAGGTTATTCATTAACTAGCAAGGCTTATAGGGTGTTTAATAGGAGAACTTTGAATATAGAAGAATTTATACATGTTACCTTTGATCAGATTGTAGACCTTGGGGGAAATCCTCTTGAGTCAAATAAAGAAATTGCAAGTGATGATGAATATATAAGAGAGGCTCTTGATGAATTATATTTGGAAGAAAATGAGCCTTCTCAAACACCTGAATTAGCAAAAGAATGGCAATCACCTAGAGGACTCTCAATGGAAAATAATATTGGTGATATATCAAAAGGGGTAAGAACTAGAAATATGACTAATTTCTGTATGTCTGTAGCTTTTATGTCATAGATAGAACCCAAAAATGTTGAGGAAGCACTTAAAGATGACCAATGGTGCATTGCCATGCAAGAAGAACTTAACCAATATGAAAGGAATCAAGTCTGGGAATTAATCCCAAGAGAAGAGTCACATCAAGTAATTGGAACTAAATGGGTATTTAGGAATAAACTTGATGAAGATGGAAACATAACAAAGAATAAAGCCAGACTTGTTGCCAAAAGCTGTTGTCAGGAGGAAGGTATAAATTATGATGAAACTTATGCTCTTGTTGCCAGGTTAGAGGCTATACGCCTACTTCTTGCTTATGCATCTTTAATGAAATTTAAACTATATCAAATGGATGTTAAAAGTGCATTTTTGAATGGTTTTATTAAAGAAGAAGTTTATGTGGAGCAACCCCCTGGTTTTGAGGATTTTAGTTTTCCTAATCATGTTTTTAAATTAAAGAAAGCATTATATGGGTTGAAACAAGCTCCTAGATCTTGGTATGAAAGGATAAGTAGTTTCCTAACATCAAATGATTTTTCTAGAGGAAAAATTGATTCTACACTATTTATAAAGAGAGCTAAAGAACATATCTTATTGGTCCAGGTATATGTTGATGATATTATTTTTGGATCAACTGATAATTCGTTATGTGTAGAATTTGCTAAGATAATGCAGGGAGAGTTTGAAATGTCTATGATGGGAGAATTTACATTCTTCCTTGGACTACAAATCAAGCAACTTAAAGATGGCATTCTCATCTCTCAAACCAAATACTGCAAAGAGATCCTTAAAAAATTTGGAATGGACACCTCAAAGGAAGCAAACACACCCATGGGAACTTCATGCTATCTAGACAAGGATGAATCAGGTTTGGAAGTTAATTAAACTATGTATAGAGGTATGATAGGATCACTGTTATACTTAACTGCAAGTAGACCTGATATTATGCATTTTGTCTATGTGTGTGCTAGATTTCAGGCGTGTCCTAAAGAATCTCATCTAATTGCAGTGAAACATATTTTAAAATACTTAAAAGGAACTACTATTTTTGGTTTGTGGTATCCGTCAGATGCTTGTATGAGTTTAATAGGATATTCTGATGCTGATTATAGTGGATGTAAAATTGATAGGAAAATTACTAGTGGGACTTGTCATTTGTTAGGTTCATCCTTAATATCTTGGCATTCTAAGAAACAGGCATGTGTTGCTTTATCTACCACTGAAGCTGAATATATTGCAGCTGGTAGTTGTTGTGCTCAAATTCTGTGGATGAAACAACAGTTAGAAGATTATAGTATATTTTTAAATGACATTCCTTTGATGTGTGATAATACGAGTGCAATAAATCTTACTAAGAATCCAGTAATGCACTCTAGGACTAAACATATAGAAATAAGACATCACTTTTTGATAGACCATATCAGCAAAGGAAATTGTAAAATAGAGTATGTAGATACCAAATGTCAATTAACAGATATTTTTACTAAGCCTCTACCCAAGGATAGATTCTATGATCTTAGAAGAGACTTAGGGATATTAGAAATAGCTTAAATTCTGCTTAATTTGACTGTTTTTGGATGGTTGTAATGTTATAATTCATGTTCAGGGATGTTCATAGGTTATAATGTGTTAAAACACTCAAAACAGGGCATTCCTCTCTGGAATAATCGATTAATTAGAGATATAATCGATTATATGCATCCAAAACACTCAAAACAGGGTATTCCTCTCTGGAATAATCGATTAATTCGTTAAATAATCGATTAAAACCTTCTGATAATCGATTATCAGCTCGAAATAATCGATTAAATGCGACTGGAACTGGTTTAATCGATTATTCTGAGTTTTAATCGATTAAACCTGGCAAGTATGGGTTCTAGCCGTTGCCAACGGCTCTTTTGGCCTCTATTCACTTCAATATGACCGTTAGACATGCTTGGCTATATATAGGGACCTTTATTTCACTTCTACTCACTTCTATCTCTTGAAATCAAGCTATCTTGCCTTATTCTTGCAATCTTGCTTACTTCTAACTTACCTTGCCCTCCTAAACCTACTTGTTATTCTCTTAATCCTTCAAATGGCCTCATCTTCTCGTGCTAAGATCCCTACTAGAAGAAGATCTGCACCCTCATCTCGAACCCGTCCTAATTCTGTAGAAGGATGGATTTCTGATACAGATGGGCAACAAGAATTTCTGACTTACTGGAAGGAAAGGGCTATTATTTCTCCCAAGTTTCTTATTGGTGAGCAATTCATTCATAGGGGATTCAATTTTCCTAATCTTCTTGAAATTCAAGGAGTTCTCCCTTTTATCCAAATGCAAGGTACGTACTATCCTGACTTAGTTAGGGTATTCTACTCTAGATTCAAATTTAGAGATCAAATTGCTACATCCTGTGTAAAAGGAGTTACAATAATTCTTGATGATGATATTTGGGAGAATGTTGCTCACTTTCCAATTAGAGAAGATGCTATTAACGTATATGGTGAGCTAGATGACTTTGACAGGTTCCTAGCTTATCGCTCTTTTCTGCGGAATCCCTCCATGGAGATTGGACGTATCCTTCATGCTGGACCTTTAAAGAAGGAAGAACGTATGATTTTACATTTACTTGTATGGATCTTATGTCCCTGGGCTACGAATCATGCCCAATGCTCTTCCATTGATCTTCGTATTATTCATGCCATAATGAATAATGAACCTTTAGATTGGGGCGTTCTTGTCACAATGACCATGTTAAAAGCAAAACGCCATCCTACATTCAAAATTCCATATGCTCTCCTTGTCTCCCGTATTCTTGAATATAAAGGAGTGAATGTTGAAGGTGAACAAGCAGTTAGAACAAATAACTTGAACCGCATGCTGGACAGCACATTGATTCACCTCCAAATGGTGCGAGTCAATGATATTTATGTTCACAAAGATGATGTTCCTAATCAAGGTGATGCAAATGAAGACTCTGATGAAGATATGCCTCCAGCTGCTGAGTTTCCCTCTGACCAAATCCAAAGTGTTGGAACTTCCTCTACTCATCATGAAACCCGTCAATCCATGGAAGACATGTTATCTGACATGAATCAGAGGATGCAATCATTCTTCACTCTTTCTAGAGTACGGCATGAGGAAATAATTCGTCGTATATCTGATGTAGATGATAAAGTGTGCCGTTTAGAAAATAGATTTGATGCACACTTTAATGATGATGATAGTGAAGACCTTTAAATTTTGTTCTTCTGTTATTTTCTATTGTTATTGTAATGAATGATTGTTTTTGTAATAAAATATGATGTTTCTTTAATGCTATGATTGAGGGGGAGTTTTCTCCAACTTATGCATATTTTGAAGGGGGAGCTCTTATGACTATTATGCAGAATTATTTTTGATTATAATCAAAATAGGGGGAGAAATATTTAAAGCCTCTTATAAATTGATTTTAAATATTATCTGGTATGTTTAATGTGTTTGTTAGTATGACAGATAAAATAGGTTATTACAAGGCTTTAAAAGATAATTTTGATCATCATCAAAAAGGGGGAGATTGTTGAACATTCAAGGACTTGATGTTGCACTTGATGAACATGAAGATTGTTGATTTTGATGATGATTCAAGAACTCAAAGACTTAGAGTGTTGAAGACTTGTTTTGTATTGTAATAACTCTATTTTAATTAGATTGAGTCTGTAATATTAGAGTTTAAGATAGTCGGTACATAGTCTGCACCTTAGAAGCTACAAAAAGCTCAAATTTATCATCCACGCTCGGCTTTAATCGATTATATAGGGAAATAATCGATTAAAACAGTGAGAAAAACCATTTTCTGTATCAACTCACTACTTTAATCGATTAAACCTCCTGATAATCGATTATCAGGTCTGATAATCGATTAAAACCCCTTTTAATCGATTAAAACAGAGAGGTTTTGGGTTCTGTTGATTTTGGCTCTGTTTTAATCGATTAATACTTCATTTAATCGATTATTTCAGTCTGTTTTTGATTTTAAACTTCAAATCAACCCTATTTTCGAAAACCCTATTTCCAAGAACCCTAGTTTCAAAATTCCCAATTCCTAAACCCTAATTTCTCTACTTAAACTCTTCTATGGCACTCAGAAATTTAGAACAACCTTTTCCATACAAAAGTTAAGTGCTGTGAGTGCCAGAGAACTGTTTGTTGCAAGGAAAGGGGGCTTTTGGAACATGGTGTGGGCTAGAAGCGATAAGAATCACTAAGTGGAGTTCTTAGTGGATTGTGTGCTGTGCCATCTCTAGGGAAAGCTGTTCATCATCTCTTGTGGATTTCAAGAGAGGTGTTTTCTTATCTTTATCTTTTCATTGTAATTTGTTTGTAACAACTTTGATCATAGTGACAGCGTTAATCCTCTGTTTGAGTGATTAGCAACTGGACGTAGGGTCTTTTGATCCGAACCAGTATAAATTTCCTGTGTAAGACTCTATCCCTTTCTCTATTTACATTTACACAGTTTTTAATCGGTAAAATTTGGGGAAAATTTTGAAAACCTAATTTTTATTAAGAAACCAATTCACCCCCCCTCTTGGTTTTTGTTCGACCACGCGAACATTCCGCTGCACGATTCTAACACGCGCCGCCTTCATCCACTGCTTCCTTCGTGCATGTGGTTCACGCACCACCTTGCTAGTGGTCATTTTGCCCTAGACCACCGCCATCTGGCTCACCTCATCGTCTTGAAGATGGATCTACCCTTTTTTTTTTATGTTCCAAAAGTTTGGTAACCCCTTTTGTATACACTGTCACAGAACGCTAGTTGTTATATGTTCAAGCAAAGTGATACTGTTTCTTGGTACTCTCTCATTGCTCTCGGTCTTCTCTCTCCAAACATCCTGCTAGATATTTTTTCTTGAGAGTCCTCTCTTGTTTCCTGAATAAAATGCCAGGACCTGCAACATCTGTATCTTTTTCTGGGACTCTTACTATAACAACAGAAAAATTAAATGGAAAAAATTACTTGTCTTGGGCCTCCTCTGTTGAACTCTGTTTTCTAGGACAAGGGGTTCATGATTATCTAGAAGATAATGGAAGTACAAGACTAGCATATCAGGCTCCTCAATGGAAGAAACTTGATTATCAACTCTATACTCTATTATGGCAATCAGTTGAACCAAATATTTTGAGCACTCTCCGATCCTTCAAGACATGTAATTCCTTCTGGAAAAAGGCCCAAAATATCTTTGCTAATGATATTCAATGGCTCTACGATTCTTCTAATAGACTAGCCTCCCTTAAGCAAGAGGATAATAATATGATGTCCTTTGTTGCTGAAGCTTAATCAACTGTTGAAGAATTAAAATTGTTCCTTGAGGCAGATTCATTAGAGGAGAAAAAGACGAAGCTGAATAAATTCTATATGGTTATGATTCTTAGGGCTATGAATCCAGAATGTAATCATGTTAGAGAGCAAATTTTAACTCGACAAGAAGTTCCTTCTATGGAGAGTTTGATCACAAGGCTACTTCGTGTTCCATTTATCAAAGGTAAAAATAGTCAAGAGCTTGTTGAATCCTCCGCCATGATTTCTGCTCATGGAAGAGGTAATCATGACAATAGAGGACGTGGTGTTAGAGGATGTCCTTAGTGCACTCATTGCAAAATAATGGGTCATACTAAGGAAAATTGCTTTGCTCTGCATGGCTATCCTGATAAGACAACCAATACTTCAAAATCTGAAGTTGTTGAGGACAAGTTCTCTCATGAAGAGTATCAAGAATATTTAAGGATGAAATCAACCAGTCTGGCTCAAGCATCGACAACTCGAAATTCGTCAACCGCTTGCATTTTGCAATTTGTAGAAAGTCAAAATCCATGGATTATTGACTCAGGTGCTTCTGACCACATGTCTGGTGTCACCACCGTTCGTTCCGACATCTCGGGACATCTCGAACGTTTGTGCGAGCGGTTGCGATATGATGGATTAGACTCACTTTTTTTGTAAAAATATGATCATTGCTTCTGAGGTGCTCAACAACTGAACTAACCTCTAATAGAAGCAAGGTTTTCGTAAATAGGGTTCTATGGAGTCGCCACCAATTTTTTTACCATAAACATTGGAAAAGGATAAAAAGGGCCTTGGTTTTAAGAAAAACCAAACTTGGCCATTATAACCAGAGTTAGGTAAGGGAGTTAGTTACGTGTGGGGAAGGTATTAGCACCCCCACAATGCCCCTTTTGGGTTCCCTATGACGAATTAATTCATAAAATAAAGATTAAGAGAAATTACGCGATTACCCTATTTCATTCTATAGTATTAAAATGATTATCTACATTATCCTATTTTCTATTGCATATAGAAAGCAATAATAGAGAAGAGTAGTGAAAAGACCCTCCGAAGCAAGCTTTTATTACAAATCTTCAACTCTGAGGATGCTTTTTGGCTATCCTCCCGCACTACAAGGACTCTCATCTCCGGAATACAAGAAAAGAATTTTACACTATCGAATGCTGGATATCTCAAAAGAGATTTCCTTAACCGATTGTTACCTTATAGGCAATCGGAAAGATCATTCGAGAACTAGAAGTGTATGAGAGAGTAGAGAGAAGTGAAAATTGTGTGAATGTCGCCGCCGTCAAAAGAGGCGGTCGGAGCGACACGATGGATTTATTTGACTCATGTTTTTTAAAGTGTGCTTCTACGCCTTTAGGTTGTCCGATAACTGGGTTGGACCTAAGGGCGAGGTTTTCAAAATGGTTTGAGGAGTTGCCACCATTATTTTTACCAAAAACATTGGAAAAGGAAAAAGAAGGCGATGGTTTTTAAGAAAAACCAACTTTGGTCATTACAACCAGAGTTAGGTAAGGGAGTTAGTTACGTGTAGGGAAGGTATTAACTTCCCTACGATGCTCCTTTCGGGTTCCCTATGATGGACCATTTTTTATAAAGAAATAAGAACTTTAAGATTACGCTTTTACCCTTATTTATTCATTGCAAAAATTAAGTTATTGACTACATGGCCCTTAATAACTAATGCACAGAGATATTATCTAAAAAGCAATAAAATATAGTAAATGGATATGGAAGAACCTTCGAAGCAAGATTTTTTATAATATGCTCTTGAAAAGGGTGCTTTTTGGCAAACCCCGCGCTCTACAATGATGTTCGCTCTTTTCTCGCAGCACTTTAGAACGCTTCCTAACAACTCTAGAACTCTAGAAATGCTTCAGAGGGGTTTTATGAGAGTATTTTGAGAATTGTATAGTAGGAGAAGTTGATGAATTGTGTGAAAATAAGGAGAAAGTCCCCCCCCCCTTTTATAAGAATTCGCACCTGTCAGGTCAGGACCGTCGTCTCGCCAAACAAGACGGCGGTCTCGCCTTTGGCGAGTGGCAAGTGGCGAGATGGCGGTCTCGCCCTTAGCCAATGGCGAGATGACGGTCTAGCCAAACGAGACGACGGCTTGGACCCTTTGGGTGAAATTACTTATATTTTGTGGACAAAATTCCTTCCTATTCTAGTATGGGGCCTATTGATCAATCCTAGGGACCTTTTAGGCCTTTCCCATCTTCGAACGAAAGTCTTTTGCTCTTTATTTTGAGACCGGGCAAGATTTGGGGTCTACAATTGCCCTCTCTTAACCTAACTAGCCTATTGTTGGCTCAATATGCCAAAAATATCGGTTGGAGGTTGAAGGAGTTAACCCTCTTGCCCGGTTGTCCTTCAGTTGCTTCCCTTATTGTGGTAGCCGACCTTCTGGATGCTAAGTGTGATCCTCTGGGATGCTCCTTTGATGTGGTAACTGACCCCTTTGGCTGATGAGTACAAACCCCCATCTGGTTGTAAAGTCTGGTTTAAACCCCCTTTTGTAAGGCTTG
This sequence comes from Sphenostylis stenocarpa, assembly GCA_963425845.1. Lineage (NCBI taxonomy): Eukaryota > Viridiplantae > Streptophyta > Magnoliopsida > Fabales > Fabaceae > Sphenostylis > Sphenostylis stenocarpa. The sequence goes on from OY731403.1 coordinate 69,860,166, forward strand.
ATGAACACGCACCCCATTTGGTTTGATGAGTATTAACCCCCATCTAGTTGTTGGAATCGGTTTAAGCCCCCTTTTGTAAGGCTTGATGAGTACGCACCCCCATCTGGTTTGACGAGTACGAACCCCAAACTGGTTGGATGAGTACGCGCCCCCATCTAGTTGGGAAGTCCACTTTGTAGGACTGGTGCGACTTATTGCTCTGGCTCATACGCAACAATTTTGCCTGTGTGTCGGTCTTTGTCTTCGGGACCTTTCTTGTCACGAAGTTGTGGTGGCGGCTTACTGCTCTGGCTCATGCGTCGTTCCTTGTAAGGAGTGTTTCTGCTTGATATTCTATTTTTGACTGTAGACCCCTAATCTTGCCTGGCCTCATAATAAGACCAGAAGACCTCCTTTTCGAAGATGGATGAAGCCTAAGAAGCCATTAGGAGAGACTATTAGGCCCCATACTAGGATAGGAAGGGATTGCTACATTAAAATAAGGATTTTCACCTTCAGGGATCGAGACCGCCGTCTTGCCTTTCGGGACCGCCATATCGCCATTGCAGCAAGTCGAGACCGCCGTCTCATTTGACGGGATGGCCATCTCGCCACTTGCGAATGGCGAGACCCCCCTCCCGGTTGGTGAGAAGGCCGTCTCGCCAAACGAGACGGTGGTCTCGCCACTTTTGCAAGGCGAGACGGCCGTCTCGACCTGACAGGTGCAAATCCCTATAAATAGCAGCTCTTTTCCCTTCATTTCACACAGTTCTTCCACTTTCCCTTCTAAACTTCTTCAAATTTTCTTCCTAGAACCCCTCCGAAGCATTTCCGGAGTTTCTGAGAGTTTCTTAGAGATTTTTATAGCGTTTCCAAGAGATTTCCGGTGTTGTAAAGAGTGAAGGGTTGCCAAAACGCACCCTAGTTTTCAAGAAATTTATTAAAGAGCTTGCTTCAGAGGTTTCTTCACTCTCTCCATCTCTTTATGGCTTTTATTTTTAAATTGCGTAATAGATATTAGGGCCATGTAGTCATTCTTTTAATTTCGCAAATAAAAAGGGTAAAAGCGTCTTTTCACAAAGTTTATTTATTAAATAGTTGGCTTATCATAGGGAACCCGAAAGGGGCATCGTAAGGGAACTAACACTTCCCTTACACGTAACTAACTCCCTTACCTAAACTCTGATTTTAGCGACCAAAGTTGGTTTTCGAAAACCAACGCCTTTTTACTCCTTTTTCGATGTTTCCGGTAAAAACATTGGTGGCGACTCCATAAGAACCCTTCAAAATTAGTTCTTGGGTTAGCCCGGTTATCGAACAATCCAAGAACACTTTTTCGAAAACCTCGCGCCCTAGGTTCAACCTGGTTATCGAACAACCTAAAGGCGTTGTAACCACACCCATAAAATGCAAAAATTGGAAAGTCGGAACCATTGCGTCGCTCCGACCGCCTCGTTTTGACGGCGGCGACAGATGGCGACTCCACTGGGGAAGCCTAGAGAGTTGATCCCATTTAGTGATGGGCCAGCTTAAACAAATAAACCAAGAAATTACGCTTTTACCCTACCTTGTATTATAACATGTTTTAATACTTGACTTTAATAACTGTTGTTTGTTTATTTTTACGCAATTGTTTGAAATACAAATTGTACACAAACCTTTGCACACAACAGTTCTCTCTATACCAGGGGGCAAGTGAGAAATCCATAGGGAGTGGGTGGCAGGTACGGTTCGCTATAATGATGGCCTTGTGCCCACCAGTGTGATCGGAAACCACCACTCAAGGTGATAACCTTCCTCTTTTGGCACGAAGACTGACTATGGCCTTAGTGCTAAGCATGGTCGGAAGGCTAGAGAGTGGGGACCCTATAATGGGGGCACCTTGGGGGCCTTAGCCTTGGTGAGAACAGTTAGAACCTACCTTCGCCAATGCACTTTTCTGCAGGAAAACCCTACCTCGTGATTAAAACGACTTCTCGCCTGTTCGCGGATGATTGAATTGTGTGCGCATTTGTTTGTTACATTTGTTTGTTGCATAGCATAACCAAATAACAGAAATATCATAGAAAACATTTTTTGCAATAAACACCCTTATCTCGGACAGTCTGCCTTTTAGCTAGCCTAGTTTCAGGTTCTTTGTAAGCTAAGTAGCCACGCAGTCCGACAGAAGAGATAAGGGACGCTAAATATTATTCTTTCGCATAAAGCCATTTTTTATCTCGGACAGTCTGCCTTTTAGCTAGCCTGGTTTCAGGTTCTTTGTAAGCTAAGTAGCCACGCAGTCCGACAAAAGAGATAAAAGGCTATAAAATAATAAAAATCAAATAAAAATCCAATTCCAAAACAACAAATGGGACCTTGTTAATAAACATTACACTCATAAATCATTCATATAGGTAGTTTATTTCCAAAAAATACGCAAATACCATACATCATGTAGAAATAAAACATGATAAATAGGAAAATAAACACTCACATTCATACCTACAATAAGCATCATATTCATAAAGCATGCATTTTGGGTTTAGAAAATGGAGGGGACTAGTAGACAGTTGAAGAAAGTGGACATTCCTCGGTACCATACTGAGAAGCTGGAACGGCTTTGCACAATAATGCCACCGGAGGTCCGCTCTGACTTTGAAAAATCCTATGGACGAATTCTCGACCTGCTGAAGATCTATGTCGATCAAGTTTTCATCAGGGTACTAGTTCACTTCTGGAACTCTAGTCTGCGCTGTTTCAAATTTCCACAGTTCGACATGGTGCCCACCTTGGAGGAGTATGAGATTATGCTGAAATGGCCCAAATTAGCTGGGGTCCATCTCCGCCACGGGGCATATACTTCTGCAGCACAAGTCGTTGCCATCATCCGATTGCCATTCCGGCAGACTACCCTGATAGAAAAAGGGAACATCCAGGGTTGGAAAGTCTCAATGTTAGAAGACCATCGTCCAATTTGGCTGAAAGGGCAGAATGGGTCGCTTTTAACAAAACCCTGGCCTTAATCATATTTGGAACAATCTTGTTTCCCTTCCACATCGACACAATGGATCAAGCCGTCATGGATGCCTTCTTCGCCTGGGACATGAACTCGAAGAGTCCCTTGCCTGCAATTCTTGCCGACACCTTACTCTCGGTGGAATTTTGCCGCCAGAAACAAGGAAAAACACTTCGTTGTTGCTCTTCACTACTCTTTGTGTGGGGCATCACGCATTTTTACGCCTCTAGTCACATGGGGATGTTCCCCGATCCTTTGAGGAGCTTCTCCAAAATCCCCCTCCAATGACGCTTAACCTCGGAGTGGAAGGACAAGTTGGAACAATGGGACGCCAACCATTTATCCTGGGTCTGCCCTTGGTTCTGACCCGGTCCAGTCCTCATCACTCAGGGGTTGCATAGCCTATTCACCTAGAGTAGCTATGAGACAACTCATGAGGACTCAAACTACAATATCCCTAGGGGAACTCGGAGGACTGTGTTTCTTTGGAGACCCATGCACAATCGCTAACTCACTAGCCGTGAGAAGAGCATGAGAGAGACCAGTTTTTATGGGAGATAGAGAGCTAGGAAAAGCTCGAGTGGCTGTCTCCAGTGACTATGAGGTGTGGAGAAAAAGAAGAGGGATGTCTCAACCATCCACCTCACTCATTACATGCGCCAATAGTGAAGAGCTGCAAGCTCAAGTCGATGCCTTGACCCAGAGGGCCCAGATGAGGGCCCTTGAGGAAAGAGAAAAAGAATATATCCTCACCATTGATGGTCTGCAAAGGCAATGCAAGAAAAAGGATCATGAAATAGAGCGCCTCAAGGATCAATGTGATGATTCTAATGAGCAAGCTATCCGAGCATCCAAAGCTGCTAGAACCAGCTCGGATAGCCAACTTCAAGAAATAACCGCCAAATCAGCACACCTTGAGGCCAAATTAGCAAAATAGGCTCAGACGATCAAGGACTTGTTGCAAGACCTCACCAGGACTCGGTCAGAAATACGCCAAGAGCGAGAGGCCAATCGGAGACTCAATAAAAGTCTCGCTGAGCTACGCTACAAAGAAAGAGACTGGCTAGCTCAGTACGGCCAAGTACTACAAGAAAAGGACCGAGCCCTTGCAAAACTCAAAGAACTACAAGCCTTGGTCGTCCATCAAGAGGCGAAGATCAAAGATGCTCAAAAGTACAGTGAAGATATGAGCCAGGCATTCCAAAAGCAAAGCGAAGCACTTGCTCGTCATGTCCGGGAAGCCGAAAGGGAATTACATAGAGATCAAGACCCGCTTGTGGGTGTCGCCACCATCCGTTCCGACGTCCAGGGACATCTCGAACGTTTATGCGAGCGGTCGCGAAAAGATGGTTTAGACTCGCGTTTTTTGTTAAAATGTGTTCATTGCTTCCGAGGTGCTCAACAACAGAACTATCCTTTAATAAAAGCAAGGTTTTTGAAAAGGGGTTCTTATGGAGTCGCCACCAATGTTTTGACCGTAAACATTGGAAAATGATAAAAAGGCTTTGATTTTAATAAAAACCAAACTTGGCAATTATAACCAGAGTTAGGTAAGGGAGTTAGTTACGTGGGGGGAAGGTGTTAGCACCCCCACAACGCCCCTTTTGGGTTCCCTATGACGGATTAATTCATTTAAGTGAAGATTATAAGAAATTACACGATTACCCTATTTTATTGCATAATATTTAAGAAATGGCTATCTACATGATTTTATTTTATATTGCATACATAAAGCAATAAATAAAGCAGTAAAAGAGAAGAGAAATGAAAAGAACCTCCATAGCAAGCTTTGTATTGCGAATCTTTAATCGTGAGGATGCGTTTTGGCAATCCTTCGCTCTACAAAGACTCTCCTCTCCGAATATAATACCGACTCTACTAAATTTTACAGAAGAATCGAATGTTGGAATGTAATTCCTTAACTGATTGTTACCTTATTAAGGCAATCAGAGAGTTCATTCAAAGTAGGAAGAGAAGACAAGTACTGGGAGTTGTCTGGTGTGTGAAAAAGTGGAAAATGAGCCTCCTATTTATAGTTTTCGCAGCCTGGCAGCTTGGGACGGCCGTCCGGGGCCTGGAAAACAGGGATGAGCGTCTGGAGAGGTTAGGACGGGCGTCTGGGATTTGGGACGGCCGTCCCATTCAAATTTGGGACTTGAGACGCGCGTCTCAACTTTGGGACGGGCGTCCCACTTGGCCAGGGCAGCTTGGGATGGCTGTCTCAACTTGTTTTGGCCAGCTTTTGTGTTCTGGGAGCCCCGGGAAGCTTTCCTTTCTTTATTCGGACGTCGATTGATGCCGATAGATGTCCATTGAAGCTTTATCTTCATATAGGAAGTCTTCTTGGCCTTTATTGAGATTCCGAGCGAGCTTTGTCTTGTTATAGGAAGTCTCCTTAGCCTTTATTGAGAGACCGGGCAAAATTAGGGGTCTACAGTGGGTTTCTTTAGGCTTTTCCGTTTCTGTCAAAAGTTGCTTCGTAGTATGGAATAGGGTAATGTACACCTTCTACGGATAAATGAAACTTTTCTTTATTCAACAATTGTCTACTTGCATGCATATCATTCATTTGCATATCTAATTTCCCTTCCTTCGCTCTTAATAAATAAGACAATAAAAAGGAAGGATTAACTGACACGTCTTCCAAATCAGAAGAATGGAGAGAAAGCCACTCCTAGTCAAGTTTTCCCCAACGGTTGATTCACCACAAGAGGACAATAAGCCTCGACTGTTGGTCCTCAAAAATAAGGAAGAGGGGGCAAGGACACCAGTGCGACTATTTATGCCACGTCCTTTCCCCTACCAGTCAAATAAAGTTGTACCATGGAGATATGAAGAATCTTCGCCAATAAAGGAAGATATCTCCAACATAGCCAGCATCGGGGGCATGACTAGAAGTGGAATAGTGTACTCCCCCAGGGACTCACAAGAAGATGTCCCCAAAAATAAAGGAAAAAATAAAAAGATCGAAGAAAAAGAAAATAAAGAATCCAAGGAGGATATGGAGGAATTATTCCAGTTTATAAGGCAAAGCGAGTATTCCATTATTGACCAGCTCAATCATACACCTGCAAAGATAACCTTGTTATCTCTAATGATGAGCTCGGAACCGCACAGAAATGCCCTGATGAAGTTCTTGAGCGAGGCGCATGTACCTCACACCATATCCCAAGAAAAGGTTGAGAGGATCGTCGGTCACATTATGGCAAGTGATCACCTCACCTTCACAGAGGAAGAACTCCCCCTCGAGGGATCAAACGACAATAAACCCTTGCACATTTCAATCAAGTACAAGGAGTACCTCATCGCCAAAGTTCTTGTGGATAACGGGTCATCCTTGAACGTGATGCCCAAGTGCACACTAGACAAGTTGACTATCCAAGGAACCCGTCTGCGCCCAAGCAGCACCATCGTTCGAGCCTTTGATGGATCAAAACGAGAAGTAGTGGGAGAAGTTAATTTGCCAATCCAAGTCGGACCCACTATCTTCGACGTCGATTTTCATGTAATGGACATTACTCCAGCATACAGTTGTCTCCTCGGCAGGCCTTGGAATCATGACGCTAAAGTAGTACCTTCGATGCTCCACCAGAAAGTCAAGTTCATAGTGGATGACAAATTGGTCACGGTCCAAGCAGAAGATGATATCCTGATTAGTGGACCGTCCACCAAACCTTATGTGGATGCGGCTGAAGAGGCCCTTGAAACATCTTTTCAAGCGGTCAAAATTGCCAACGTAGAGAGACTTCTCAAAAACACAAATGTAGCCCGCATGATGATGAAGCATGGTTACCATCCTAGCCAAGGACTGGGGGCAGATTCCCAAGGCATGAGGGAACCCCCAGAATTCAAAGATAATCCTTTCAAGTGTGGCCTAGGATATGACCCTACTAAGGGCCGAGCAGAAGGAAGAAAAGGGAAGTCTCCCCTCCGCACACTCAAGCAAATATTCCGAAGCGGGGAAATACAAGCGTCAAGAGCTACCCTAGTCATTAGGAGATATTTTTCTTCACTTAAGGGATGTAAACCCAATGATTTTTAGAGATTATCCCCCGGGGCTAGCTCGACCCCGGGCATTTTAGGGCACATATTCCCTTATTAATTAATAAAGAATACATTTCTTACTATCTGCTTCTCTTCTTACTACTTCATGACTAGACCTCACAATAACCTTGTCTAAGTAAACAAAAAAAAAAGAAAAAAGAAGAAGAATAAAAAGCGCATCCAAATAAACAAAACTTGCCATTTCCATTACAGTCAAGCTAGTTGATTAGAAGCACAAAATAAGGCTTTATCCCACCATAAAGAAAGTCATGCTTCGCCAATATTGTGAAAAATAATAACAAAAAAGAAAAAACCCATAGAAGCCAAAGGCCAAAAAAAGAAGGGGCAAAATACCCTAGGAAACCCACTAAGGGGGCTACGCAAAAGATAGGGTCAACCCGGTAGGACACCCGAAAAAAAATAAAGGGTAGCCTAGGCAAAAGTTAGGGTTACAAAATAAGGTCCGCTTGGATTCCCTAAAACAAAAACAAAAAAGGAACCTAGACAAAAGGTAGGGCCAAAACACAATATCCTAGTTCGAAAACCCAAAGGGCGATCTAGGGAAATCAACTAGCCATAAAAAGCAATGGAAACAGACTAAGGCGCAAGTACAAAAAAAAGGGAAACGTTTGTTTAGACAAAAGCGTAAACACCCAGGCCTAACCTTAGCCAACCATTCTTACAAAAACCCTTTTTCTAAATAAAAATTAACCGTCTAAAACACAAGCCATTGAATTTGCCCTCTTACTTCTTATCTCTTGACCCTCACAATATTATTCTAATAATTAATTTGGGAATATGGAGGCGTATAGTCAACAAGAGGATTGAAATCCCTAAAAGTGAAGAAAAAGGGACATTGACATGGCAAAGTGTACTCCACAAAAAAAGAGTGAAAAAGAAAAAGCAAAGAAAAAAGAAAGAAAGAAAAATCAAATTATTCTTCGGTCACAAGAAGTCTGGAATGGTACATCCAAATACAAGAACGCAGACCAAAGGGTACTCGTCGTCACAAGACACGTCAGATAAATCCTTCTAAAAAAACTAAATGAAATAGGCATTATAGGACGTCAAACATGAAAACATTGCATGCATAAAATGTTTTTGAACCAGGTCCTATTTTTCTTCAAAAAAAAAGAAGCTTCTACAAATCGAGACCGTTGTCTCGTATGTCCATACCGTCGTCTCGATTTTCAGTAAAATGAGACCACTGTCTCGACCAACGAGACCGCCGTCTTGACTTGACAAAAAATGAGACCGCCTTCTCGCTTGGTGAGACGGCCGTCTCGCTTAAAGCCAAAGTCGAGACCGCCGTCTCGAGGTTCCAGACGGCCGTCCCGAATAGCACGAAATTGAGACCGCCGTCTCCACACCTCCTCTTGCACTCCTACCCTCCATTCTCTCACTCGCAAGCACCCTATTGTCAAAATGCACCGTGGAGATCAGTCTATAAAGAGAAGAGGCTCTGGCGGCCCTAGCAGCTGCTCATCTCCCGCTCCGCAGGACCCCACACAGCTTTCACCACTGTACCAGGCTCGCCTAGAGCACATCCGAGGGTATACATTGCACCCCATGTTAAGATTGGACTTCGGCATCCTCGCCGAATTCGGGTGGGAATATGATGTTCGCGCCCACATCGACAGCATAGGGTGGCGCTTTCTCCTCCAGTCTCCACCCACCCACGTCTACCCTCAGGCGGTGTTAGAGTTCCTCACCTCCATCTCCTACGCCGAGACCCCCTCCATGGTACCGGGTCTGTCACCAACAAAAATGGTGACGTACTTCATGGGTGGGATGTACCAGACCACCACCCTGGACGAGTTTAATGTGACCATTGGATTCGTCCAGCCCGATGACGTGCTGACTCGAGACTACCAGGATGCCATCTGCGCGCGCCCCACCAACCTCACCGCCGACGAGATGTGCGAAGAGCTAACCGGGGCGCACACTTTGCCCACACAGTTGAAGGGCTCTGCACTTCCCCCCGCCCTCCGTATCTGCCACAAGCTGCTGGCTGGGACTATCCACGGGCGGAAAGAAAGCCAGGGTAAAGTTACCCTCCCGGACCTCTTCGTCCTCTACTGCATGAGCTAGAGGCGTCGGTGCAACCCTGGCTATTTCTTCCTGAAGGCCCTCAAGGACTTCGAGAGTCGGCCCGTGGGAGCCGTCCTCATGGCTCCCCTCATTACCCCCCTGGCAGAAAAATGGGGGTGTAGTGGCAGGGAGGAACTGGCCTCCAGCCTCTGACCCGAGACTATCAATGGGTTATTCCTAGTTAGCATGGGGATGCTGCTACGCCAAGGACCCGGTTGATCCTCCACCCCTCATTGGATATAACTTTGGATCTCTAGGATCTCGTAGCAATGCACGATCTCCTGACACCTCCCGAGTTCCAACAACAGCAGCAACAACAACAGCAGTACACAGACAATTTTGCTGGCATCAACTGCAACATCTACGATTTGCGCCAGCAATTCGACCAGATGTCTATGAGACAAGAGCAAATGTCTCTAAGACAGGATGTCTTTGACACGATATTGGAGACATTAAACCAATACCAAGAGGGAATAAGGCAGGACCTGGCGACATTCCAACAAGAGTACCGCGACGAAGCCCGGGATCAAGAAGAATTCTGAAGACATCTGTATCGGCAGTTCCCCTCTTATGGATCGTCTCCAGACTCGAGTCCTCTGTCTTAGAGATAGGGCTTAGAAAATAAACTGTTGTAATAAATTTTTATCATAAATAAAATTTCATTTCATTCATTTTGATCTCCTTTTCAAAGAGTCAGCGTAACAAAAAAAAACTAAGAGTAAAAAGACTTACGCTCAAAAAATCCAAAATCCAAAATCGCGAGAAATAAGAGATAAAGCCGCGGAAAAAGGCAGGATTAAAACAAGTCAATCACCTTGACCAATAGCCTTCGACAATCAAGCAAGAGTCGAATAAAAAAGACTACCCGACAACCACCAAAGTCGGATGACCATCATCCAAAAGATCAAAATCAAAGAATCCCCACCAACCAACAAGCTGGATGAACACCAACAGAATCCCCGGCACAGACCGGACGACCACTCTCAGAAAAGACACAGAGAAGAGAACACATCTCAACACTCGGCACATGAGCTAGAGCAGTAAGCCGCCACCACAGCCAAAGGTTCAGCTACCGCAAGAGGGAGCATCCGGAGGCACAACACCAGATGAGGGTGTATACACATCAAGCCTTACAAAATGGGGCTTACTAGATGGGGGTTAATACTCGTCAAACACCAGATGGGGGTGTATACTCATCAAGCCTTACAAAAGGGGGCTTACCATACAGGGGTTCATACTCGTCAGACACCAGATGGGGGTGTATACTCATCAGGCCTTACAAAAGGGGGCTTACCAGGCAGGGGTTCATACTCGTCAAAATAGATGGGGGTTCATACTCATCAGCCGAAGGGATCAGCTACCGTCAGAAGGAGCATCCCGGAGGCGCACAACGTACTTTTCCCCAAAAGATCCACTGCTGCAAAGATGGGACGTCTGAAGGGCAACCAGGCAAGAGGGTCAACTCCTTTACCCTCTAGTCGATCTTCTTGGCACAACAAGCCAGTAGTCGACTAGTCAGGTAAAGGGGGGGCAGCTGTAGACCCCTAATCTTGCCCGGCCTCATAATAAGACCAGAAGACCTCCTTTTCGAAGATGGATGAAGCCTAAGAAGCCATTATGAGAGACTATTAGGCCCCATACTAGGATAGGAAGGGATTTCTACATTAAAATAAGGATTTTTGCCTTCAGGGATCGAGACCGTCATCTCGCTTTTCGGGACCGCCCTCTCGCCATTCCAGCAAGTCGAGACTGCCGTCTTGGCACTTGCGAATGGCGAGACCCCCCTCCCGGTTGGTGAGAAGGCCGTCTCGTTTCTGGAAAAGTAGATACCGTCGTCTCGTTTGGCGAGATGGCGGTCTCGCCACTTTTGCAAGGCGAGACGGCTGTCCCCAACGGCGAGACGACCGTCTCGACCTGACAGGCACGAATCCCTATAAATAGCAACGCTTTTCCCTTCATTTCACATAGTTCTTCCACTTTCCCTTCTACAACTTCTTCAAATTCTCTTCCTAGAACCCCTCCGAAGCATTTCCGGAGTTTCTGAGAGTTTCTTAGAGATTTTTATAGCGTTTCCGAGAGATTTCCGGTGTTGTAAAGAGCAAAGGGCTGCCAAAACGCACCCTAATTTTCAAGAAATTTATTAAAGAGCTTGCTTCGGAGGTTTCTTCACTCTCTCCATCTCTTTATTGTTTTTATTTTTAAATTGCGTAATAGATATTAGGGCCATGTAGTTATTCTTTTAATTCCGCAAATAAAAAAGGTAAAAGCGTCTTTTCACAAAGTTTATTTATTAAATAGCTGGCTTATCATAGAGAACCCGAAAGGGGCGTCGTAAGGGAACTAACACTTCCCTTACATGTAACTAACTCCCCTACCTAAACTCTGGTTTTAACGACCAAAGTTGGTTTTCGAAAACCAACGCCTTTTTACTCCTTTTTTGATGTTTCCGGTAAAAACATCGGTGGAGACTTCATAAGAACCCTTCAAAATTAGTTCTTGGGTTAGCCCGGTCATCGAACAATCTAAGAAAACTTTTTCGAAAACCTTGCCCCTAGGTTCAGCCCGGTTATCGGAAAACCTAAAGGCATTGTAACCACACCCATAAAACGCGAAAATTGGAAAGTCGGAACCATCACGTCGCTCTGACCGCCTCGTTTTGACGGCGACGACATTGACTTTCTTGACGAAGTCTTCCGGTGTGCCAGGAATTTGTTGGTCTTCCTCCAGCTAGTTGAGTGTTGGGGATTCTTTGTTAATGGTCATCCGACTTTGTTGGTTCTCGAGGGTTTTTGGTGAATGCCTTTTACATAGGCAGGAATTTGCTAGGAATTTTGTCGATTTTGGTAACGCCTCTGAACAGGCGGGCGTTTTTTATTGTTTTACTTTTCTCTTTGATGGGAGGAAGGTGGTTAATGCTTGGGATTTTTTAATCTCGCCTTTTTCCGCGGTTTATTCTTTTTCTCGCGATTTTGGATTTTGGCTTTTTCGGGATAGTGCGTAAGCCTTTTTACTTTTTAGTCTATTTTTATTACACTGGCTTTTTTGAATTTTTTACAGGATATATATATATATATATACAACAGTGTTCCTAAGGCGGCGGCGGGCTCGACTGCGAGGCTGAAGACGACTCAGGAGGAGGAAATTGTCGAAGCATGTGTCTCTGAAACTCTTCCTGGCTCCGAATCATGCCAGGTACATGTTGATTGATCGTATCGAGGCTCTATATCACTCCTTCATGCCTCTGGTTGATAGTCTCCAGCCACGTCTCGAAGACATTCTACCTCAGGGACATCTGATCTAACTGCTAGCGGATATCGTCCATGTGGCGGTGGACGTCGGGAAAGTCATCCCCATACTGTTGCTGCTGCTCAAACTCCGGGGTCATGGGGATCTCCTCTGACTCATCCAGATCCCGGATGTCCAAAGTCATGGCGAGCACCGGGTGGAGGGTCAATTGGGACCCTTGCTTGATGAGCATGCCCATGTTGATGAGCATGGACCCGCTAATAGGCTTGGGCCAGAGGATAGAGGGAATGTCGTCCCAATGGGCGGATCCCCATCTCTTTGTCAGCGGGGTGATGAGGGGAGCCATAAGGATGGCTCCAATGGGGTGGCTCCCGAAGTCCTTTAGAGCCCTCAAGAAAAAGTAGTCGGGATTACACCGGCGTCCGTGCAGCATGCAGTGCAGTACGAAGCGATCGGGCTGGATGATCTTCCCCTGACTATGCTTTCGTGCGTAGATCATCCCCGCCAATAGCTTGTGGCAAATGCGAAGAGGAGGGCTGAGGGCCAACTCTTTCATCAGGGCCGATAGAATCTGCGACCTGGTGAGATCCTCCCAAATCTCACCGGTTGTGAGGGCAGCTGGCCGCTTATAGATGGCTCCCTAGTAATCTGGCGTCAGGGTGTCCGCGGGCTAGTTGAAGCCCATGGTGATGTTGAACTCATGCAACATCATCGTCTGATAGGTCCCGTTCATGAAGTACGAGAACATCCTCGTCTGAGGGACACCCAGGAATAGTGTTGGCATATCGACCATCATGACGGAGGCGAGGAACTCCATCACGACCTCGTGGTAGATGCAGGTAGGAGGGTCCTAGAGTAGGAAGTCCCACCCAATGCTATGGATGTAGCCTCGTACATCCTCGTCCCAACCGAACTCGGTCAGGATGCTGAAGTCCAGGCGCAGCAGAGGGTGCCAGGAGTAGCTCCTAATATGATCTAGCCTGGTGGAGCCTGTGGTGTTGGGGTGCTCTGGTCGGATCCTTGACCTCTCTTTCGGGGCCTAGAAGACTCTCCTTGTTGCATTTTCCTCAAAGACACTCAAGTATTTATGGGGATGTATGAGAGGATGCAGGAATGGAATGCTTTGAAATTGACCCAAAAGCCCTATATATAGAAAATCTTTTTTTTTTGGTCGGGACCGCCGTCTAGGATTCAGGACAACCATCTCAAATTTTCGGGGTTCGAGACCGCCATCTAGAATGTCGAGACGACAGTCTCGTTCTTCGCGACATGGCGAGAAAGTCGTCTCACCAAACAAGACGACTGTCTCACCTTTACTGAATGGCGAGATGCCCATCTCGCCAAACAAGATGGTGGTCTCGATTTCAGTGAATGACGAGACAGCGGTCTCGCTAAACGAGACGACCGTCTGGGCCTTTCGAGGGTGTTTTTTTTTTTTGAAAAATATAAGACCCTGTTCAGAAACATCTATGCATGCAATGTTTTCATGTTATGTGTCCTATAATACTATTTAGTTAATTTTATAGAAGGATTAACTAATGTGTCTTTTGAAGACGATGCCCTTCTGATGTCGTTCTTTAGTTGTACTTGTTTGTACCATTCCAGACTTAATATGACCAAAGTGTTGAAACATACAAGGACATGAATGTTAAAGTTACATGGACATGAAGCTTGTTGATTTTGATGATGATTCAAGAACAATGGACTTAGAGAGTTGAAGACTTGTATTCTTGTATAATAACTCTGTTTTGATGATTTTGAGTCTGTAATATTAGAGTCTAAGATAGCCATCATATAGTTTACTCTTTAGAAGCTTCAAAAACTCATTTTTATCAAAACCACACTGGTTTAATCAATTAACAGGCTAAATAATCGATTATTACAGAGAAAAACCATTTTCTGTATTAGCTCTCTGGAATAATCAATTAGCAGCTGAAATAATCGATTAACAACCCAAATAATCGATTAAAACAGTGCGGTATGGGTTCCTGTTGATTTTGGCTCTGTAATAATCGATTAACACTTGAGATAATCGATTATTTCAGCCAGATATGCATTTTGAACTTCAAATTGAACCAAGTTTCGAAAACCCTAGTCCTAATACACCAGGTTTCGAAAATCTCCAATGCTCAAACCCTAATTCATCTACTTAAGGTTCTCTAAGGCTCTCTGCAAATAGAACAACCTTTTTCAAACAAAAGTTGAGAGCTGTGATTGCCAGAGAACTGTTTGTTGGAGGAAAAATGGGCTTTTGGAACCTAGTGTTGGCTAGAAGCGATAAGAATCACTAAGTGGAGTTCTTGGTGGATTGTGTGTTGTGCCGTCTCTAGGGAAAGTTGTTCTTCATCTCTTGTGTGACTCAAGAGATGTGTTTTCGTTACCCTATCTTTGCATTTGTAATCTGCTTGTATAACCTTGATTATAGTGACAGCGTTAATCCTCTGTTTGAGTGATTAGCAACTGGATGTAGGGTCTTTTGATCCGAACCAGTATAAATCTTCTGTGTAAGACTCTATCCTTATCCTATTTACGTTTACATAGCATTTTAATCAGTAAAATTTGGGAAAAAATTTTAAAACCTAATTTTTGTTAAGAAAGCAATTCACCCCCCCCTCTTGGTTTTTGTCCGTTCACGCAAACATTCCGCTGCGCGATTCTAACAAGAGGTATCAGAGCTTGCTCTGATAGTTATCCTTTCTGGAAAGTTAGAATGCAAATCTTTTTAGAGTATGTTGATAGAGGTGTTTGGGACGCTATTTTAAATAGTCCCTATATTCCTAAAGTTTCTAAAAACGGAGTAGATGTTCCTAAACCATTTTCTAGATGGACGACGGAGGAAAATAGAAAAGCTCAATTTGACGTTAGGGTTAGAAATATTATTTCATCTGCGTTAACCCTTGATGAGTTTTACAAGATCTCCATTTGTAAAAGGGCTCAAGAGATGTGAGAAATGTTGAGAGTGACCCACGAAGGTACCGACGACGTTAAAAGAGCACGAAAAAATTCTTTAATCCACGAATATGAGATGTTCCGAATGCAACAAGGAGAAACCATATTTGACATTCAAAAGCGTTTCACACACATTGTGAACCATCTCACTGGATTAGGTAAAATTTTTTATGTTGATGAATTAAATGTGCAAATCTTGAAATCTTTGGATAGGAAATGGCAACCTAAGGTGAAGGCCATCTCGGAGTCATAAAACCTTGCCACAATGTCTATGGCAACGCTCTTTGGAAAGTTGAGAGAGCATGAGCTTGAACTATGAAGGCTAGATGATGAGGAAGGACAACATCAAAAGAGGAACTTAGCCTTCAAAACTGAAATTTCCAAAGGTACGAGTAAAAAGGAAGAAGAAGACTCGGAGAATGATGAAGAAGAATTGAGTCTCATTGTCGTCGCCATCAAAATGAGGCGTTCGGAGCGACGCGATGGTTCCGACTTTCCAATTTTCATGTTTTTATTGGTGTGGTTACAACGCCTTTAGGTTGTCTGATAACCGGGTTGAACCTAGGGGCGAGGTTTTCGAAAAGGTGTTCTTGGATTGTCCGATAATCGAGATAACCCAAGAACTAATTTTGAAGGGTTCTTCTGGAGTCGCCACTGATGTTTTTACCGGAAACATCGAAAAAGGAGTGAAAAGGCATTGGTTTTCGAAAAACCAACTTTGGTCATTAGAACCAGAGTTGGGTAAGGGAGTTAGTTACGTGTAAGGGAAGTGTTAGTTCCCTTACGACGCCCCTTTCGAGTTCCCTATGATAAGTCAGCTATTTAAATAAGTAAACCGGTGAAAATACGCTTTTACCCTTTATTTACGGAATTTAAAGTTACGACTACATGACCCTAATATCTACTGCGCAATTTAAAGATAAAGCAGTAAAGAGAGAGAGAGAATGTAGAAACCTCCGAGGCAAGCTTTATATTAATCTCTTGAAAATTAGGGTGCTTTTTGGCAACCCTTCACTCCTTACAGCATCGGAAACCTCTCAAAATCGCTATAAAAACTCTTTGAAAATCTCAGAAAACTCCGGAAGTGCTTCGGAGGGGTTCTAGGAAGAGAATTTTAAGAAGTGACAAGAGAGAGAATGGAAGAACCGTGTGAAATGAGGGGAATGGTGCAGCTATTTATAGGGATTCGCACTTGTTAGGTCGAGACGACCGTCTCGTCTGACATGGTTGAGACAGCCGTCACATCTGACAAGGTCGAGACGGCCGTCTCGCCTTGCAAAAATGGCGAGATGGTCGTCTCGCCAACCGGGAGGGCGTCTCGCAATTCGCAAGTGGCGAGACGGCCGTCTCCTTTCGCCAAACGAGACGGCGGTCTCGACTTGCAGAAGTGGCGAGACGGCGGTCCCGAGAAGCGAGACGGTGGTCTCAACCCTAAAAGGCGAAAATCCTTATTTACATGCAGAAAATCCCTCCTATCCTAGTATGGGGCCTAATAGTCTCTCCTAGTGGCTTCTTAGGCTTCAACCATCTTCGAATAGAAGGTCTTCTGGTCTTTATTATGAGGCCGGGCAAGATTTGGGGTCTACAGCTGCCCCCCCTTTACCTGACCAGTCGACTATTGGCCTGTTGTGCCAAGAAGATCGACTGGAAGGTAAAGGAGTTGACCCTCTTGCCCGGTTACCCTTCGGATGTTCCGTCTTGCGGCGGTTGATCTTCTGGGGAAAATTTGTGTTGTGCACCTCCAGGATACTCCTTCTAACGGTAGCCGATCCCTTTGGTTGACACGTGGTAGGACCTCAGGATACTCCTTCTGATGGTAGCCGATCCTTCGGTTGATGGGTATAAACCCCCCATCAGGCTGGTAGTTGCATTCCGCTGTGCGTCGGACTGGATGAGTATGAAACCCCCATTAGACTGGTAGTTGCGACTTACTGATCCGGCTTGAGCAAAGATCAGGCGCACTGCGTGCACAGGTTGATAGGTATGAACCCCCTATCAGGCTGGTACAGTCCACTGCGTAGGACTGGTGGTGGAGGCGGCTTACTGCTCAGGTGGCTCATGCGCTGAGCGTTGAGATGTTCTTTCTTGTCTTTATTTGTCTTTTTTCTGGGAATGGTCATCCGGATTGTGCCGGGGATTTTGTTGGTGGTTACCCGACTTTGCTGGTTGTCGGGTAGTCTTGTTTTCTTTGTTCGACTTCCGCTTGGTCGTCAAAAATTGTTGGTCAAGGTGATTGACTTGTTTTAATCCTGCCTTTTTTTCGCGGTTTTATCTCTTTTTTCTCGCGATTTTGGATTTTGGCTTTTTTTTCTGAGCGTACGTCTTTTTACTCTTAGTTTCTTTTTTGTTGTTACACCGACTTTTTGAAAGGGATGGCAAAAAGATGCATGAAATGAAATTTTTATTTATAAGAAAAATTTATTATAGCAACTTATTCTATAAGCATTATCCCTAAGAAGGTGGGCTCTCGTCTGGAGACGATCCATAAGAGGGGAACTACCAGTACATATGTCTCCGGAACTCTGCCTAGTCTCGGGCTTCGTCGCAGTACTCCTACTGGAAGGCCGCCCAGTCCTGCCTCATTCCCTCTTGGTATTGGTATATTGTCTCCAATCTTGTGTCGAAGGCCTCTTGCCTTAGGGACATATGCTCTTGCCTCACAGACATCTGATTGAATTGCTGGCGTAAATCGTAGATGTTGCGGTTTACGCCAGCAAAATCATCTGTGTACTGTTGTTGTTGTTGTTGCTATTGTTGTGGTTGTTAGAACTCGGGAGGTGTTGGGAGATCGTCCATTACCACGAGATCCTGGAGATCCAAAGTGATATCCAACGAGGGATGGAGGATTAGTTGGGTCCCGTGGCGCAGTAGCATCCCCATGCTGACCAGGACCGACCCGTTGATGGACTCGGGTCGGAGGCTGGAGGCCAATTCCTCCCTGCCACTGCACCTCCATTTTTCTGCCAGGCGGGTAATGAGGGGAGCCATGAGGACGACTCCCACAGGCCGACTCCCGAAGTCCTTGAGGGCCTTCAGGAAGAAATAGCCAGGGTTGCACCGGTGCCTCTGGCTCATGCAATAAAGGACGAAGAGGTCTGGAAGAGTTACCTTTCCTTGGCTCTCTTTCCGCCCATGGATGGTCCCTTCCAGCAACTTGTGGCAGATGTGGAGGGCTGGAGGAAGTGCGGAGTCCTTCATCAGCGTGGGCAAAGTGGGCGCCCTGGTGAGCTCTTCCCACATCTCACCGGCATTGAGGTTGGTGGGGCGTGCGCAGATAGCTTCCTGGTAGTCCTGAGTCAGCACGTCCTCGGGCTGGACGAACCCAATGTTCTCATTGAATTCGTCCAGGGTGGTGGTCCTGTACATCCCATGAAATATGTCACCACTTTTGTCGGTGACAGACCTGGTACCATGGCGGGCGTCTCGGCGTAGGAGATGGAGGCGAGAAACTCTAGCACCACCTAGGGGTATACGTGGGTAGGTGGAGGCTGAAGGAGGAAGCGCCACCCTATACTATCAATGTGGGCCCGGACGTCGTCCTCCCAACTGAATTCGGCGAGAATGACAACATCCAATTTGAGCATGGGGTGCCATGTATACCCCCGGATATGCTCGAGACGGGCCTAGTGTAGTGGTGAGAGCTGAGTAGGGTCCTGGGGAGCAGGTGCTGAGGAACTACTAGGACCAGCAGAACCTCTTCTCTTCCTGGATTGGCTTCCACGATGCATCTTGATGGTAAAGTGCTTGAGAGTGAGAGAATAGAGAGTTGGGGTGCAGGAGGAGGTGTGGAGACCCCCCTAGCCCCCCCTCTATTTATAGAAAATTTTTCAGGTTCAGGACCGCCGTTTGGGAAGTCGAGACGGCGGTCTCGATTTTGCACAAGTCGAGACGGCCGTCTGGAACCTCGAGACGACGGTCTCGACATTGGCTTTAAACGAGACGGCGGTCTCATTTTTTGCCAAGTCGAGACGGCAGTCTCGGTGGTCGAGACGACGGTCTCGTTTTGCTAGAGATCGAGACAGCAGTCTGGAAATGCGAGATGACCGTCTCAATTTTAAGGGATTTTTTTTTTTGAAAGAAAACAGAACCTGGTTCAAAAACATTTTATGCATGCAATGTTTTCATGTTTGATGTCCTATAATGCCTATTTCAATTAGTTTTTCAGAAGGATTTGACTAACGTGTCTTGTAGCGTTGAGTGCCCTCTGATCTGCATTCTCGTATTTGGTTGTACCATTCCGGACTTCTTGTGACCGAAGAATAATCTGCTTTTTTCTTCTTCTTTGCTTTTTTCTTTTTCTTTCTTTTTTGTAGAGCACACTTTGCCATGTAGTGTCCCTTTTTCTTCACTTTAGGGGTTTCAATCCTCTTGTTGACTATAGGCCTCCATATTCCCAAATTAATTATTAGAATATTGTTTGTGAGGGTCAAGAGAAAAGAAGTTCCTTTTTCTTTTTGCTTACTTAGACAAGGTTATTGTGAGGTCTAGTCATGAAATAGCAAGAAGAGAAGCAGATAGTAAGAAATGTATTCTTTATTAATTTATAAGGGAATATGTGCCCTAAAATGCCCGGGGTTCGGGCTAGCCCCGGGGGATAATCTCTAATAATCATGGGGTTTACATCCCTTAAATGAAGAAAAAGATCTTCTAATGACTAGGGTAGCTCTAGACGCTTGCGCCCCTCTGCTTCGGAAAATTTGCTTGAGTGTGCGAAGGGGAGACTTCCCTTTTCCTCTTTCTGTTCGGCCCTTAGTAGGGTCATATCCTATGCCATACTTGAAAGGATTGTCTTTGAATTCTGGGGGTTCCCTCATGCCTTGGGAATCTGCCCCCAATCCTTGCCCAGGATGGTAACCATGCCTCAACATCATACGGGCTACCTTTGTGTTTTTGGGAAGTCGCTCTATGTTGACAATTTCGAGCGCTTGAAAAGATGTTTCAAGGGCTTCTTCGGCCGCATCCACATAGAGTTGGGTGGACGGTTCACTGATCAGGATATCATCTTCTACTTGGACCGTGACCAATTTGTCATCCACTATGAACTTGACTTTCTGGTGGAGCGTCGAAGGTACTGCCTTAGTGTCATGAATCCAAGGCCTGCCGAGGAGACAACTGTATGCTGGAGTAATATCCATTACATGGAAATCGACATTGAAGATAGTGGGTCCAACTTGGATTGGCAAATTAACTTCTCCCACTACTTCTCGTTTTGATCCGTCGAAGGCTCGAACGATAGTGTTGCTTGGCCGCAGACGGGTTCCTTGGATAGTCAATTTGTCTAGTGTGCACTTGGGCATCATGTTCAAGGATGATCCGTTATCCACAAGAACTTTGGCGATGAGGTATTCCCTGCACTTGATGGAAATGTGCAAGAGCTTGTTGTGGTTTGACCCCTCGAGGGGGAGTTCTTCCTCTGTGAAGGTGAGGTGATCGCTTGTCATAATGTGACCAACGATCCTCTCAACTTTTTCTTGGGATATGGTGTGAGGTACATGTGTTTCGCTCAAGACCTTCATCAGGGCGTTTTTGTGCTATTCCGAGCTCATCATTAGAGAAAATATGGTTATCTTTGCAGGTGTATGATTGAGCTGGTCTATAATGGAATACTCGCTTTGCCTTATAAACTGGAGTAATTCATCTGTCTCCTCTTTGGATTCTTTATTTTCCTTTTCTTCGGTCTATTTATTTTTTCCTTTATTTTTGGGGACATCTTCTTGTGAGTCCTTGGGGGAGTAGACTCTTCCACTTCTAATCATGCCCCCAATGCCGGCTATATTCGAGATATCCTCTTTTATTGGTGAAGATTCTTCATATTTCCATGGTACAACTTTATTCGAATCGTAGGGGAAAGGACGTGGCATAAATAGTCGCACTGGTGTCCTTGCCCCCTCTTCCTTATTTTTGAGGACCAACGGTCGAGGCTTATTTTCCTCTTGCGGCGAGTCAACCGTTGAGGAAAGCTTGATTAGGAGTGGCTTTCTCTCCATTCTTCTGATTCGGAAGACGTGTCAATTAATCCTTCCTTTTTATTATCTTATTTATTAAGAGTGAAGGAGGGGAAATTAAATATGCAAATGAATGATATGCATGCAAGTAGACAATTGTTGAATAAAGAAAAATTTCATTTATCCGTTGGAAGGTGTATATTCCCCTACTCCATACTATGAAGCAACTTTTGGCAGAAACAGAAAAGCCTAAAGAAACCCATAGGTGGGTCTTGATCTCTATGTAATTCCCTTTCGGCTTCCCAAACGTGACGAGCAAGTGCTTCGCTTTGCTTCTGGACTGCCTGGCTCATATCTTCATTGTACTTTTGAGCCTCTTTGATCTTCGCCTCTTGATGGACGACCAAGGCTTGCAGTTCATCGAGTTTTGCAAGGGCTCGGTCCTTTTCTTGTAGTACTTGGCCGTATTGAGCTAACCCATCTCTTTCTTTGCAGCGTAGCTCAGCAAGACTTTTGTTGAGTCTCCGATTGGCCTCTCACTCTTGGCGTATTTCTGACCGAGTCCTGGTGAGGTCTTGCAACAAATCCTTGATCGTCTGAGCCTATTTTCTTGATTCAGCCTCAAGGCATGCTGATTTGGCGGTTATTTCTTGAAGTTGGCTATCCGAGCTGGTTCTGGCAGATTTGGATGCTCGGATAGCTTGCTCATTAGAATCAGCACACTGATCCTTGAGGCGCTCTATTTCATGATCCTTTTTCTTGCATTGCCTTTGCAGACCATCAATGGTGAGGATAGATTCTTTCTCTCTTTCTTCAAGGGCCCTCATCTGGGCTCCCATGATTTCTATCCTCTGGGTCAAGGCATCGACTTGAGCTTGCAACTCTTCACTATTGGCGTTTGTAAGGAGTGAGGTGGATGGTTGAGACATCCCTCTTCTTTTTCTCCACACCTCATGTAGACCCCTAATTTTGTCCAGCCTCTCAATAAAGGCTAAGGAGACTTCCTATAACAAGATAAAGCTTGCCCGACATCTCAATATAGGCCAAGAAGACTTCCTATATGAAGATAAAGCTTCAATGGACGTCTATCGGCATCAATCGACGTCCGAATAAAGAAAGGAAAGCTTCCCGGGGGTCCCAAAACACAAAATCTGGCAAAAACAGTCGAGATGGCCGTCCCGGAAGTTGGGACGGCCGTCCCAAAAGCCCGGACGACCGTCCCAAGATCCAGATGGCCGTCCCAACTTGTTTTGAGGCACGGGACGACCATCCCAAATCCCAGACGGCCGTCCCAACTTCCCCAGACGGCCATCCCTGATTTCCAAGCTCCAGACGGTCGTCCCAAGCTGCCAGGCTACGAAAACTATAAATAGGAGGCTCATTTGCCACTTTTCCACACTCTAGACACTTGTCTTCTCTCCCTACTTCGAATGAACTCTCCAATTGCCTTAAAAAGGTAACAATCGGTTAAGGAATTGTATTCCAGTATTCAATTCTTCTTTATAATTTAGTCGAGTCGATATTGTATTCTGGGAGGACAGTCTTTGTAGAGCAGGGGATTTCCAAAACACATCCTCACAGTTAAAGATTTGTAATGCAAAGCTTGCTACGGAGGTTGTTTTCACTTCTCTTCTCTTTTATTGCTTTATTTATTGCTTTATGTATGCAATATGAAATAAAGTCATGTAGATAGTCATTTTTTCAATATTATGCAATAAAATAGGGTAATAGCGTAATTTCTCGTAATCTTCTCTTAATGAATGAATCCGTCATAGGGAACCCGAAAGGGGCGTTGTGGGGTGCTAACACCTTCCCCACACGTAACTAACTCCCTTACCCAACTCTGGTTATAATGGCCAAGTTTGGTTTTTATTAAAATCAATGCCTTTTTATCCTTTTCCAATGTTTATGGTCAAAACATTGGTGGCGACTCCATAAGAATCCCTTTTCGAAAACCTTGCTTTTATTGGAGGATAGTTCAGTTGTTGAGCACCTCGGAAGCAATGAACACATTTAAAAATAAAACGCGAGTCTAAACCATCTTTTCGCGACCGCTCGCATAAACGTTCGAGATGTCCCTAGACGTCGGAACGGATGGCGGCGACAGATGGCGACTCCACTGGGGAAGCTAGAGAGTTGATCCCATTTAGTGACGGATAAAATTCAAACTAAGTGAATATTTGAAATTACGCCTTTACCCTCTTCCATATGTTTTATTGTATGGCTTTAAAAACTGTTGTATGATTATTTTCTGCAAATTGTTTGAAATATAAATTGCACATAAAAACCCTTGCACACAACAGTCCCTCTATACCCGGGGGCAAGAGTGAATACCTATAGGGAGTGGGTGGCAGATACGACCGGCTTGTTGGCACACGAGGCTACAACCGTTGTCGGAAACCACCAACTCAAGGTGATAACTCTCTTCTTTTGGTCTAAGGATGTCGACATGGAGTTCCGTGCATGACCTGAGGACTGAGAGATTGAGAGGTCCCTATAATGGGGGCACCTTGGGGATCTTTGGCCTTGGTGAGAACAGTTTAGAACCACCTAAACCAAGCACATTTCTGCAGGAAAACTCCACCTCGTAAATCACGTGGCTCTACTCATGGATGAATGAATTGTGTGTGCATTCGTTTGCTACATTTGTATTGATGCATTAGCATAAGGTAATCATACAACAAACAAAATAGTGAAAAACCCTAAAAGTGATAAGATAAACCACTTTATCTCGGACAATCTTCAATTAAGCTAGCCTGATTTCAGGTTCTTTGTAAGCTAAGTAGCCACGTTGACCGACAAAAGAGATAAAGGGTCATAAAAAATATAAAAACAAATTAAAGCCATAAAAATACCTCTTACAAAATAAAAAGATTCTTGACAAAAGTCTTATGATTCATACAACTTATGTTCATAAAAATGATAAGATAAGAAAATAGGGCTCTCTTCATCAAAAACCATAAACATCCGTATAGATAGTATTCTTTTTAAGAAAAAACCAAGTACTATCATGTATCATACCAGGAATAAATCATGATAATACTTAGAAAAACAAACACTTACATGCATGCATTTACAAGGACTCATCCTCATATCATGCATTTTCATTTCTTTTAGATAATGGAGGGATCCAGTAATAGACAGTTAAAGAAAGTGGAAATCCTTCTATGCCGTGTAGAGAAGTTAAGGCAATTGTGTACATATATGCCGCTGGAGGTCATCGCTAATTTTGAGAAATCTTATGGAAGGATTCTTGACCTCCTGAAAGTCAGCATCGATCATATCTTTGTTAGAGCATTGGTCCACTTCTGGAATCCCAATCTACACTGCTTTGAGTTTTCGCAGTTCGATTTAGTACCAACCTTAGAAGAATATGAACTCATGGTTAGATGGCCTTGTAGACCCCTAATTTTGCCCGGCCTCTTAAATAAAAGCTAGGAAAACTTCATACAGTTCACCCGGCTTCATATCAAAGAAAAATCGAGAAAGACCTCCCACAACAAAGACGGAGTTCACTCATTCACACAATAAAGAGACTTCCTACACAAAGACAAAGCTCGCCCGGCATCTTAATGAAGGCCAAGAAGAATTCCTATATGAAGATAAAGCTTCAACGGACACACATCGGCATCAAACGACGTCCGAAAAAAGGAAAGGAAAGCTTCTCGGGGGGCCCGGAACGCGAAGACAGGCCAAAGCAGGTTGGGACAGCCGTCCCAAACTGGGACGGCCGTCCCAAACACACCTGGCCGTCCCAAACACAAAAAATGCATGTGAGACGTACGTCTCACCTTTGGGACGCACGTCCCAAGTCCCTAAATTCAATTGGGACCGCTGTCTCGCCTTGCGGAAATGGCGAGACGGCCGTCTCGACCTTGTCAGACGAGACGACCCGTCTCGACCTGACAGGCGCGAATCCCTATAAATAGGAGCGTCATTCCCCTCATTTCCCACAGTTCTTCCATCCTCTCTCTAGACTTTTCTTCAAATTCTCTTTCTAGAACACCTCCGAAGCATTTCCGAAGTTTCTGAGAGCTTTCCAGGGTATTTTATAGCGTTTTTGAGAGATTTCGGTGCTGTAAAGAGTGAAGGGCTGCCAAAAAGCACCCTAATTAGAAAAGATTAATAGAAAAGCTTGCTTCGGAGGTTTTCACTCTCTCTCTCTCTCTCTCTCTCTCTCTATTTTTACCGCTTTAAGTTTAATTATGCAATAGAAACTAGGGCCATGTAGTCATAATTTTAAATTCCACAAAATAAAGGGTAAAAGCGTATTTTTCTCCGGTTTATTTATTTATCCAAAGTAGCTAGCCCATCATAGGGAACCCGGAAGAGGCGTCGTAAGGGAACTAACACTTCCCTTACACGTAACTAACTCCCTTACCCAACTCTGGTTCTAATGACCAAAGTTGGTTTTTCGAAAACCAACGCCTTTTAACTCCTTTTCCGATGTTTCTGGTAAAAACGTCGGTGGCGACTCCAGAAGAACCCTTCAAAAACTAGTTCTTGGTTTAGCCAGGTTATCGGACAATCCAAGAACGCCTTTTCAAAAATCTCGCCCCTAGGTTCAGCCCGGTTATCAGACAACCTAAAGGCGTTGTAACCACACCAATAAAAACGCGAAAAACGGAAAGTCGGAACCATCGCGTCGCTCCGATCGCCCTCGTTTTGATGGCAGCGACAGATGGAGACTCCACTGGGGAAGCCTAGAGAGTTGATCCCATTTAGTGACGGGCCAGCTAAAAATAAATAAACCAAGAAAATAATGCTTTTACCCTACCTTGTATTATAACATGTTTTAATGCTTGGCTTTAATAACTGTTGTTTGTTTATACTTACGCAATTGTTTGAAATACAAACTATACACAAACCCTTGCACACAACAGTTCCCTCTATACCCGGGGGCAAGTGAGAAATCCATAGGGAGTGGGTGGCAGGTACGGTTCGCTGTAGTGATGGCCTTGTGCCCACCAGTGTGATCGGAAACCACCACTCAAGGTGATAACCTTCCTCTTTTGGCACAAAGACTGACTATGGCCTTAGTGCTAAGCATGGTTGGAAGGCTGGAGAGTGGGGACCCTATAATGGGGGCACCTTGGGGGCCTTAAACCTTGGTGAGAACAGTTAGAACCTACCTTCGCCAATGCACTTTTCTGCAGGAAAACCCTACCTCGTGATTAAAACGACTTCTCGCCTGTTCGTGGATGTTCGAGTTGTGTGTGCATCTGTTTGTTGCATTTGTCTGTTGCATAGCATAACAAAACAACAAAAAATCACAAAAATCACAGAAAATCCTTTTACAATAAACACCCTTATCTCGGACAGCCTACCTTTTAGCTAGCCTGGTTTTAGGTTCTTTGTAAGCTAAGTAGCCACGCAGTCCGACAGAAGAGATAAGGGACGTTAACTATTCTTTCGCATAAAGCCATTTTTTTATCTCGGACAGTCTTCCTTTTAGCTAGCCTGGTTTTAGGTTCTTTGTAAGCTAAGTAGCCACGCAGTCCGATAGAAGAGATAAAAGGCTATAAAATAAAAATAAAGATAAAACAAAAATCTGATTCCAAAACAATAAATGGGACCCGGTTCAAAAATATTACCCCCATATAAGTAGTTTATTTCTCAAAATGCATCATACAAAAACATGATAAATAAAAATTAACACTCGCATTCATTCAATAAGCATCATTTTCATAAAACATGCATTTTGGTTTTAGAAAATGGAGGGGACTAGTAGACAATTGAAGAAGGTGGACATTCCCCGATACCATGCTGAAAAATTGGAACGGCTTTGCACGGTAATGCCACCAGAGGTCCGCTCCGACTTTGAAAAATCCTATGGATGGATTCTCGGCCTACTAAAGATCTGTGTCGACCAAGTTTTCGTTAGGGTATTAGTCCATTTCTGGAACTCCATTCTGTGTTGCTTCAAATTTCCGCAGTTTGACATGGTGCCCACCTTAGAGGAGTACGAAATCATGCTAAAATGGCCCAAATCAGCCTGGGTCCATATACGCCACGGGGCATATACTCCTGCAGCACAAGTCGCTGCCATCATTCAACTACCGATCCAGTAGACTACCCTGATAGGAAAAGGGAACATCCAGGGTTGGAAGGTCTCAATGTTAGAAGACCACCTGTCTGATTTGGCTGAAAGGACATAATGGGTCGCTTTCAACAAAACCCTGGTCTTAATAATATTCGGAACAATCTTGTTTCCCTTCCACCTCGACACAGTGGATCAAGCCGTCATGGACGCCTTCTTCGCCTAGGAAGTGCACTTGAAAAGTCCCTTGCCTGCAATTCTTGCCAACACCTTGCTCTCGGTGGATTTCTGTCACCAGAAGCAAGGAAAAACACTCCGTTGCTGCTCTTCACTACTCTTTGTGTGGGGCATTACACATTTTTACGCCTCTAGTCACATGGGGATGTTCCCCGACCCTTTGAGGAGCTTCTCCAAAATCCCTCTCCAACGACGCTTAACTTCATAATGGAAGGACGAGTTGGAACAGTGGGACGCCAACAGTTTATCCTGGGTCTGCCCTTGATTCCGATGTGGAGATTATCCGAACGTACCCTTGTGGATATTATCCGAACGTACCCTTGATAGGACTCAGGGGTTGCATAGCCTACTCACCTAGAGTAGCTATGAGGCAGCTCATGAGAACCCAAACTACCATTTCTCGAGGGGAACTCAGAGGACTGTGTTTCTTCGGAGACCCGTGCACAATTGCCAACTCACTAGCCATGAGAAAAGCATGGGAGAAACCTTTCTTTATGGGAGATAGAGAGCTAGGAAAATCTCGAGTGGCTGTCTCCAGTGACTATGAGGTGTGGAGAAAAAGAAGAGGGATGTCTCAACCATCCACCTCACTCATTATAAGCGCCAATAGTGAAGAGCTGCAGGCTCAAGTCGATGCCTTGACCCAGAGGATAGAAATCATGGGAGCCCAGATGAGGGCCCTTGAAGAGAGAGAGCAGGAATCTATCCTCACCATTGATGGTCTGCAAAGGCAATGCAAGAAAAAGGATCATCAAATAGAGCACCTCAAGGACCAGTGTGCTGACTCTAATGAGCAAGCTATCCGAGCATCCAAAACTTCCAGAACCAGCTCAGATAGCCAACTTCAGGAGATAACTGCCAAGACAGCACGCCTTGAGGCCGAATCAGCAAAACAGGCTCAGACGATCAAGGAGTTGTTGCAAGAACTCACTAAGACTCGGTCAGAAATACGCCGAGAGCGGGAGGCCAATCGAAGACTCAACGGAAGTCTCACTGAGCTACGCTGTAAAGAAAGAGACGGGCTAGCTCAGTACGGCCAAGTACTACAAGACAAGGATCGAACCCTTACAAAACTCGATGAACTACAAGCCTTGGTCGTCCATCAAGAGGCAAAGATCAAAGAGGCTCAAAAGTACAACGAAGATATGAGCCAGGCAGTCCAGAAGCAAAGCGAAGCACTCACTCGTCACGTCCGGGAAGCCGAAAGAGAATTACATAAAGATCAAGACCCGCCTGTGGGTTTCTTTAGGCTTTTCCATCTTTGCCAAAAGTTGCTTCGTAGTATGGAATAGGGGAATATACACCTTCTAACGGATAAATGAAATTTTCCTTTATTCAACATTTGTCTACTTGCATGCATATCATTCATCTGCATATTTAATTTCCCCTCCTTTCATGCTTAATAAAATAAGATAATAAAAAGGAAGGATTAACTGACACATCTTCCAAATCAAGCTTTCTCCAACGGTCGACTCATCACGAGAGGAAAATAAGCCTCGACCGTTGGTCCTCAAAAATAAGGAAGAGGGGGCAAGGACACCAGTGCGACTATTTATGCCACGTCCTTTCCCCTACGAGTCAAATAAAGTTGTACCGTGGAGATACAGGGAATCTTCACCAATAAAAGAAGACATCATGAATATAGCCAGCATTGGGGGCATGACTAGAAGTGGAAGAATCTACTCCCCCAAGGACTCACAAGAAGATGTCCCCAAAAATAAAGGAAAAAAAATAAAAAGACAGAAGGGGAAAAAGAAAATAACGAATCCAAGGAGGAGACAGAGGAATTACTCCAGTTTATAAGGCAAAGCGAGTATTCCATTATAGACCAGCTCAATCGTACACCTGCAAAGATAACACTGTTATCTCTAATAATGAGCTCGGAACCGCACAGACACGCCCTGCTGAAGGTCCTAAGCGAAGCGCATGTACCTCACACTATATCCCAAGAAAAGGTTGAGAGGATCGTCGGTCACATTACGGCAAGCGATCACCTCACCTTCACAGTGGAAGAACTACCCCTCGAGGGGTCGAACCACAACAAGCCCTTGCACATCTCGATCAAGTGCAAGGAGTACCTCATCGCCAAAGTTCTTGTGGATAACGGGTCATCCTTGAACGTGATGCCCAAGTGCACACTAGACAAGTTGACTATCCAAGGAACCCGTCTACGCCCAAGCAGCACTATCGTTTGAGCCTTCGACGAATCAAAGCGAGAAGTAGTGGGAGAAGTGAATTTGCCAATCCAAGTTGGACCCACTATCTTCAACGTCGATTTCCACGTAATGGATATTACTCCAGCATACAGTTGTCTCCTCGGTAGGCCTTGGATTCATGACGCTAAGGCAGTACCTTTGACGCTCCACCAGAAAGTCAAATTCATAGTGGATGACAAATTGGTCACGGTCCAAGCAGAAGATGATATCCTGATCAGTGGACCGTCCACCCAACCCTATGTGGATGCGGCTGAAGAGGCCCTTGAAACATCCTTTCAAGCGCTCGAAATTGCCAATATAGAAAGACTTCCCAAAAACACAAAGGTAGCCCGCATGATGATGAAGCATGGCTACCATCCTGGCCAAGGACTGGGGGCAGACTCCCAAGGCATAAGGGAACCCCCAGAATTCCAAGACAATCCTTTCAAGCATGGCCTAGGATATGACCCTACTAAAGGCCTAGTAGAAAGAGGAAAAGGGAAGTCTCCCCTCCTCACACTCAAGCAAATCTTCTGAAGTGGAGGGGTGCAAGCGTCAAGAGCTACCCTAGTCATTAGAAAATCTTTTTCGTCATTTAAGGGATGTAAACCCCATGATTGTTAGAGATTATCCCCCGGGGCTAGCCCGACCCCCGGGCATTTTAGGGCACACATTCCCTTATTAATTAATAAAGAATACTTCTTACTATCTGCTTCTTTTCTTGCTATTTCTGCCTAGACCTAACAATAACCTTGTCTAAGTAAACGGAAAAAGAAAAAGAAGAATAAAAAGAGCATCCAAATAACCAAAAATTCATCATTGCCATTACAGTCAAGCTAGTTGATTAGGAGCACCAAATAAGACTTTACTTCACCATAAAGAAAAGTCCTGCTTCGCCAATATTACACAAAAAAGAAGAAGAAAAAAAAACATAGAAGCCAAATGCCAAGAAAAAATACCCGGGAGGAAACCCACCAAGGGGGCTACGCAAAAGATAGGGTCAACCCAGTAGGATACCCGAACAAAAATAAAGGGTAGCCTAGGCAAAAGTTAGGGTTACAAAATAAGATCCGCTAGGATTCCCTAAAAACACAAAAAGAAGGAACCTAGACAAAAGATAGGACCAAAGCACAATATCCTAGTTCGAAAACCCAAAGGGCGATCTAGGGAAATCAATTAGCCATAGAAAAGCAATGGAAATAAAACTAAGGCGCAAGTACAAAAAAAAAAAAGGGAAACGCTTGCTTAGACGAAAAGCTTAAACACCTAAGCCTAACCCTGGCCAGCCGTTCTTACAAAACCCCTTTCTAAATAAAACAAACCTTCTAAAACACAAGCCATTGAAATTTCCACTTTACTTCTCTTCTCTTGACCCTCACAACAATATTCTAATAATTAATTTGGGAATATGGAGGCGTATAGTCAACAAGAGGATTGAAACCCCTAGAATGGAGAAAAAGGGACATTGCATGACAAAGAGTGCTCTACAAAAGAGAAAAAGGAAAAACAAGCTACCCTTCAGTCATAAGAAGTCCGGCATGGTACAGCCAAACGCAAAAACCCTGATCAGAGGACATCCGGCGTTACAAGACACGTCACTTAAATCCTTCTAAAAAACTAATTGAAATAGGCATTATAGGACATCAAACATAAAAACATTGCATGCATAAAATGTTTTTGAACCAGGCCCTATTTGCTTCCAAAAAAAAAAACCCCGAAATTCGAGACGGCCGTCCAGAATTCCCAGACCGCCGTCTCGGTCTCCAAGCAAAACGAGACCGTCGTCTCGACCATCGAGACGGCCGTCTCGACTTAGCTAAAAACGAGACCGTCGTCCCGCTTGGCGAGACGACCGTCTCGTTTAAGGCCAAAGTCGAGACCGCCGTCTCGACTTCCCAAACGGCGGTCCCGGATCCTAATTTTCCCCTATAAATAGGGGAGGCGTCTTGGAGCTCCTCACAACTCTCTGGCACTCCAACTCTCAGATCTATCACTTCCAAGCACGTTTTCAACAAAATGTTGCATGGAAGTCAGTCAAGGAAGAGAAGAGGACCTGCTGGCCCTAGCAGTTCCTCAGCACTTGCTCCTCAAGACCCCGCACGGCTCTCACCGCTACACCAGGCTCGCCTAGAGCACATCAGGGGGTACACATGGCACCCCATGCTCAAGCTGGACTTCATCATCCTCACCGAATTTGGATGGGAGGACGACGTCCGGGCCAACATCGACAACATCGGATGGGGCTTCCTCCTGCAGACTCCTCCCACCCATGTGTACCCTCAAGCAGTGATGGAGTTCCTAGCCTCCATCTCCTACGCCGAAACTCCCGCCATGATCTCAGGCCTGTCATCGACAAAGATGGTGACATACTTTATGGGTGGGATGTATCGGACCACCACCCTGGACGAATTCAATGTGTCCATTGGATTCGTCCGGCCCGAAGACGTGCTGACCCGGGAGTACCAAGAGGCCATCTGTGCACGCCCCACCAACCTCACCGCCGACGAAATGTGGGAGGAACTCACCAGGGCCCCCACTCTGCCTACACTGATGAAGGGCTCAGCACTCCCCCCGGCCCTCTGCATTTGCCACAAGCTGCTGGCAGGGACCATCCATGGCAGGAAGGAGAGTCAGGGTAAGGTAACACTCCCCGATCTCTTCGTCCTTTACTACATGTGCCAGAGGCGTCGATGCAACCCTGACTACTTCTTCCTGAAGGCCCTCAAGGACTTCGGGAGCAGGCCAGTGGGAGCTGTCCTCATGGCCCCCCTCATCACTCCCCTGGCAGAAAAGTGGGGGTGCAGTGGCGGGGAAGAACTGGCCTCCAATCAACAGCCCGAGTCTATCAACGGGTCGATATTGGTCAGCATGGGGATGCTCATGCACCGCGGAACCCAGCTGGTCCTCCACCCATCGCTGGATTTCGCCTTGGACCTCCAGGACATCGTGGCAATGCACGATCTCCCCACACCTCCCGACTTCCAACAGCCTCAACAGCAGCAGCATCAGCATCAACAACAGTATACAGACAACTTTGCTGGCGTAAACCGCAATATCCACGATCTGCGCTAGCAATTCGAGCAGATGTCCGTAAGGCAAGAACAGATATCCCTAAGACAAGAAGCCTTCGACACCAGACTGGAGACGATACACCAGTATCAGGAAGGGATGAGGCAAGACCGGGCAACATTCCAGCAAGAGTACCGCGATGAAGCCCGGGACCAAGCAGAGTTCCGGAGGCATATGTACCAGCAATTCCCCTCCTACGGATTGTCTCCAGACGATAGCCCATAGTCTTAGGGATAACACTTATGGAATAGGGATGCTGTAATAAAATCTTTCATAAATAAAATTTTTATTCCATGCATCTTTTTATCCCTTCCAAAAGTCAGCGTAATCAAAAGAAGATAAAGAGTCAAAAGACTTACGCTCAAGAAAAAAAGCCAAAATCCAAAATTGCGAGAAAAAAGAGATAAAACCGCGAAAAAGGCAGGATTAAAACAAAGTCAAACCACCTCAACCAAAAATTCTTCGACAACCAAGCAAGAGTCGAACACAAACAAAGCCCACCCGACCAACCAACAACAGTCGGGTGATCACCCCCAAAAAAGATAAAAAACAAAGAATCCCCAGCAACCAACAAAGCTGGATGGACACCAACAGAATCCCCGACGCAGACCGGATGACCAAATCAAAGACAAGAGAACACATCTCAACAACGGCGCATGAGCTAGAGCAGTAAGCCGCCACCACAGCCAAAGGATCAGCTACTGCAAGAAGGAGCATCCGGAGGCATAACACTAGATGGGGGTGTATACTCATCAGGCCTTACAAAAGGGGGCTTACCGGATGGGGGTTCATACTCGTCAAACACCAGATGGGGGTGTATACTCATCAGGCCTTACAAAAGGGGGCTTACCGGACGAGGGTTCATACTCGTCAAAACCAGATAGGGGTTCATTCTTATCAGCTGAAAGGATCAGCTACCACCAGAAGGAGTATCCTGGAGGTGCACAACACAAACTTTCCCCAGAAGATCAACCGCCGCAAGACGGAACATCCGAAGGGTAACCGGGCAAGAGGGTCAACTCCTTTACCTTCCAGTTGTTCTTCTTGGCACAACAGGCCAACAACCGACTGATCAGTAAAGGGGGGGGGCAGCGGTAGACCCCTAATCTTGCCCGACCTCATAATAAAGATCAGAAGACCTTCTATTCGAAGATGGATAAAGCCTCAGAAGCCACTAGGAGAGACTATTAGGCCCCATACTAGGATAGGAAGGATTTTTGGCCCAAAAATAAGGATTTTCACCTTTTAAGGTCGAGACGGCCGTCTCGGATTTGAGACCGCCATCTCGCCTTATGCGAATGGCAAGACGACCGTCTTGTTTGGCGAGACGGCCGTCTCGACCTTGTCAGATGAGATGGCCCGTCTCGACCTAACAAGCGCGAATCCCTATAAATAGGAGCGCCATTCCCCTCATTTCCCACAGTTCTTCCATCCTCTCTCTAGACTTTTCTTCAAATTCTCTTTCTAGAACCCCTCCGAAGCATTTCCGGAGTTTCTGAGAGCTTTCTAGAGTATTTTATAGCGTTTTTAAGAGATTTCGGCGCTGTAAAGAGTGAAGGGCTGCCAAAAAGCACCCTAATTACAAAAGATTAATAGAAAAGCTTGCTTCAGAGATTTTCACTCTCTCTCTCTCTCTATTTTTACCGCTTTAAGTTTAATTATGCAATAGAAACTAGGGCCATGTAGTCATAATTTTAAATTCCGCAAAATAAAGGGTAAAAGCGTATTTTTCACCGGTTTATTTATTTATCCAAAGTAGCTAACCCATCATACGGAACCCGGAAGAGGCGTTGTAAGGGAACTAACACTTCCCTTACACGTAACTAAATCCCTTACCCAACTATGGTTCTAATGACCAAAGTTGGTTTTTCGAAAACCAACGCCTTTTAACTCCTTTTCCGATGTTTCCGGTAAAAACGTCGGTGGCGACTCCAGAAGAACCCTTCAAAAACTAGTTCTTGGTTTAGCCCGGTTATCGGACAATCCAAGAACGCCTTTTCGAAAACCTCGCCCCTAGGTTCAGCCCGGTTATCAGACAACCTAAAGGCGTTGTAACCACACCAATAAAAACGCGAAAAGTGGAAAGTCAGAACCATCGCGTCGCTCCGACCGCCCTCGTTTTGACGGCAGCAACACTCCTCAAAGGGTCGGGGAACATCCCCATGTGACTAGAGGTGTAAAAATGTGTGATGCCCCACACAAAGAGTAGTGAAGAGCAACAACGTAGTGTTTTTCCTTGCTTCTGGCGGCAGAATTCCACCGATTTTTATTATGTTTTATCTGTCACACATACAACACAAAGAGTAGTGAAGAGCAACATAACCTATTTTATCTGTCACATCTAACAAAAATATTAAACATACCAGACAACATTTAAAATTAATAAACATAAGAGGCTTTAAATAATTTCTCCCCCTATTTTGATTATGATCACAAATGAAAGCTCCCCCTCAATAAGTGCATAATATAGAAAATAGCTCCCCCTCAATCAAAGCAAAAATAAAATTTTTATTCCATAAAGCAAATTAATTACAAACAAGAAATATGTTGAAGAGATTAAAACTCTTCACTTTCATCACTGTTAAATTGGGCATCAAATTTGTCCTCTAAATTACAGACCCTATCATCTACATCCGAAATACGTCGAATAATTTCCTGATGCCGTTCTTGAGAGATAGAGAAGAACTCTTGCATTCTTTGATTCATATCAAACAACATATCTTCCATAGACGGGCGGGATGTAGGATGAGTAGATGACGTCCCAGCAGTATGAATGTTTTCAGCAGGCATTTCAGCAGCAGACATATCTTCATCAGAATCTTGAGCATCTTCAGCCATGTTGGGAGCATCATATTTGTGAACGTAAATTCCATTTACACACACCATTTATAGCTGAGTGAGCATGCTGTCAAACATTCGATTTGAATTTAACGTCCAGGCCTTTTTCTCTCCTTAAACATTTACTCCCTTGTATTCTAAGATACGAGAAATAAGAAGAGCATATGGGATTTTAAAGGTTGGATGACGCTTAGCTTTAAGCATGGTCATAGTGACAAGACTACCCCAATCAATTGGCTTATTATTCATGATGGCATGAATAATGCGAAGATCAATAGATGAACATTGTGCATGATTGGTTGCTCGAGGACACAGAATCCATACAATGAGATGCAACAACATGCATTCTTCTTTCTTTAATAGTCCGGCCAATAGTAGTCGCCCGATTTCCATAGCAGGATTTCGAAGAAAAGAACGGTATGCTAGAATGCGATTAAAATCATTTAAATCTGCTAGAACATTTATAACATCATCCCTTATAGAAAAATGACCATCTAGAAAAAGCGTGAATAGAAGACCCTAACTAAATCTGGGTAGTAAGTACCTTGCATTTCTATGAATGGAAGAACACCTTGTTGCTCAAGAAGATTAGGAAAATTGAAACCCCTATTTATAGGAAAAAGCGTGAATAGAAGACCCTAACTAAATCTGGGTAGTAAGTACCTTGCATTTCTATGAATGGAAGAACACCTTGTTGCTCAAGAAGATTAGGAAAATTGAAACACCTTGTTATATTTCCATCTTCATCAAGTTTGTTTCTAAATACCCATTTTGTTCCAATCACTTGATGAGATTCTTCTCTTGGAATTAATTCCCAGACTTGATTCCTTTCAAATTGATTAAGTTCTTCTTGCATTATTTTACACCATTGGTCATCTTTAAGAGCTTCCTCAACACTTTTGGGTTCAATCTGTGAAACAAAAGCTACAGACATATAGAAATTTGTCATATTTCTAGTTCTTACCCCTTTTGAGATATCACCAATTATATTATCCATTGAAAGTCCTCTTGGTGATTGCCACTCTTTTGCTAATTCAATTGGTTGAGATGGCTCATTCTCATTCAAGTACATTTCTTCTAGAGCCTCTCTTATGTACCCATCATCACCTGCAAATTCTTTATTTGACTCAAGAGGATTTCCCTCAAGGTCTACAATTTCATAAAAGGTGACATGTACAAATTCTTCAACATTTAAAGTTCTTCTATTGAACACTCTATATGCTTTGCTAGTTAGTGAATAACCTAAGAAAATGCCCTCATCAGCTTTTGAGTCAAATTTTCCTAAGTTATCTTTTCCATTATTTAAAACAAAGCATTTACATCCAAATATTTTTAAATTAGCAACATTAGGCTTTCTACCATTTAACAGTTCATAAGGAGTTGATTTTATAATTGGCCTAATAAGCATCCTATTCAATACATAACATGCAGTACTTACAGGATCAACCCAAAAATACTTAGGAACATTTAATTCATTATTCAACATTGTTCTAGCAAGTTCCTCTAGTGACACCCATTTTCCAATCCTAATGAATGGTTTCTAAATACCCATTTTGTTCCCATTTTGTTCCAATCACTTGAAAATTATGCAAAATACCATTTTCCTCACAATAATTTTCAAACCATTCATTTTGAAACTCTCCACCATGGTCACTTCTTAACACCTTAATTCTTAAGTCTTTCTCATTTTGGATTTACTTGGCAAACTTCCTAAAGACCTTAAAAGATTCACTTTTTAATGTTAAGAAAAATGTCCAAGTATATTTAGAAAAATCATCAACAATTACAACAGCATAATAATTTCCACCAAAACTTTTTATCCTAGATGGACCGAATAAATCTAAGTGTAATAGTTCTAAAGGTTTTGATGTGGAAATAACATTCTTAGATTTAAAGGATGATTTCACTTTTTACCTTTTTGACATGCATCACATAATCTATCTTTTTCAAATTTTATCTTAGGCAAACCAATAACTAAGTCCTTTGATATTAGTTTGTTTAATTGATGCATGTTTATATGAGTCACTCTCTTATGCCATAACCATGGATTTTCTTCCTTAGCAACTAAGCATGTTATACTAGTATTAGGTACACAATCCAAATCAATCAAATAGATATTATTATGCCTAATGCCTTTCAATGCTATATTTTCGGAATCCTTTAAATGTATGGTACAAAACTTACTTTCAAAGATTACCTTGAATCCTTTGCCACAAAGTTGACTTATACTTAGGAGATTATGCTTTAGCCCATCAACAAGAAGCACATCCTTTATCTCCAAAGTATTTACACCACCAATGTTTCTGATTCCAAGTATTCCTCCTTTGTTGTTGTCCCCATAAGTTACATATCCTTGTTCTTTAGCTTCGAAACTCATAAATTTCATTTTGTCTTCGGTCATATATTTTGAACATCCACTATCAAGATACCGCATAAACTTCTTGGATTTGGAAGTTTCCTACAAAACAAGAACATAGTAATCTTAGGTCCCCATAAATTTTTGGTCCTTGGGGTTAGAGACAATCAAATCATTTAACTATAGGAACCCAAACATATTTTCCTTTAGGAACACTAAAATGCTTAATTCTACACCTATTTGAAGTATGACCATGTTTCATACAATAAAAGCATGCATTAGATGTAATATTTGAATATGATACATTTTTAACTTTTGAAGTTTTAGTTCCTTTTTCAACCCATACTCTTCTATTTTTAATTTTACGCTTTTTCAATGGAACATGATAGTTTTCTCTATTTTGAACACTAGCCTTATCCTTATAACTATCACTTATTTCCTTCTTAGCTTTATCAAGCAAATGGCTAAGTATATCAATATCATATTCATACTCTTTACATGATGCACATGCTATATTTTTATTATCTTTTTTCTCTAAACATGCAACTTTCGTTTTCAAGGACTCTAACTTTTTTTCGGATTTATTCAAACACTTTTTCACAGATTTATATTCATTTTTCAAGTCCTTAAAAGCAGTAAACAATATATGTATTTTGTAAAGCATTATAATCATTTTCATCATCACTTGAGGAAGAGTCGGAATCACTAACATCAAAATCGGAAGAGATGTTGTCATTTGCCATCAAGCAAATGTTGTTGAACATACAAGGACTTGATGTTGAACTTACATGGACAAGAAGCTTATTGATTTTGATGATGATTCAAGAACAAAGAACTTAGAGAGTTGAAGACTTGTATTATTGTGTAATAACTCTGTTTTGATGAGTTTGAGTCTGTAATATTAGAGTTTAAGATAGCCGGTACATAGTCTACTCTTTAGAAGCTTCAAAAACTCATATTTATCAAAAAGTCTCGGGTTTAATCGATTCAAACACCAAATAATCGATTATCACAGTGAGAAAAACCAATTTCTGTATCAGCTCACTGTGTTAATCGATTAACTCATCTGTTAATCGATTAATAGGCCAGTTAATCGATTAACAGGGCATTTAATCGATTAAACCAGTGTGTGTTGAGGTTCTGTTGATTTTGGCTCTGTAATAATCGATTAACAGGGCATTTAATCGATTAAACCAGTGCGTGTTGAGGTTCTGTTGATTTTGGCTCTGTAATAATTGATTAACACTTCATTTAATCGATTATTTCAGTCAGATTTTGATTTTTAACTTCAAATTAAACCTATTTTCGAAAACCCTAATCCCAATACTCCAAATTCCGAAAATCCCCAATTCCCAAACCCTAATTCATCTACTTAAGGTTCTCTAAGGCTCTCAGAAAATTGAACAACCTTTTTCAAACAAAAGTTAAGTGTTGTGAGTGCAAGAGAACTGTTTGTTGGAGGAAAAAAGGGCTTTTGGAACCTGGTGTGGGCTAGAAGCGATAAGAATCACTAAGTGGAGTTCTTAGTGGATTGTGTGTTGTGCCGTCTCTAGGGAAATTTGTTCTTCATCTCTTGTGGGTTTCAAGAGAGGTGTTTTATTTACTTTATCTTTTCAATTGTTATCTGTTTGTAACAACTTTGATTATAGTGACAGCGTTAATCCTCTGTTTGAGTGATTAGCAACTGGACGTAGGGTCTTTTGATCCGAACCAGTATAAATCTCCTGTGTAAGACTCTATCTCTATTCTATTTACGTTTACACAGTATTTTAATCGGTAAAATTTGGGGAAAATTTTTAAAACCTAATTTTTTTTAAGAAACCAATTCACCCCCCTCTTGGTGTTTGTCCGACAACGCAAACATTCCGCTGCGCGATTCCAACAAGTGGGATCAGAGCTTGCTTTGATAGTCATTCAAACTTTTCGAAAATGGCCGGACAAAATCAAACTTTTGCCGAAGGTGCGTTTATCAACAGGCCCCCACTTTTTGCAGGTCAAAATTATCCTTTCTGGAAAGTAAGAATGCAAATCTTTGTAGAGTCTATTGATAGAGTCATTTGGGACGCTATTTTAAATGGTCCCTATATTCCTAAAGTTATTGAGAATGGTGTATACGTTCCTAAACTTTTTTCTAGATGGACAACAGAGGAAAATAGAAAAGCACAATTTGACGTTAGGGCTAGAAATATTATTTCATCTACTTTAACCCTTAACGAGTTTTACAGGATCTCTGTTTGTAAAAGTGCTCAAGAGATGTGGGAAATGCTAAAAGTGACCCACGAAGGTACCAATGACGTTAAGAGAGCACAGAAAAATTCCCTAATCCAAGAATACGAGATGTTCCGGATGCAACAAGGCGAAACGATATTTGACGTTCAAAAGCATTTCACTCATATTGTGAACCATCTCACCAGATTAGGTAAAATCTTTGACGTTGATAAATTGAATGTTAAAATCTTAAAATCTTTGGATAAGAAATGACAACCTAAGGTGACAACCATCTCTGAGTCACAAAACCTTGCCACAATGTCTATGGCGGCGCTCTTTGGAAAGTTGAGAGAGCATGAGCTAGAGCTAGGAAGACTAAATGAAGAGGAAGGACAATATCAAAAGAAGAACTTAGCCTTCAAAACCGAAATTTCCAAAGGTAAGAATAAAAAGGAAGAAGAAGACTCAGAAAATGAAGAAGAAGAATTGAGTCTTATGATAAAGAAGTTTACAAAATTCATGAAAGCCAAAGGAAGACATCCCTTCAAAGGTAAAGGAAAGGTAAGGGAAAATTCTTCTATAAATATCAAATGTTATGGTTGTGGTGAAGCAGGACATATGAAGACCAAATGTGCAAGCAAGAAAAACGAAGAAATCAAAGGCAAAAAGTTCTTCAAGAAGAAAACGTACATTGCTTGGGACAACAGTGATTCAAGTTCGGAATCAAGTGACTCGGAAGTTGAAGTCAATATTTGCTTAATGGCAAATGACAACATATCTTCCGACTTTGAGGTAAGTGATTTCGACTCATCCTCAAGTGATGATGAAAATAACTATGATGAACTGCAAAATGCATACAATGAATTGTTTAGTACCTTTAAGGACTTGAAAAATGAATATAAAGTTGTGAAGAAGTGTTTAAGTAGATCCGGAAAGGAGGTTGACTCATTAAAAACGAAAATCACATGCTTAGAGGAAAAGGAAACCATAGAAACGAAAATTGTATGCTTAGATGAGAATGATAATAAGAACTTAGCATGTGAAACTTGTAAAGAGTATGAATATGACATAGATATTCTTAATCATCTACTTGATAAAGCCGAAAAGGAAATAAGTGATTTGAAGAAGGATAAAATTGTTGTAGCTCAAAATAGTGTAAATCATCAAGTTCCTTTGAAAAAGCCTAAAAAGAAAAACAAAAGAGTATGGGTAGAAAAAGGAACTAGAGCATCTATTGTTAGAAATGCATCTTATTCTAAAGCTACATCTAAAACATGTTTTTACTGTATGAAACAAGGTCACACTTCAAATAGATGTAAAATAAAACATTTTGGTGTTCCTAAAGGAAAATACATTTGGGTTCCTATTGTTAAATAATGTGTTTATCTCTAACCCCAAGGACCCAAAAGTTATGGGAACCTAAGTTTACTATGTTCTTGTTTTGTAGGAAACTTCCAAATCAAAGAAGTCTATGTGGTATCTTGATAGCGGATGCTCAAAGCATATTACCGGTAATAAAACAAAATTTGTAAGTTTCAAAGCTAAAGAACAAGGATATGTAACTTATGGGGACAACAACAAAGGGGAAATTCTTGGAATTGGATATATAGGTGGTGCAAACACTTTGGAGATTAAGGATGTGCTTCTTGTTGATGGGCTAAATCATAATCTCCTTAGTATAAGTCAACTATGTGACAAAGGATTTAAGGTAATATTTGAAAGTAAATTTTGCACAATACATTTCATAGATTCCGAAAATGTAGCATTAAAAGGCATTAGGCATAATAACATATACTTGATTGATTTGGATTGTTTACATGATTCTACTATAACATGCTTAGTTGCTAAGGAAGAGAACCCTTGGTTATGGAATAAGAGAGAAGCTCATATAAATATGCATCATTTAAATAAATTGATATCGAAAGACTTAATTGTTGGTTTGCCTAAATTAAAGTTTGAAAAAAATAGGTTATGTAATGCATGTCAAAAAGGTAAACAAGTAACATCATCATTTAAATCAAAGAATGTTATTTCCACTTCAAAACCCCTAGAATTATTACATATAGACTTATTTGGACCTTCTAGGATAAAAAGCTTTGGTGGAAATTATTATGGTCTTGTGATTGTTGATGATTATTCTAGATATACTTGGACATTTTTCTTAACAATGAAAAGTGAAGCTTTTAAGGTCTTTAGAAAGTTTTCAAAGCAAATTCAAAATGAGAAAGACTTAAGAATTAAAGTTTTAAGAAGTGACCATGGTGGTGAGTTTCAAAATGAAAAATTTGAAAATTATTGTGAGGAAAATGGAATATTGCATAACTTTTCTGCTCCTAGAACTCCCCAACAAAATGGTGTAGTTGAAAGGAAAAATAGGTCACTAGAGGAACTTGCTAGAACAATGTTAAATGAATCAAATGTTCCTAAAAATTTTTGGGCTGATGCAGTTAGTACTGCTTGTTATGTTTTAGATAGAATGCTCATTAGGTCAATTATAAAATCAACTCCCTATGAATTATTAAATGGTAGAAATCCTAATGTTGCTCATTTGAAAATATTTGAATGTAAGTGATTTGTGTTAAATAATGGAAAGGACAAGTTAGGAAAATTTGACTCAAAAGCCGATGAGGGCATTTTCTTAGGTTATTCATTAACTAGCAAGGCTTACAGGGTGTTTAATAGAAGAACCTTAAATATTGAAGAATCTATTCATGTTACTTTTGATGAAATTGTAGACCTTGAGGGAAATCCTCTTGAGTCAAATAAAGAACTTGCAGGTGATGATGAGTATATAAGAGAGGCTCTTGATGAATTATATTTGGAAGAAAATGAGCCTTCTCAAACACCTGAATTAGCAAAAGAATGGCAATCACCAAGAGGACTCTCAATGGACAATATCATTGGTGATATCTCAAAAGGGGTAAGAACTAGAAATATGACTAATTTCTACATGTCTGTAGCTTTTGTGTCACAGATACAACCCAAAAATGTTGAGGAAGCGCTTAAAGATGACCAATGGTGCATAGCTATGCAAGAGGAACTTAAACAATTTGAAAAAAATCAAGTCTGGGAATTAATCCCAAGAGAAGAATCACATCAAGTAATTGGAACTAAATGGGTATTTAGAAATAAACTTGATGAAGATGGAAACATAACAAAGAATAAAGCCAGACTTGTTGCCAAAGGCTACTGTCAGGAGGAAGGTATTAATTATGATGAAACTTATGCTCCTGTTGCCAGGTTAGAAGCTATACGCCTACTTCTTGCTTATGCATCTTTGATGAAATTTAAATTATATCAAATGGATGTTAAAAGTGCATTTTTGAATGGTTTTATTAAAGAAGAAGTATATGTGGAGCAACCCCCTGGATTTGAAGATTTTAGTTATCCTAATCATATTTTTAAATTAAAGAAAGCATTATATGGGTTGAAACAAGCTCCTAGGTCTTGGTATGAAAGACTAAGCAGTTTTCTAACTTCAAATGATTTTTCTAGAGGAAAAATTGATTCTACTTTGTTTATAAAGAAAGTAAAAGAACATATCTTATTGGTCCAAGTATATGTTGATGATATTATTTTTGGATCAACTAATAATTCTTTGTGTGTAGAATTTGCTAAGATAATGCAGGGAGAGTTTGAAATGTCTATGATGGGGGAATTAACATTCTTCCTTGGACTTCAAATCAAGCAACTTAAAGATGGTATTTTTGTCTCTCAAACCAAATACTGCAAAGAGATACTTAAAATGTTTGGAATGGACACTTCAAAGGAAGCTAACACACCCATGGGAACTTCATGCTATTTAGACAAGGATGAATCAGGTTTGGAAATTAATCAATCTATGTATAGAGGTATGATAGGTTCACTGTTATACTTAACTGCAAGTAGACCTGATATTATGCATTTTGTCTATGTGTGTGCTAGATTTCAGGCATGTCCAAAAGAATCTCACCTAACTGCAGTAAAACATATTTTAAAATATTTAAAAGGAACTACTAGTTTTGGTTTATGGTATCCATTTGAAGCTTGTACTAGTTTAATAGGTTATTCTGATGCTGATTATGGGGATGCAAAATAGATAGAAAGAGTACTAGTGGGACATGT
Source organism: Sphenostylis stenocarpa (assembly GCA_963425845.1). Lineage (NCBI taxonomy): Eukaryota > Viridiplantae > Streptophyta > Magnoliopsida > Fabales > Fabaceae > Sphenostylis > Sphenostylis stenocarpa. Next base: position 69,904,465 of record OY731403.1, read on the forward strand.
CATTTGGTAGGTTCATCTTTAGTATCTTGGCATTCTAAGAAATAGGCATGTGTTGCTTTATCCACCACTGAAGCTGAATATATTGCAGTTGGTAATTGTTGTGCTCAAATGTTGTGGATGAAACAACAACTAGAAGATTATAGTATATTTCTAAATGACATTCCTTTGATGTGTGATAATACGAGTGCAATCAATCTTACTAAGAATCCAGTAATGCACTCTAGGACTAAGCATATAGAAATTAGACATCATTTTTGAGAGATCATATAAGCAAAGGAAACTGTAAAATTGAGTATGTTGATACAAAGCATCAATTAGCAGATATTTTTACTAAGCCTCTACCCAAGGATAGATTCTATGATCTTAGAAGAGACTTAGGCATATTAGAAATAACTTAAATTCTGCTTAATTAGAAAGTTTTTGGATGGTTGTAATATTATAATTCATTATGTAGGATGTTAATAGATTATCATGTGTATAAACCTCAAAAATGTGATGAACTCTCTGGAATAATCGATTATTTGGAATTATAATCGATTATTTGCACCAAAAACACCCAAAACATGATATTTCTCACTAGATTAATCGATTAACTTGCCAGATAATCGATTAAACACAGTGTTAATCGATTAACTGCTTGAATTAATCGATTAAATGGGTCTTGTACTGGTTTAATCGATTAATTCAAGATTTAATTGATTAAACCTGACAAGTTTTGTTTTCTAGCCATTGCCAACGGCTCTCTTGACCTTCATTCACTCCCATATGACCATTGGAGATGCTTGGTTATAAATAGGGACCTCCATTTCACTTCTACTCACTTCTATCTCTTGAATTCAAGCTTTCTTGCCTCATTCTATCACTCTTGCCTTCTTCTAACATCACTTGTCTTCCTAAATCTTTCTTGTTACTCCTCTAATTCTACAATGGTCTCATCTTCTCGTGCTAAAATTCCCACCAGAAGAAGATTTGCACCCTCATCTCATCCCTGTCCTAATTCTGTAGAAGGATGGATCTCTGATGCTGAAGGCCGACAAGAATTTCTGTCTTATTGGAAGGAACGTGGTATTATCTCTCCCAAATTTGTTATTGGTGATCAATTCATCAATAGGGGATTCAATTTTCCTAATCTCCTTGAAATTCAAGGAGTTCTCCCTTTCATCCAAATGCAAGGTACCAATTATCCTGACTTAGTTAGGGTATTTTACTCTAGGTTCAAATTCAGAGATCAAATAGCTACCTCTCGTGTAAAGGGGGTAACAATTATTCTTGATGACAATATTTGGGAAAACGTTGCCCATTTTCCTATAAGAGAAGATGCTATTAACGTGTTTGGTGAGTTAGATGATTTTGACAGGATCATGGCTTACCATTCCTTTTTGCGTAACCCTTCCATGGAGATTGGGCGTCTCCTTCTAGCTGGACCATTGAAGAAGGAGGAACGCATGATTTTGCATTTACTTGTATGGATCCTATGTCCCTGGGCTACGAATCATGCTCAATGTTCTTCAATCGATCTTTGCATTATTCATGCAATAATGCATAATGAGCCTCTAGATTGGGGTATTCTTGTCACCATGACTATGTTAAAATCCAAACGCCATCCCACCTTCAAAATTCCATATGCCCTCCTTATCTCTCGCATTCTTGAATACAAAGGAGTAAATGTCGAAGGTGAACAAACTGTTCGAACGTCAAACCTGAACCGCATGCTGGACAACACATTAACTCAACTCCAAATGGTGCGTGTCAACAATATTTATGTTCACAAGGATGACGTTCCAAACGAAGATGAAGATAATGAAGATTCTGATGAAGATATGCCCCCTGCTACTGAGTTTCCCTCTAATCAGATCCAAAGTGCTGGAACTTCCTCTGCTCATCCTGAAACCCGACAATCTATGGAAGATATGTTATCTGATATGAACCAGAGGATGCAGGCATTCTTCACTCTTTCTGGACTATGGCATGAGGAAATAATTCATCGTATCTCTAATGTAGATGATAAAGTGTGTCATTTAGAAAATAAATTTGATGCACACTTTCATAGTGATAGTGAAGAATTTTAAAGTTTGTTTTTATTTTTTCTTGTGTTGTAATGTATTTTCATTTCTGAAATAAAATGTGGTATTCTTTTATTGCTTTATTTGAGGGGAAGTTATCTCCAAGTTATGCATATGTTGAGGGGGAGCTCTTAATTTTTTATTCTAATCAAAATAGGGGGAGAAATATTTAAAGCCTCTTATGATTGAATTTAAATATTATTTGCTATGTTTAATGTGTTTATTAGTGTGACAGATAAAACAGGTTATTACATGGCTTTAAAAGAAAATTTTGATCATCATCAAAAAGGGGGAGATTGTTGAACATACAAGGACTTGATGTTGAACTTACATGGACAAGAAGCTTGTTGATTTTGATGATGATTCAAGAACAAAAAACTTAGAGAGTTGAAGACTTGTATTATTGTGTAATAACTCTGTTTTGATGAGTTTGAGTCTGTAATATTAGAGTTTAAGATAGCCAGTACATAGTCTACTCTTTAGAAGCTTCAAAAACTCATATTTATCAAAAAGTCTCGGGTTTAATCGATTAAAACACCAAATAATCGATTATCACAGTGAGAAAAACCATTTTCTGTATCAGCTCACTGTGTTAATCGATTAACTCACCTATTAATCGATTAACAGGCCAGTTAATTGATTAACAGGGCATTTAATCGATTAAACCAGTGCGTGTTGGGTTCTGTTGATTTTGGCTCTGTAATAATCGATTAACACTTCATTTTATCGATTATTTCAGTCAAATTTTGATTTTTAACTTCAAATTAAACATATTTTCGAAAACCCTAATCCCAATACTCCAAGTTCCGAAAATCCCCAATTCCCAAACCCTAATTCATCTACTTAAGGTTCTCTAAGGCTCTCAGAAAATTGAACAACCTTTCTCAAACAAAAGTTAAGTGTTGTGAGTGCAAGAGAACTGTTTGTTGGAGGAAAAAGGGGCTTTTGGAACCTGGTGTGGGCTAGAAGCGATAAGAATCACTAAGTGGAGTTCTTACTGGATTGTGTGTTGTGCCGTCTCTAGGGAAAGTTGTTCTTCATCTCTTGTGGGTTTCAAGAGAGGTGTTTTCTTTACTTTATCTTTTCAATTGTTATCGGTTTGTAACAACTTTGATTATAGTGACAACGTTAATCCTCTGTTTGAGTGATTAGCAACTGGACGTAGGGTCTTTTGATCAGAACCAGTATAAATCTCCTGTGTAAGACTCTATCTCTATTCTATTTATGTTTACACAGTATTTTAATCGGTAAAATTTGGGGAAAATTTTTTAAACCTAATTTTTGTTAAGAAACCAATTCACCCCCCTCTTGGTTTTTGTCCGACAGCACGAACATTCCGCTGCGCGATTCCAACAAATGTTTGCTTCAATTTCTGAATCACTTGACTCCGAACTTGAGTCACTATCATCCCAAGCAATGTAAGCTTTCTTCTTGAAGAATTTGTTGCCTTTATCATCTTCATTTTTCTTATTTGGACAATCGGTTTTTACATGTCCTGTTGCACCACAACCATAACATTTAATATTTAAGGAAGTACTTTCTCTTACCTATCCCTTACCTTTGAAGGGTTGTTTTCTTTTGGCTTTCATGAACTTTGTAAATTTCTTTATCATGAGACTCAAATTTTCATCATCTTCATTCTTCGAGTCTTCTTCCTCCTTCTTGTTCTTACTCATGGAAATTTCAGTTTTGAAGGCAAGGTTCCTCTTTTGGTGTTGGCCTTCTTCATCATTTAGCCTTCCGAGTTCAAGTTCATGTTCTCTTAGCTTTCCAAAGAGCGTCGCCATAGACATGGTAGCAAGATTTTGTGACTCCGTGATGGCCGTCACCTTAGCTTTAACATAATCTCATACTCCTCCAATGTGGGCACCATATCGAATTGCGGGAATTCGAAGCAATGCAGACTAGAATTCCAAAAATGAATTAGAATCCTGATGAAAATAGGATCGACACAGATTTTCAATAGGTTGAGAATCCATCTGTAGGATTTTTCGATATCAGAGCGGACCTCTGATGGCGTTAATGCACAGAGCCGTTCTAACTTCTCGACATGGTATCGGGGAACATCCACTTTCTTCAATTGTCTACTAGTCCCCTCCATTTTCTAGAAAACAAAATGCATGCTATGAATATGATGCTTAATGTTGGCATGCATGCGAGTGTTTATTTTTCCTAAACATTATCATGTTTTATTTCTACATGATGCATGATAGTGTTTGGTTTTCGTAAATTTTTTTTCAAAGAAAAATAAACTACCTATATGGATGTTTTATGAATTTGATGTTTGTGAACAAGATCCCATTTTTATTTCATTATATTTGATTTTATTTGGTTTTATTCACTTTATAGCCTTTTATCTCTTCTGTCGGATTGCGTGACTACTTAGCTTACAAAGAACCTGAAACCAGACTAGCTAAAAGGCAGACTGTCTGAGATAAAATGGTTTATATGCGAAAGATTAATTTTAACATCCCTTATCTCTTCTGTCGGACTGCGTGGCTACTTAACTTACAAAGAACCTGAAACTAGGCTAGCTAAAATGCAGACTGTCCGAGATAAGGGTGTTTATTGAGAAAATATTTTTGTGGTTTTTTCTATTTTATTTGTTGTTTGGTTATGCTATGCAATCAAATGCAACAAACAGATGCACACACAATTCACTCATCCACGAACAAGTAAGACGACGTTTTAATTACGAGGTAGGGTTTTCCTGCAGAAGAGTGCGTATTCAAGGTAGTTCTATTTTTCCTCACTAAGGCCAGGCCCCCAAGGTGCCCCCATTATAGGGTCCCCACTCTCTAGCCTTCTGACCATGCATGGCACTAAGGTCGTAGTAAGTCTTTGTGCCAAAAGAGGAAGGTTATCACCTTCAGTGGTGGTTTCCGATCATACCGGTGGGCTCATGGCCCTCACTACGGCAAACCGTACCTGCCACCCACTCCCTATGGATTTCTCACTTGCCCTCGGGTATAGAGGGAACTGTTGTATGTAAAGGTTTGTGTAAATTTTGTATTTCAAACAATTGCGTAAAATAAACAAACAACAGTTATTAAAACCAAGCAAATAAAACATGTTATAAAACAAGGTAGGGTAAAAGCGAAATTTTTCAGTTTATTTATTAAATTGGCCCATCACTAAATGGGATCAACACTCTAGGCTTCCCCAGTGGAGTCGCTATCTGTCGCCGCCGTCAAAAGAGGCGGTTGGAGCGACACAGTGGTTTTCGATTTCAACTCGCGTTTTAAAATGATGTTACAACGCCTTTAAGTTGTCCGATAACCAGGCTGGACCTAAAGGTGAGGTTTTCGGAAATGGGTTCTGGACTCGCCACTAATGTTTTATCCGTAAACATTGGAAAATGAGAAAAAAAGAAGGCATTGGTTTCGAAAAACCAACTTTGGCCATTATAACCAGAGTTGGGTAAGGGAGTTAGTTACGTGTAGGGAAGGTATTAGCTTCCCTACGACGCCCCTTTTGGGTTCCCTATGATGGGCCGTTTATTTCATAAATGAACTTTTTTAAAATGACGCTTTTACCCTTTATTTATTTGCAAAATTTAAGGTATTGACTACATGGCCCTAACAGCTAATGCACGTATAAATGTAAAAAGGCAGTAAAAGAGAGAAAGTGTGGAAACCTTCGAAGCATGCTTTCGTAATTAAAATTCTTGAAATATGACGCTTTTTGGCAATCCATCACTCTACAACGCTAGTCGCTCTTCCTCGCAACACTACAGAATAACCTCTAAGAATTCTAAGAAACTTTGGAAATGCTTCAGAGGGATCATAGGAGAAGAATTAGAAGAAATTGTAGAAGGGAAAGATGAAGAACTGTATGAAAAGAAGGGGAGCGTGCCCTCCTTTTATAGGGATTCACGCCTGTCAAGTTGAGACGGCCGTCTCACCTAGCAAGGTCGAGATCGCCGTGTTGCCAAACGGGACGGCAGTCTTGCCTTTAACAAATGGCAAGATAGCCATCTCGCCAATCGAGAAGGCGGTATTGATTTGATAAATGGCGAGAAGGCCGTCTCGCCAAACGAGAAGGCAGTCTCACCATTGGCAAGTGGCGAGATGGCCATCTCGCTGAACGAGACAGCGGTCTCGCCCTTTGCTGATGGCGAGATGATGATCTCGACTTTCTAGGTGATCCTCCCTATTTTTTTTGTACAAAAAACCTTCCTATTCTAATTTGGGGCCTTTTGGTCTATCCTAGGGACCTTTTAGGCCTTGCCCATCTTCTAATTGGAGGTGTTATACTCTTTATTTTGAGGTCGGGTAAGATTTGGGGTCTACAGGATCCAACAGAAGAAGGAGGATCACCAGCAAATAAAGGTGGGGAAAAATTGGTCTGAACAACTACAACAGATCGAGGAGGAGATCCCTGTAATGCATAACACTTGTTAATCTTGTGACCTATCTTTCCATAATGTTCACACTTAGGACACCCATTTCCCTATTTGCGAGGGTGTGTCCGGTCATCACGATGGGATGTCAACACAAAAGAATCATTAACAAAATTGGAAATAGTAGAAGAAGTGGAAGAAGTCATGAAGAGCGGTAGAACAAACCCTAAAACAATCCAAAGTAATCCAATCAACACACAAAGCACAAATCCAAAATGAGAATACTAAAAATAAGTTCACCAAGACTAAATGGCGCAGGAGACAATGGGACGACCAACTTTGATAGTGGTCACCTGACCGAGACAAGCAAAATCATATGTCACCGATCAAAAACTGAAACTCCGACAAATTCTTTGGCAGTGGCAAATCCGGTGACTGCTCCAGCGGCAACGGTGACAATAACGTGAACCAATACACTAGGTAAGTTCCCAGGAAAGAGAGCTGAGTCACTAATGGACACACTTAAATACCAAGTCTTTCCTTGCCAGAACTTTCCTAGACATGCACTTTCACACTACCAAATTAAATTCAGTAACAAAGATAATTCTTTTCTGATGTGGAGGATCAGTTTCCCAACAACGGTGGGGCGGCTCCAGCAGTGGACAAAAGGCGAAAAAAAATTTCAAGATAACCTTAAGCTCTAGATACCATGTTTAATATAGAGGAAATAGGGTTTGAAATTAATCTCCCTTGTGTATGAATCACACATAGGGTAGTCTATTTATAATAGAGAGGTACAACTAAAAGAGTAACCGAAAATAAACAGAATAAACAGAAGATATTGTTTGATATTGTGGTTAACAATATCTAACAATATCTTAACAATATCAAACTATATCTAAACAATATCTAACAGTAACCCTAACTTCTGCCTAGGCTACCCTTTATTGTTGTTCGGGTTTCCTAGTGGCTTAACCCTAATTTTTGCGGAGCCCCCTTGGTGGGTTTCCTACCGAGTAATTTTGCCCTTCTTTTTTTTTTGGCCTTTGGCTTCTATGGGCTTGTTTTTTATATATTATTTTTTTTCTTTTTACACAATATTAGCGAAACACGATTTATTATGATGAGGTAAAAACTGATTCTATGTTTCTAGTTAATTAGTTTGATTATTTTTGCGATGGCGCGTTTTGGTTATTTTGAAGCACTTTTGAAAATGTTTGCTTAAACATGGTTATTATGAGGTTTATTCATGAATAGAAAGAAAAGAAGAAGATAGTAAGAATTGTATTCTTATTAATTAAGAGGGGAATATGTGCCTTAAAAATGCCCGGGGGTTGGGCTAGCCCTGAGGAATAATCTCTAACAATTATTGGGTTTACATCCCTTTAGAAAGGATAAAGAACTCCTAATGACTAGAGTTGCTCTCAACACTTGTATCCCTCCACTTTAGAAGATCTGCTTGAGTGTGCGGAGGGAAGACTTCCCTTTTCTTCTCACAGCTTGGCCCTTTGTAGGGTCGTATCCTAGGCCATGCTTTAAAGGATTATCTTAAATTCTGGGGGCTCTTTTATTCCTTGGGATTTTGCCCCGAGCCCTTGGCCAGGATGGTAACCATACTTCATCATCATGTGGTCTACCTTCGTATTACCGAGAAGTCTCTCTACATTGGCGATTTCAAGCGCTTGAAAAGATGTTTCAAGGGCCTCTTCAGCTGCATTCACGTAGGGTTGAGTAGACGGTCCACTGATCCAGATATCATCTTCAGCTTGGACCGTGACCAGTTTGTCATCTACTATAAACTTGACTTTTTGGTGGAGCATTGACGGTACTGCCTTAGCATCATGAATCCAAGGTCTGCCAAGGAGACAACTGTATGTTGGAGTTATATCCATCATGTGGAAATAGACGTTGAAGATAGTGGTTCCGACTTGGATCAGCAAATTGATTTCCCCCACTACTTCTCGTTTGGATCTGTCAAAGGCTCGAGCAATAGTGCTGCTTGGGCGTGTCGCTGCCGTCAAAAGAGGCGGTTGAAGCAACATAATGGTTTTGTTTGACTCGCATTTTTAAAAGTGTGGTTCAATGCCTTTAGGTTGTCCGATAACTGGGCTGGAGCTAAGGGTGAGGTTTTCGAAAAGAGTTCTATGGAGTCGCCACCGATGTTTTTACCGAAAACATTGGAAAAGGAAAAAAAGAAGGCATCGGTTTAGAAAAACCAACTTTGGCCATTACAACCAGAGTCGGGTAAGGGAGTTAGTTACGTGTGGGGAAGGTATTAGCACCCCCACGACGCCCCTTCCGAGTTCCCTATGATGGACTATTCTTAAAATAAATACAATAAAATTATGCTTCTACCCTATTTATTTATTACAGAATTTAAGTAGCTATCTACATGATTCTAATATCTAATGCATATAAGGGAAATAGTAAAAGAAAGCAATAAAAGAAAAGAGATATGAAGGAGAACATTTGAAGCGAGCTTTCATAAATGTTGAACTTGAGGACACTTTTTGGAAGTCCCTGCACTCTATAGAGACACTCCTCCCTCGATCAAAAAATAAAGGTGTCACCTTACCGAGGGCCGAATGTCTCAAAAAAAGGAGACATCCTTAACTGATTTCTACCATAACGAAAATCGGAAAGCTCACTCGAACTCTGGAAAAATGCTCAGAGTCACTCTAAAGTGCCAAAAGGCTTCCTAGAGAGTGGTAGGAGTGAATGGTGTGTAAAGAGTGAGAAACTTCCCCCCCCCCCCCTTTATAGAAATTCGCACCTGTCAGGTTGTGACCGCCGTCTCGCCTGACAAGGCCGAGACCGCCATCTCGCAAAATGAAACGGCGGTCTCATCTTCGACAAGTGGCTACACGGCGGTCTCGCTAATCGAGACGGTGGTCTCGCCATTGGCGATTGGCGAGACGGCGGTCTCGCCCTTAGCCGATGGCGCGACGACGGTCTCGACCCTCTGAGTGGAATTTCTTATTTTTCCTAAACAAAAATCCTTTCTATTCTAATATGGGGCCTATTCATCAATCCTACGGACCTTTTAGGTCTTACCCATCTTCGAACGAAAGTCTTCTGCTCTTTATTTTGAGACTGGACAAGATTTGGGGTCTACAATTATGCGATATTAATATGACTACTCTACATGATCCTATTTCTACTGCACATAAGAGCAATAAATAAAGCAATAAAAGAGAAGAGTAGTGAAAAGAACCTCTGAAGCAAGCTTTTATATAAAATCTTCAACTCTAAGGATGCTTTTTGGCTATCCTCCTGCACTACAAGGACTCTCCTCTCCCGAATACAAGAAGAATTTTTAAAACTATCGAATGCTGGATATCTCAGAAGAGATTTCCTTAACCGATTGTTACCTTATAGGAAATCGGAAAGATCATTCGAGAAATAGAAGAGTAAAGTGAAGTGAGATGTGTCTAGAGCTACAAACAGGGCCCTCTATTTATAGTTTTTCGTTGTCAGGACGCCGGGACAACCGTCCCAACTCCTGTCAGGTGGGACGGCTGTCTGGACATTTGCGACGGTCGTCCCAATGCGCAAATGGCTTGGGGTGGTCGTCTGGGATTTGGAACGGTCATCCCAAGGTGCATGGAAGCTTGAGACGTGTGTCTCAGATCCAAGACGCACGTCTGGAGGCAAAAGTGTCACTTGGGACGACCATCTGACATTTGGGACAGTTATCCCAAGTTTCTTCTCTAATTTTGACTTTTTATTTTCTCAGAAAAGCTCTCCTTTCCTCCAACGGAAGCCAGTTGATGTCACTAGGTGTTCAACAGAGCTTTTCCTATCTTCAGAATGAAGTCTTCTGATCTTTATTGAGAGGTCGGGCAAAATTTAGGGTCTACAGCTGCCCCCCCTTCACCTGGGTAAACGAATGCTGGCTCAATATGCCTGCAAGACCGGTTAGCAGGTGAAGGAGTTAACCACTTTTGCCTGGTTACCTTTTGGATGCGCCTTTGTTGCAGTCACTGACCCTCTGAACGGTAATTAATTTGATAGATACGAACCCTTATCCGGTTGTTCCATGAGATGTTCTCTCCGACCTCATGGTTGATGAGTATGAACCCCCATCCGGTTATTCCACAAGATGTTCTCTCCGATCTCTTGGTTGATGAGTACGAACCCCCATCCGGTTATTGCAAGGTCTGTCCACAGGATGTTCTCTCCGACCCGGTGGTTGGCTTGCACGCAGAGTGTTCTCTCCGACTCTGTGGTTGGTTTGCCCATAGAGTGTTCTCTCCGACTCTGTGGCTGATGAGTTGTTCGCAAGATGTTCTCTCCGATCATGCGGTTAACAAGTACAAACCCTCATTCGATTTATTGCAAGATCCGTCTACAGGATGTTCTCTCCAACCCGGTGGTTGTCTGGCACGCAGAGTGTTCTCTCCAACTCTGTTGCTGGTGAGTTATCCGCGAGATGTTCTCTCCGATCCTGCGATTGATGAGTACGAACCGTCATCCGGTTTTTTGCAAGGTCCGTCCACGGGATGTTCTCTCTGACCCAGTGGTTGGCTTGCACGTAGAGTGTTCTCTCCGACTCTGTTGTTGGCGAGTTATCGCAAGATGTTCTCTCCAATCTTGTGGTTGATGAGTACGAACCCCCTTCTGGTTTTTTGCAAGGTCCGTCAACAAGATGTTCTCTCCGACCCAGTGGTTGGCTTGCACGCAGAGTGTTCTATCCGACTCTGTGGTTGGCGAGTTATCCACAAGATTTTCTGTTCGATCCTGCGGTTGATGAGTACGAACCTACATCCATTTTTTGCAAGGTCCGTCAAAAGGATGTTCTCTCCAACCTGGTGGTTGGCTTGCACGCAGAGTGTTCTCTCTGACTCTGTTGCTGGCGAGTTATCCGCAAGATGTTCTCTCTGATCCTGCGGTTGATGAGTACAAACCCTCATTCGGTTTTTTGCAAGGTCCATCTACAGGATGTTCTATCCGACCCGGTGGTTGGCTTGAATGCAGAGTGTTCTCTCCGACTCTATTGCTGACAAGTTATCCGCAAGATGTTCTCTCCGATCCTGCGGTTGATGAGTACGAACCCTCATTTGGTTTTGAGTCCTTTTTCTTTGGACTGAAGATGTGCTGGTGGCTTACTGCTTTCTGATCATGCACCGACTCCATGGGGAGTAGTTGTTTGAGAATTTTGTTTTTGACTTTTTTGGGTGTAGTCATCCGGTATGCTAGGGATTCTTTACTTTTGGTTGTCGGGGATTCTTTTTTTATTTTTGACTTTTTCAATAGTCATCCAACTTGTTGGTTTGCTGGGGATTTTTGATTGTGTTTTGGGCTTTTCATATTAGCCATCCGATTTATTGTCTTCCAGGGATTCTTTGTTTTTGGCTTTTCCAATGGTCATCCAGCTTGTTGATTGTTGGGGATTCTTTGTTTTTAGGCTTTTCTGTTAGCCATCCAACTTGGTGATTGTTGGGGATTCTTGATGATTGCCTTTTGATCTAGGTAGGAATCCACTGAGGATTTGTTGCTTTCTGTTGATTGTGCCTCTTGATTAGGCAGATGCTTCAATAGTGGTGAAGATTTTATGCTTGCACTTTGTATTGCCTATGAATAGGCTGATGTCCCTTTCTGGGGATACTGGCTTTTTTCTTGCCAGATTTTGCCTATGCATTTCACTAGGGATATCCATATTGGGCAATATAGGCATATCCCTGAGGATATGAATTTGGAGTTTTGCCTTTGCAATAGGCTCACTGGAGATGATGTTTCTCTTTTTGATGATCCATTGGGGGATTTACTGTCTTCCAGGGGATCTAATTTTTTATTTGCCCCTTGGGGAAATGGAGTTTTTGACTCCTTGTTGAATGTTGTTGGTATGAGCTGGCTTTGTCGATGCTCTTATTATGTTGGGGAATGGGCTTTCTAGTTATTTAATTTCGCCTTTTTCTCGCGTTTTATCCATTTTTTCACGATTTTGAAAATTGGCTTCTTTCTTTTGGATAATGCGTGCGTCTTTTTACTTTTTAATTTCTTTTATGCACGTAGGCTTTTTCTTCTTTTTGGGTATCCACTAGGGATGATATTTTTTCTTTTTTTGGTGATCCACCAAGGAATTCGTTGTCTTCTTGGGGATCCGACTTCGATTTGATTTTTTTTTTGTGATTGAGTCTTGGCTCATGGATTTGTGAAGCTCTTATTCAACTGGAGGATGGGAATTTTCTTGCTTCCTTCTTTTTGTAGATTTTTCTGAGATGATCCGCTTGGGGATTTTTATTCGGCCTTTTCTATCGTGGCCTTTTATTTTTGGTCATCCATTGGGGGTGAAAGGTTTTCTTCTATTTTCTTTTCTTTTGGAATCCTGGGGATATGGAGATTCTGACTCCGTAATTGCTTTGATGGACCTTTGTGTAGCCCTTATTCTCCTTTGGAAATGTGGCAGAGACTTTGGATGGGTATGCTCGATGACTCATGTGGTGGCACTACTGAGTCGTGAGGTAATATTCTTGTTTTGCCTCTAGAGTAGGCAAGGATCCGCTTGGGGATGATCGAGTCTTTCCTTTGGCTTTTCTGTGTTATGCCTTCTCTTTATTGGATGGAAGGATGGTGGTTGGAGCTTTAAATGACTATGCTCGATGGCTCATGCGGTGGCAACGTTGAGCCGTGGGGTAATTTTTGTTTTGCCTTTGGAGTAGGCAAGGATCCGCTTGGGGATGATTGAGCCTTTCCGTCAGCTTTTCTGTGTTGATGGTGCCTTCTCTTTATTGGGGTAGAAGGAGAATGGTTGGAGCTTTGGTTTTCTTGAAGCTCTTTATTCTACTAGAGTGGTTTTGAAGATAACCTACCTCTCTTTTCTTGAGGGAACTTTTATTTGGAGATTCGGTTCTGCAACCTCCTGTTTTCAATCACAAGTATGGAGCCTAGCCTCCTTATATGCATGTTTATTATTCTTATTTAAAGAATTTTTTTTTCTTGATTTTGACAAAGTCGTTTTGTGCAACTACTTTGTGTGTGAATGTCCTAAATGCAACCTATTCATTTATTATATGCATCTAGAAAAGTGATTGGTATTCTCCTATTGGATTCTCATGAATATGCTGATGGGCTGCTCTTTTATGACCATGTTGATGGGCCCCTCTTTTCTTTATCTTTTGGTTTTAGCCCTATCTTTTGCCTAGACCGTCCTTTACAGGTTTTTGAAATACCGAGCTGCCTTAATTTTTTCCTAGAATATCTTAGGGGGCTTTTGCCTTAACTTTTGCCTAGACCATTCTTTTTGGGGTTTCGATCTAGCAGACTACCCTGATTTTTACCTAAGAATATCCTAGTAAACATTAAATCTTTTCTTATTTTTTTATGCTTTCTTTTTTTTTAGATTCATGCTTGATCTTGACTAAAGGTCTTTTGCGCATATTTATGATTTATCAATAAAGAGACATTTCCATAATATTTGGTCAAGGGAAAGGAAATGAAAGGGAATTTTATTGATAAATGAGAAAAAGTTTATTTCTTTTATAGAAGGATTTCAAAGGAGTTTGAAAGAATGGTTGGTCAGGGTTGGCTATATTGTTTAGGCTTAAACAATCATGTCTATGATATCTGCCCCCCTAGTTCTCCTAATTGCTTCAATTGAGATGCCCGAGCTCAGAGTGAAGACTATGCTGACTGCTTGCTTCTGGAAGAACGTTACCTCAACCGCCTTTCGGTTTTCGGCTAAGACAACCATTGCTCTTAAATTTTTATTTTTTTTTTACCTTTACTTTTTTTCTAAAGATGTATCCTAGCAAGGAATATGAACCGTATCTTTTGCTCAGGGATGCCCTTTACGGGTTTTCATTCCTAACAGGTCTTGAGCACTGTCTTCAAGCATAATACTTCTTCACCACATTGGAGTTGATTGGGTGTCGAAGTTCCTTTCCATCCATATCGACAAGGATAAGAGCTCCTCCCGAGAAAGCTCGCTTGATCACAAAGAGTCCTTCATAATTTGCCGCTCATTTTTGTATTTTTTCCTTTTGGGCTACAAGCAATTTATTTACCATTAAATCCCACTCATGGTAAATATGGAGGTTGACCTTTTTTTTTCGTAAGCCTTTTTTATTTTCCTTTGATAGGCTTGTCTGTGACATATAGCATTTAGCCGTTTTTCTTCAATAAGGTTTAGCTGGTCATATCGGCTTTGAACCCATTCGGCTTCTGTTAATTTTGCTACCATTATAACTCACAGGGAAGGTATTTCGACCTCTATTGGAAATACGACCTCCATACCATATACAAGGGAGAACGGAGTAGCTCCTGTGGAAGTGCGTACAGACGTTTGATAACCATGAAGGGCAAAAGGCAACATTTCATGCCAATCCTTATAGGTTTTGACCATTTTTTGGATGATCTTCTTGATGTTCTAATTGGATGCCCCTACTGCACCATTCATCTTAGGTTGGTAGGGAGAGGACTTATGATGTTGAATTTTGAAGTCTTGGCATGTCATGGTAGGTCCATGTGCATGCATCCGTATACTCCCTTAATAATTGTAGCAAATCTTCCCCAACGTTATCATCAATTTAGGTATCAATACTTATTTCCTTTTTTTTTCTTTTTCCTTCCCCTCAAATCCATGGCCTCGTTTTTTCTGGTAGAGTCGTATGTATTGAGCTTCTTTTATTTCAACAATCTTAATATGCCCAGGGAAATGGTCCCCTTCTCACTATCTAACCCGATCCATTCACCTTCGACTTTCGGATCCCACAGAGAGTCCTCAATCACAGACATGATTATTTATATGGTCCTTATTTGGGTTTAGATTTTATTTATTTACTTTGGAATGAGAGAGAAAAGAATGAAAATAATATGAATATTATGAAAAATGCCTCATTGTATTGATGAAAAGAGAAATATTTACAAAGCTCTTTTAATCAAAAGATCACGCGACCATGGGTAGGGACCGCGAGAGATACATTGGAAGCTTTTTTTTATATATATATTTTATTTATAATTTTTTATTTATTTATATTTTTTTTATGAGGAGCCCTAATCAGTTGGTCTTCCCTGTCATTCCGGTTGAGACAGAGGCGTGATGTCCACCTTAGGGATGGGAGCATTGAAAGTGATCCACCCGGCATCCAACAATTCTTGAACCCTATATTTCAAGTTGATGCAATCTTCCACGGAATGCCCAAGAGCGCTGAGTGGTAATCACATTTTTCGTTGAGCTTGTACCAACCAGGGTAAGGTGGATCCTTCTTCTTCAGAGGGATACGTGTTAGAAGCTTGGCCTTTAACAGTTTTGGCAGAAGACTCCCATATGAGGATGGAATGGGAGTGAATTTTTTCTCTTGTCTGTGTGACTGCCCAACTGGTGGCGAAGAGGAGTAGCAAGGTTGATGGCATTTACGCTTCCTTGCTTCTTCTGGCCAAAGGATTCTTAAATGTTACAGTAGATGAGGGAGGTTGCGCAATCCTTCCATTTTTCAGTCCTTGCTCCACTCTTTCTCCTATGGTCACCACGTCCGCAAAGAGGGTCGACGTGCTCCCTATCATTTTGTCGTAATAGGGACCAGTCAAGGAATTGATAAACATGGACGTGGTTTCCTTATCTGGTAGCGGAGGCTCCACTTGGGCGACCAACTCCCTCTAACGCTGAGCATATGCCTTGAAGGGTTCGTTGTCTCCTTTACTCAGAGCTTGTAGATCTGACCTATCTAGAGTCAAATCATTGTTGTACTTGTAACGGTGAAGGAAGGCATCTGCCAGCTGTCTCCAGGTTTGGACTTGTCCTCCCTCTAATTGCATATACTCGTTTAGAGTTGAATCAGCCAAGCTCTCCTGAAAGCAATGGATCAAGAGTTTCTCATTATCAGTATATGCAGCCATCTTACGACAGTACATTGTAAGATGGCTCTTAGGACAAGTCATTCCCATGTACTTGGGAAATTTGGAGTCTTGAACTTATGGGGGAATTGAATATTTTTAACAAGGCACATGTCAGCCGCCTCTTTGATATCGAAATTATGGCCCTTAACCTCTCTTTGAGGGCAGTGATCTGTTGCTTTGACACCTCAGGAGTATTGATATGTACTACCCTCCTGTCAGATTGGACATGAACTCCCTGTTCATGTTCAAAGATGAGTTCCTCTTCTTCCTCATGATGAGAGGCATGTTCACTTCGAGGACCTTCCTTGTGGAGATGTTGTTGATGCATCATCTCCATCATTTGAGCCATTTGCTCCTTTAGCGAGTTAAGCTCGATGATGAGTTTGCGAATTTTTTCTTCAAGTTGCTCCATCTTCTTAGCCTTTTGAGCGCGAGTGAGGACAGACATAAGACCAGCCACTTTCTAAATGATTTAAAGATTTTTATTATAGTTTTTTATTATTATGAATGATTGGTATGGGACAGATATGTTTTAGACAACAACTTTGATATTTTACTGAAAGCTTATGCTTCTAGGAAATACCATACCCACCTTGGTGTGATAGTTTCTTTTCAAGGGTCACTAATACACCTTAGCACACTCGTCCTTCTTTAGGGGAAGGGTACGAAAGCACTTGGGTCTCTTTTGCTTTTGTCTAAGGATATCTAGAGTCCCCTAGAATGAATGTGCTTATGTATGAGAGATTTTATTATGATGATGTTTATGCATACTTTCTGTAATGCATTTATTTTCTCTCGTAGTTTTACCACTTATTGGATGATGTGGCATGAATGACACGACTTTGTCAAAAATCTTTTTATTGTAAGAGGTATTTTTATTGCTTTAATTTTTTTATATTTTTTTATAACCCTTTATCTCTTCTGTTGGTCAACGTGGCTACTTAGCTTACAAAGAACCTGAAACCAAGCTAGCTTAAATGAAGACTGCCCGAGATAAAGTTGGTTTATTCTTTTTATTGTTTTTATGGTTTTAAGAATTTTTATTTTTTTGTTTTAACTGTTGTATGATTATTCTATACAAATGCATCAAACAAATGCAACAAACAAATGCACACACAATTCACTTATTTACGAGTAGAGCTACGTTGTTTAATCACGAGGTAGGGTTTCCCTACAGAAAAGTGCATGGTTAAGTTGGTTCTAAACTGTTATCACCAAGGCCAAAGGTCCCCAAGGTGCCCCCATTATAGGGACCACTCAATCTCTCAATCTTTGGATCATGCACGGAACTCCATGTTGACATCCTTGGGCCAAAAGAAGAGAGTTATCACCTTGAGTTGGTGGTTTTCCGACAATGGATGTAGCCCCGTGTCCCAAAAACTGGTCGTATCTGCCACCCACTCCTTATGGGTAATCACTCTTGCCCCCAGGTATAGAGGGACTATTGTGTACAATTTGTATTTCAAACAATTTACAGAAAGTAATCATACATCAGTTATCAAAGCCATACAATAAAACATGTCATAAATATAAGGAAGGATAAATGCGTAATTTCAAATCTTTATTTAGTTTGAATTTATTTGTCACTAAATGGGATCAACTCTCTAGCTTCCCCTGTGGAGTCGCCATATGTCGTCGCTATCCGTTCCGACGTCTCGGGACGTTACTAACGTTTATGCAAGCGATCGTGATAAGATGATTTAGACTCACGTTCTTGTAAAATGTATGATCATCGCTTTCAAGATGCTCAACAATTGAACTAATCTTTAAGAAAAGCGAGGTTTTCGCAAAAAAGGGTTCTTTGGAGTCACCACCAATGTTTTTACCACAAACTTTGGAAAAGGAAACAAAGGCGTTGATTTTAAGAAAAACTAAACTTGACCATTATAACCAGAGTCAGGTAAGGGAGTTAGTTACATGTCGGGAAGGTATTAGCACCCCCACGACGCCCCTCTCAAGTTCCCTATGACAGATTAATTCATAAAATAAAGATTATAAGAGATTATGCCATTATCCTATTTTATTATGTGATATTAATATGACTACTCTACATGATCCTATTTCTACTACACATAAGAAAGCAATAAATAAAGAAATAAAAGAGAAGAGTAGTGAAAAGAACCTTCGACGCAAGCTTTTATATAAAATCTTCAACTCTGAGGATGCTTTTTGGCTATCCTCCCGCAATACAAGGACTCTCCTCACCTGAATACAAGAAGAATTTTTAAAACTATTGAATGTTGGATATCTTAGAAGAGATTTCCTTAACCGATTGTGAACTTATAGGCAATAAAAAAGATCATTCGAGAAATAGAAGAGTAAAGAGAAGTGAGGTGTGTCTAGAGCTGCTAATGGGGCCCTCTATTTATAGTTTTTCACTGTCAAGATGTTGGGACGACTGTCCCAACTCCTGTCAGGTGGGACGACCGTTTGGACATTTGGCACGGTCATCCTAATGTGCAAAATGGCTTGGGATAGTCGCCTAGGAATTGGGACGGTCGTCCCAAGGTGTATGGAAGCTTGAGACGTGCGTCTCAGATCCCAGACGCACATCTAGAGGCAAAAGTGTTACTTGGGATGGTCATTTGACATTTAGGACAGCCATCCCAAGTTTCTTCTCCAATTTTGCCTTTTTATTTTCTCAAAAAAGTTCTCCTTTCCTCCAACGGAAGCCGATTGATGCCGCTATTTTTTCAACAAAGCTTTTCCTATCTTCGGAATGAAGTCATCTGATCTTTATTGAGAGGCAGGACAAAATTTGGTGTCTATAGGGATTCTAGGGAGGTGCTCATCTTTATTGAGTTTCTAAAGAGGTGATTGTCTTTTTAATTAGTTTACTTTTTACTGGTTCCTCTGCTGAGTTGATAGTAACTTGTAAACTGAATTTGAAAGATAGTGAATTGGGGTCACTCTTGTGATTAGAGTTGACTAGGAACTGAATGTAGGGTTGGCTATACCTGAACTAGTATAAATTGTTGTGTGCTCCTCTCTTATGCTCTTTTCTTTTCCCTATATCTCTGTGCTTACATCCTCCCTTTTTATCTCTCTGATTATATTATCGCTTCCATTTTATCTATGTTAAATTCGATAATTAAAATTGAATTAATAAATTATTAAACATCTTAAAATAAATTTTTAATTTGGCATCTATTTTAATTTTTGCATCTATCCACCCCCCCCCCCTCTAGATACCATTTGTTTAACAAGTGGTATCAGAGCATGATTATATAAGATATTTCTAAACGATCTGTCAAGATGTCTATGTAGAATCAGGTTTACAGGGAAGGAGCCTCAATAAACAAACCACCACTATTTCAAGGAGAAGACTATCAGTTTTGGAAAACAAGAATGAAAATATTTTTACAAACACTAGATTACGGTGTTTGGGATGTTGTACTCAATGGTCCCTACATTCCGATGAGAACAACGGAGTTTGGAGCTGTTCCAAAGACTTTGACCAATGGACGTCGAATGAAAACAAGTGTGCCCATTATGATGAAAGAGCCCGAAATGCTATTGTTTCTTCCTTAACTCGTAATGAATTTTTCATGGTCACACAATGTAAGACGACAACAAAATATGGGACACTCTTGAAGTGACACATGAAGGAACAAATAAAGTAAAGCGAGCATGTAAGAACACACTCATCCAGGAGTATGAATTGTTTCAAATGCAGCAGAATGAAAGCATTACAGATTTTCAGACACGCTTCACACATATAGTAAATCACTTGAAAGCATTAGAAAAGAGTTTTGACAATGAGGAGTTGAACACAAAGATCTTGAAATCCTTAGACAGAAATTGGCAACAAAAGGTTACTACTATTACAGAATCAAAGGATCTCACATAAATGAATATTGATACTCTATTTGGAAAGCTGCGAGAGCATGAGATGGAACTACAAAGGTTAAAGAATGGTGAAAGTGAAAATGAAGGTAAGTTTTCGGATTCTGATATATCTGTTTTAGCTAAACAATTTTCTCATTTTATGAAGAACATGAAAAAGAGACAGCAAAGTAAAGAGAAAACCAATAGGTACGAGTGCTATGGATGTGGAAAGCTTGGCCATATCAAACCAGACTGTCTGGAACTTAAGAAAGATGTGAAAGAGAAGAAGAAAGAAAAGAACGGTATCTATAAGAGAAAACACAAATCTTATATTGCTTGGGAGGAAAATGATTCTTCCACAACATAAGAGTTCTTTCGAAAGTAGTGATGGAGAAGAAGAAGAAAATCTTTGCTTGATGACAAAGAGTGATAATGAAGCTTCATCATAAGAAACCTCATCACAAGTAAGTAGCACAAAATCCTTTAATGCATGTGATGAGTTGCATGAAGCATATCAAGAAATGTATGAAGGTTTTAACAGGTTAGCTAAGAAATACATTTCACTTAAGCAAAAGTTGCATGCATTAGAAAATATTGTTAGTATTCTTGAAGGAAAATGAGCGCTTAATGAAGGATGTTGATAAATTTAAAACTATATCTAAAAATAAAGAAGTTGTTAAACCTTGTGAAAATTGTAAACATTTGAAAAATGAGGTTTTCAAGTTAGAGAAAATAATGAGTGATTTTTCTAAATCTTCTGCAAATCTTGATTCTATGTTAGGTTATCAAAGAGTGGATTCTAGCAAAGCTGGACTTGGTTACAAACCCAAGGAAAGTCTAAAACCTTATAAAACTATTTTTGTGAAAGAGTCAAGGAAAACATATGAAAAATCAGTTTCAAAAACTTTGAGAAACTCATTTAGACCTCTTCAAAGAAAACCAACATGTTTTTATTGCATGAAATTAGGTCATGAATCAAATAGATGTTACATCAAACATTTTGGTATATCTAATGACAAATATGAATGAGTGCCTCAAGGGTCAAAACATTTACACATATCTAGATGATAAAATTCTCGCAAAATAATTTTCTACTGTGATAATTGATTATGTTGACTTCTAGAGTATGATTTCTTATTTTCATAATCGATTATGTTGATTCTGAAGGTGCTGTAATAATCAATTATGACAGAAAACTTTTGAAAATTTGACATGATTAAAGTTTGAAATTTGAAAGTTTTAATTTTGAAAATCTGAATTTATGAAAATTTTAAATGATTAAAGTTTGAAATTTGAAAGTTTGAATTTTGAAAATCTAAATTTATGAAAATTTGAAATTATTAAAGTTTGAAATTTGAACTTTTGCAGTTTAAGATTTTGAAATTTGAAATTTTTTTCAGTTTGAATTTTTTTTTTGAAATTTGAAATTTTGCAGTTTAAGATTTTTGAAATTTTTGTAGTTTGAGATTTTTGAATTTGAATTTGAAATTTGGATTTTGTTGGAATTTGAATTTAAAATTTGTTGCAATTTGAATTTGAAATTTGAAATTTGGAATATGAGTCAATTTGAATTTGAATTTGAAAGTTGCCTCAATAAGAAGACTGCAATTGGGGGAAACTACTGCATTCCATTCCATTATCTCTGCAATCATTCCATTCTCCTATCTTTCTCTCTCTTCATTTGCGTTGGGTATCCTAAATATTTCCTCCTTAATATGATATTCTTCTTTATGACACTTTGTGATGCGTTATCCTCTCTGCCTTGATTTATGTACTAATATGTGCAAATTTGTGCTCAATTTATATTGTAATATTTTTCATAATTATCAATGAAATAGAAAGAGATTTTGATGATATTAATTTGTGTGAAACAGGGGGAGATTTCTTTTCACTTACAATATTTTTTTGATTATCAATGAAATAGGGGGAGATTTTTTGATGAATTAAAATCTGTGTGAAATTCATTTCTATCTTTGAATTAAAAAGGGGGAGTTAAAACATTTTTTTGCTCATATGAGTTAGGGGGAGTCTTGTTGTTAATATATCCAGGGGGAGATTAAGAGACAAATCTATGTTAATCTGTGCTACACTATATTGTGCAAATTTGTGCTAATCTTGAGTTGGTTATATAGAGTCAAACGTTTTAATTCATTTTAGGTGTTTCCTTGATCATCATCAAAAAGGGGGAGTTTGAAAGCATTAAGGGGGAGATTGATGGCAATGTGAAACATGTCCCTACATTCCCAAGAGATGATTTTGATGATGATTCAAGTCAACAACACTTAAGATTCAAGTAAACCCAAGATGATTCCTGAAGACTAGATAGAGTCTTAGAATACTAGATATGGAGGTACAAGTTGATGAAGTGATATTATGCATAAGTCTCCAAAGTACAAGGGTGATAAAATTTTGTAACATGACATTTTCACTGTCATAATCAATTATGATGCATCAGAAATGGAAAAACAATTTTCTCTCTATCATAATTGATTATATTGGTAACATAATTGATTATGGCAGTTCATATTTGAAAAATATATCTGTTTTGAAGAATAAATGTTTTTGAATAGATCGTGATTTTTCTCTACAAAAGTATTAATGACCAATGACTATTTTCTGATGTTATTTTCCTCTTTAAATGAGTTTGGATGAAAAATAAAAAATACACAATTACAGAATTCGAAAATACAATTTTACATTCATTCAGTTTTAAGAAAAAAATTATGAGCAAGGCAACAAAGATATTTTACACCTTCTGAGAAAAACCTCTTCTCTACTGCCTTATATGCTTTCATTGTTAATCACACTTGTTCTTGAAGTTATCATTCTACAGGCTTCTATAATTTGTTGTCTCCATTACCAAGTGTGACTGTTCTTATTTTTTTTTGGAAGTTGATGTTAAATTCCATCTTTAAGGTTTAAGTGGTTGATGTTAAATCCTCTTTTTGGGGTTTAAGTGGTTGTTGTTATTTTATTGTCTGAATCCCCTTTTTAAGGTTTAGGTGGTTATTGTTCATCTCTAATGTGATTCTAGGGAGGTGTTCATCCTTTGTGTGTTGGTGGCAAAGGAGGTGCTTTCCATCCTTTGATTTGTTCAGAGGAGGTGTTCATCCCTAATGGGATTCTAGGGAGGTGCTCATCCTTAGTGGGATTCTAAGGAGGTGCTTTCATCCCTTTGATTTGTTCGGAGAGGTGTTCATCCTTAGTGGGATTCTAAGAAGGTGTTTTCATCCCTTTGATTTGTTCGGGGAGGTGTTCATCCCTAGTGTGATTCTAGGGAGGTGTTCATCCTTTGTGTGTTGGTGGAAAAGGAGGTTCTTTTCATCCTTTGATTTGTTCAGAGGAGGTGTTCATCCCTAGTGTGATTCTAGGGAGGTGTTCATCCTTACTGGGTTTCTAAGGAGGTGATTTTCTTTTTCATTAGTTTACTTTTTACTAGTTCCTCTGCTAAGTTGATTGTAATTTGTAAATTGAATTTGAAAGATAGTGAATTGGGGTCACTCTTGTGATTAGAGTTGACTAGGAACTAGATGTAGGATTGGCTATACCCGAACCAGTATAAATTATTGTGTGCTCCTCTCTTGTGCTTTTTTCTTTCCTATATCTCTGTGCTTACATCCTCCCTTTTTATCTCTCTAATTATATTATTGCTTTCTCTTTATCTGTGTTAAATTCGATAATTAAAATTGAATTAATAAATTATTAGACATCTTAAAATAAATTTTTAATTTGGCATCTATTTTAATTTGTGCATCTATTCAGTTCCCCTCTTGATGCCATTTGTCTAACAGAAACATTAAGGAGTATGCACAATGTTGGAGAGGGATGACTGCTCAGGTTCAACCTCCTTTGCCGGAAAAGGAAATGGTTACGATGTTTATTGATATGCTCCTATCACCCTTTTATGATAGGATGATTAGAAATGTATCATCAAATTTCTCTGACTTGGTTGTCATTGGAGAAAGAGTTGAAATGGGAGTAAGAAGTAGAAAAATTGCTCACACAACAACTAGATTAACAAGTGTGAAGAAATCCTTAACTCCTACCGACAGGAAAAAGGGAAGAGAAACCAATGCCATCATGTGAGCACCATTAATGCCTAATATCGCTCCTTTCATGCCAAATTATCGATTCCATTATATGTACAATCCTCAAGTGTCAACAATTTCTCACCTACCCTATCAACAACTCTTCCAACCTAGAATGACCTATCGAGCACTCCCACCACGAATCCCGCCACCTTCAATCTGTCAAACAGGCCAACTAGCCTCCCCTTACCAGAATGCGAGTAATGCCCAAAAGCAGACAAATAATCAATGAAGAACACTCGTTGCCATCCCTATTACTTATACTAAACTCCTACCACATTTGGTCAGCAATTCCTTAATTGTTCCTTTTCCTTTGAAACCAGTTAAGCCACCATATCCAAAAGGTTATGATCCAAATTCTAAATGTGATTACCATGCTGGTAGTATTGGACACTCAACAGAGATGTTGGGGATTGAAACATAAAGTACAAGATTTAATCGAAGAAGGATTGCAAAGTTTAAAGGAGGAACGTCCGAATGTTGCTAATAATCTGCTTCCAGGTCATAGAGGTGCAACAAAAAATTCCATTGATGAAGAACCTAATCAACTTATCAGGAAGGTGGAAGAAGTCAATACTCCCTTAAACGTCATCTTTTCATAATTATGTAATTTGAAATTGATTGAAAATCAAACCTTTAAAGAAGGAGCAAGGGGTTCTTATCCTGAGGGAAAATATGCAGTTCACTAGTTCAAACAGTTGTTACAAGAATTAATAGACTCAAACATGGTGCAAATAAGTTGCTACTCTAGAGAAGATGTTGTGTTGATGACTCATCTAGAAGAAAGATGAGGTGTTAATCCCCTTAAACCATTGATAATTCATTTTTCTAAGAATGTGACACCTTCTCCATCTCCAACACCCCAGCCTATTATTGTGCAAGTTCTGACTCCTTTCCCTTACAAAGATAGCAAAGCAATACCATGGAAGTATGATGTGAAGATTCATACTAATGGAGGAGGGGAAGAAGACTCTCACGTAGAAAATATTGCAAGAATAGGTGGGATAACACGCAGTGGAAGAATATATACTCCTGAGGACTTAAGGAAAGAAGAAGTAACAAAGAATTCGTCAACAAAGGAGAAAAAAGCTGAGAAGAAGGAGTTTGAAAAGGAAAAGTAGTTTACTAACTATAAGGTTTCTCATGGGAAATAAGAGGCAAAATTGAACGATGAAGCCACTAAGTTTCTCAAGTTCATTCGACAGAGCGAGTACAAACTTATTGACCAATTAAATCATACTCCACCAAGTATATCTCTTCTAACTATATTAATGAATTATGAAAGTCATAGAAAATTATTAATGAAGATCTTGAATGAAGCACATGTGGCCCATGACATCACACTGGACAAGTTTGGAGGTATGATTGGCAACATCGCTACTAATAATTACATTACCTTTACTAATGATGGAATTCCTATGGACGGGAGAGGACATAATAAAGCTTTGCACATCTCAGTAAAATGTATGGATCACATTATAGCCAGAGTTTTGATTGACAATGGATCTTCGTTGAATGTGATGCCCAAATATACGTTAGATCGTTTGTCTTATGATGGAACTCATATGAAACCAAGCTCTATGATTGTTAGAACTTTTGACGGTTCCCGCAGGGAGGTTATGGGAGAAATTGATAATCCCATTCAGATTGGTCCTTTCACTTTTGAGATAACTTTTCAAGTTATGGATATCAGGCCAACATATAGTTGTTTGTTAGGGAGACCATGGATCCACTCAGCTAGAGTGTTGCCTTCAACTTTACACCAAAAGTTGAAGTTTGTGGTAGATGACAAACTTGTGATAATTTCTGGTGAGGAAGATGTGTTAGTGAGTTGTCCTACATTGACTCGTTATATTGAAGCAACAGAGGAAGCTCTTTAAACCTCTTTTCAATCCCTAGAAGTAATCGGTACTGCCTATGTGGAATCATTTGCTAGAAATTCACCCTTGTCAAGGACAAAGATGATGATAGCAAAAATCATGATGAAAGAGGGATGTACACTAGGAAAGGGACTAGAAAAACACTTAACTGGAATTACAAAGCCGTTAGAACTACCAGAAAACAAAAATAGGTGTGGTTTGGGCTATAAACCCCTGTGGCTGACAAAAGAAGGTTAGCAAAAGAGAAGATGGAGAAAATGTTAGCTCGGTTGGATAATCGAGAGCCAAAAACTAAGAGAATTCCCATTTGCGACCTTTATCAGAGTTTTCGACATGGAGGGTTAGAGCATATAGATGAAGTGGCCATGATTGGTGAAGATCAAAATGTTAATAATTTTGCAAATTTGGTCTATCCTTGTGACTCACCTGATGAGCTTTGCAATTGGAAGATCGTCGAATGCCCCATGGTTTTTAATTCAAAATAATTGTAATGCAGACTTTAACATTATGCCTAATATTTTGTACTACCTTTCAGGAAGGGTTTGCATGTAACCTTTTTTGGTATATGACAAATGAATGTAATGCATTTTTAACTACCCATCTTTCTTATAATCAATCCCTTTCCTTTTCAATATTCCCTTATTTTTCCTCTTCATTTATTTCATGTTAATACCAATTGTAGATATGAAAATAGCCACATTGAAAATGATAATGTTACTACCTCATGCTACAATTTTGATTATCCCATTTATGAGGCCGATGAAAACTATGATGATTTGGAAACACTCCCCTAGAGATAAAGACATTGGTGGAACAAGAAAATAACATAATGCAACCTCATGGAGAAGAAGTTGAAACGATTAATCTAGGAAATGAAAATGATAAAAAAGAGGTCAAAGTTGGCACTGCAATAAATGGAGAAAAGAGAGATCAACTACTCAAACTTTTATCTGAATGTTGATGTGTTTGCATGGTCATACCAAGATATGCCTGGTTTGGATTCTGACATAGTTGACCATAAATTACCATTAAAACCAAAATGTCCACCACTAAAATAAAAGTTAAGGCGAATGAAACCAGAAGTATCATTGAAGATTAAGGAAGAAGTCAAGAAGCAACTCGATGTTGGATTCCTCGTAGTAGCCAAGTACTCTCAATGGGTTTCCAACATAGTACTTGTCCCAAAGAAAGATGAAAAGGTGAGGATGTGTGTTGACTATCGAGCCTTGAATAGGGCAAGTCCTAAAGATGATTTTTCGTTACCTCACATAACATGTTGGTCGACAATATTGTGAAATACTCGTTATTCTCCTTTATGGATGGTTTCTCTGGGTATAATCAAATTAAAATGCCACCTAAAGATATTGAGAAAACCACTTTTATCACACCATGGGGGACATTTTTCTATAAAGTAATGCCATTCGGATTGAAAAATGTTGGGGCAACATATCAAAGGGCAATGGTTACTTTATTTCATGACATGATGCACAAAGAAATCGAGGTATATGTTGATGATATGATATCAAAGTAAAAAACAGAGAAATAGCACATTAACGATTTATAAAAGTTGTTTGATCATTTGAGGAAGTATAAACTTCGCTTGAATCCGGCTTAGTGTACCTTTGGTGTAAAGTCAGAAAAATTATTGGGATTTGTAGTGAGTGAAAAGGGATAGAGGTTGATCTTGATAAAGTGCAAGCAATTGTTGATATGCCAACCCCTAGTATAGAAAAAGAGGTTTGTGGTTTCATAGGAAGATTAAATTACATTGCTAGATTTATATCTCAGTTGACCACTACCTGTAGTCCCATCTTCAAATTGTTACGAAAGAATCAAATAGTGCAGTGGAATGAGGATTGTCAAAAGGATTTTGAGGAAATTAAATAGTACCTACAAAAACTTCCTATCTTGGTTCCCTTGGTGCAAGGGAGACCTCTTATTTTGTACTTAACAGTACTTGATGAGTCTATGGGGTGTACGTTAGGGTAGCATGATGAGTTTGGTAAGAAAGAACATGCCATCTACTATTTAAGCAAGAAATTCATAGTTTGTTAAATGAGATATTCTTTATTAGAGTGAACATGTGCTTTGGCATGGGCTACTCGTAGACTGAGACAATACATGTTGTGTTACACTACTTGGCTAGTTTCCAAAATGGATCCAATCAAGTATGTCTTTGAGAAACCCGCCCTCACAGGTCGAATTACTCGATGGCAAGTGTTACTATCAGAGTATGATATTGCTTATGTAACACAAAAGGCTATTAAAGATAGCATTATAGCAGAGCTCTTGGCCCATAATCCCATAAGACATTATCAGTCGATGCAACATGAATTCCCAGATGAGAACATATTTTCATTATTTTAAGAAAGAGGAACAGAAAATGAAGATAAATGGACTTTGTTGTTTGATGGAGCATCTAATGCATTAGGACACGAAATTGGTGCAGTATTGATTTCTCTTGAAGGTCAAATTATCCTATTTACTGCAAGACTAGATTTTAATTGCACAAATAATATGGCAGAATATGAAGCATGTGAGATGGGAGTACTAACAGCTCTTGAATTCAAGGTCAAGGTACTAGATGTTGAAACATACAAGGATATGAGTGTTGAACATACATGGGTATGAAGCCTGTAGATTTTGATGATGATTCAAGAACAAAGGACGTAAAGATTTGAAGACTTGTAATATGATGTAATAACTCTGTTTTGATGATTTTGAGTCTGTAATATTAGAGTCTAAGATAGTCAGCACATTTTAGAAGCTTCAAAAACTCATTTTTATCAAAAACACATTGGATTAATCGATTAAAAGACAGGATAATCGATTATTACAGAGAGAAAAACCATTTTCTGTATCATCTCTCTGGAATAATCGATTAAAGCTCTTGTTAATAGATTAACAGGGCAAATAATCGATTAAAACGCATGGTTATGGGTTCCTATTGATTTTGGCTCTGTAATAATCGATTAACACTCAAGATAATTGATTATTTCAGTCATATATGCATTTTGAATTTCAAAATTGGACCAAGTTTCAAAAACCCTAGCTCTAATTCACCAGGTTTCAAAAATCCCCAATTCCCAAACCCTAATCTGTCTACTTAAGGTTCTCTAAGGCTCTCTGCAAACTGAACAACCTTTTTCAAACAAAAGTTGAGAGTTGTGACTGTCAGAGAACTGTTTGTTGGAGGAAAAAGGGGCTTTTGGAACCTAGTGTGGGCTAGAAGCGATAATAATCACTAAGTGGGTTTTCTTGGTGGATTGTGTGTTGTGTCGTCTCTAGGAAAAGTTGTTCTTCATCTCTTGTGTGACTCAAGAGAGGTGTTTTCGTTACCTTATGTTTTCAATTATTATCTGTTTGTAAAACTGTTATTATAGTGACAACGTCAATCCTTTGTTTGAGTGATTAGCAACTGGACGTAGGGTCTTTTGATCCGAACCAGTATAAATCTTTTGTGTAAGACTCTATCCTTACTCTATTTACTTTACACAACAATTTAATCGGTGAAATTTGGGAAAATTTTTAAAACCCTAATTTTTGTTAAGAAACCAATTCACCCCCCCTCTTGGTTTTTGTCCGGAAATGCAAACATTCTGCTGCGCGATTCTAACAAGTGGTATTAGGGCTTGCTTTGATAGTCATTCAATTTTTCGAAAATGGCCGGACAAAATCAAATGTTTGCCGAGGGTGCTTCTATCAATAGACCCCCACTTTTTACGGGTCAAAATTATCCTTTCTGGAAAGTTAGAATGCAAATATTTTTAGAGTCTGTTGATAGAGGTGTTTGGGCCGTAATTTTAAACGGTCCCTTTGTTCCTAAAATTTGTGAAAACGGAGTAGAAGTTTCAAAACCATTTTCTAGATGGACGGCGGAGGAAAATAGAAAAGCCCAATATGATGTTAAGGCTAGAAATGTAATTTCATCTGCTTAACCCTTGATGAGTTTTACAGGATCTCCATTTGTAAAAGTGCTCAAGAGATGTGGGAAATGTTGAGAGTGACCCACGAAGGTACCGACGACGTTAAGAGAGCACAGAAAAATTCTCTAATCCAAGAATATGAGATGTTCCGAATGCAACAAGGAGAAACAATCTTTGACGTTCAAAAGTGTTTCACACACATTGTGAACCATCTCACTGGATTAGGTAAAATTTTTTATGTTGATGAATTAAATGTGAAAATCTTGAAATCTTTGGATAGGAAATGGTAACCTAAGGTGACGACCATCATGGAGTCACAAAACCTTTCCACAATGTCTATGGCGGTGCTCTTTGGAAAATTGAGAGAACATGAGCTTGAACTAGGAAGGCTAAATGATGAAGAAGGTCAACACCAAAAGAGGAACTTAGCCTTCAAAACTGAAATTTCCAAAGGTAAGAGTAAAAAGGAAGAAGAAGACTCGAAGAATGAAGAAGAATTGAGTCTTATGATAAAGAAATTTACCAAATTCATGAAGGCAAAGGGAAACATCCATTCAAAGGTAAAGGAAAGGTAAGAGAAAATACTTCTTTGAATATAAAATGCTATTGTTGTGGTGAAACAGGACATGTGAAGACCGAATGTCCAAACAAGAAAAATGAAGATAACAAAGGCAAGAAATTCTTCAAGAAGAAAGCCTACATCGCTTGGGATAATAGTGATTCAAGTTCGGAGTCAAGTGATTGGGAAATAGAAGCTAACATTTGCTTGATGGCAAATGATAATATATCTTCCAACTTTGAGGTTAGTGATTCTGACTCATCTTCAAGTGATGATGAAAATAATTTTGATGAATTACAAAATGCATATGAAGAATTGTTTAATGCTTTTAAGAACTTGAAAAATGATTACAAAGCTGTGAAAAAGAGTTTGAATAAATCCGAAAAGGAGGTGGAGTCCTTAAAAACGAAAATTGCATGTTTAGAGGAAAAAGAAACCTTAGAAACGAAAATTGTATGTATAGATGAGAATGATAATAAGAATATAGCATGTGCATCATGTAAAGAGTATGAATATGATATTTATATACTTAATCATTTGCTTGATAAAGCCGAAAAGGAGATTAGTAATAATAATAAGGATAAATTTGTTATTGCTCAAAATAGAAAAAAACCATCATGTTCCTTTGAAAAAGCCTAAAATTAAAAATAGAAGAGTATGGGTTGAAAAAGGAACTAAAGCATCTATAGTTAGAAATGTATCATATTCAAAAACTACATCTAAAACATGCTTTTATTGTATGAAACATGGTCATACTTCAAATAGATGTAAAATTAAACATTTTGGTGTTCCTAAAGGAAAATATATTTGGGTTCCTTTAGTTAAATGATTTGTTTGTCTCTAACCCCAAGGACCCAAAAGTTATGAGGACCTAAGTCTACTATGTTCTTGTTTTGTAGGAAACTTCCAAATCAAAGAAGTCTATGTGGTATCTTGATAGTGGATGCTCAAAACATATGACCGGTTACAAAACGAAATTTGTAAGTTTCAAAGCTAAAGAACAAGGATATGTAACCTATGGGGACAACAACAAAGGAAAGATACTTGGAATTGGAAATATAGGTGGTGCAAACACTTTGGAGATAAAGGATGTGCTTCTTGTTGATGGGCTAAAGCATAATCTCCTAAGTATAAGTCAACTTTGTGACAAAGGATTCAAGGTAATCTTTGAAAGTAAATTTTGTACCATACATTTGATAGATTCCGAAAATGTAGCATTGAAAGGCATTAGGCATAAAAATATATATTTGATTGATTTGGATTGTATACATGAAACTAGTATAACATGCTTAGTTGCTAAGGAAGAGAACCCATGGTTATGGCATAAGAGAGCGGCTCACATAAATATGCATCAATTAAATAAATTGATATCAAAGGACTTAGTTGTTGGTTTGCCTAAGTTAATGTTTGAAAATGATAGATTATGTGATGCATGTCAAAAAGGTAAACAAGTAAAATCATCATTTAAATCAAAGAATGTTATTTCCACATCAAAACCTTTAGAACTATTACATTGAGATTTATTTGGTCCTTCTAGGATAAAAGGTTTTGGTGGAAATTATTATGCTCTTGTGATTGTTGATGACTTTTCTAGATATACTTGGACATTTTTCTTAACATTGAAAAGTGAAGCTTTTAAGGTCTTTAGGAAGTTTGCAAAGCAAATTCAAAATGAGAAAGACTTACGAATTAAAGTTTTAAGAAGTGACCATGGTGGTGAGTTTCAAAATGAAAGGTTTGAAAATTATTGTGAGGAAAATGGAATATTGCATAATTTTTCTGCACCTAGGACTCCCCAACAAAATGGTGTAGTAGAAAGGAAAAATAGGTCACTAGAGGAACTTGCTAGAAAAATGTTAAACGAATCAAATGTTCCTAAATATTTTTGGGCTTACGCTGTAAGTACTGCATGTTATGTTTTAAATAGGATGCTTATTAGGCCAATTATAAAATCAACTCCTTATGAATTGTTAAATGGTAGAAAGCCTAATGTTGCTCATTTGAAAATATTTGGATGTAAATGCTTTGTGTTAAATAATTGAAAGGACAACTTAGGAAAATTTGACTCAAAAGTTGATGAGGGCATTTTCTTAGGTTATTCATTAACTAGCAAAGCTTATAGAGTGTTTAATAGAAGAACCTTAAATGTTGAAGAATCTGTACATGTTGCTTTTGATGAAATTGTAGACCTTGGGGGAAATCCTCTTGAGTCAAATAAAGAACTTGAAGGTGATGATGAGTACATAAGAGAGGCTCTTGATGAATTGTATTTGGAAGAAAATGAGCTTGCTCAACTAACTGAATTAGCAAAAGAATGGCAATCACCAAGAGGACTTTCAATGGACAATATTATTGGTGATATCTTAAAAGGGGTAAGAACTAGAAATATGACTAATTTCTGCATGTCTGTAGCTTTTGTTTCATAGATAGAACCCAAAAATGTTGAGAAAGTGCTTAAAGATGACCAATGGTGCATAGCAATGCAAGAAGAACTTAATCAATTTGAAAGGAATCAAGTCTGGGAATTAATCCCAAGAGAAGAATCACATCAAGTAATTGGAACTAAATGGGTATTTAGAAACAAACTTGATGAAGATGGAAATATAACAAAGAATAAAGCCAGACTTGTAGCC
The DNA here is from genome assembly GCA_963425845.1 of Sphenostylis stenocarpa. Lineage (NCBI taxonomy): Eukaryota > Viridiplantae > Streptophyta > Magnoliopsida > Fabales > Fabaceae > Sphenostylis > Sphenostylis stenocarpa. Next base: position 69,937,621 of record OY731403.1, read on the forward strand.
AAAGGTTACTGTCAGGAGGAAGGTATTGATTGATGAAACTTATGCTCCTGTTGCCAGGTTAGAGGCTATACGCCTACTTCTTGCTTATGCATCATTAATGAAATTTAAATTATATCAAATGGATGTTAAAAGTTCATTTTCGAATGGGTTTATCAAAGAAGAAGTTTATGTGGAACAACCCCCTGGATTTGAAGATTTTAATTATCCAAATCATATTTTTAAATTGAAGAAAGCATTATATGGTTTGAAACAAGCTCCTAGATCTTGGTAGAAAGATTAAGTAGTTTTCTAACTTCAAATGATTTTTCTAGAGGAAAAATTGATTCTAATTTGTTTATAAAGAAAGTAAAAGAACATATCTTATTGGTTCAAGTATATGTTGATGATATCATTTTTGGATCAACTGATAATTCTTTGTGTGTAGAATTTGCTAAGATAATGCAGGGAGAATTTGAAATGTCTATGATGGGAGAACTAACGTTCTTCCTTGGACTTCAAATCAAACAACTTAAAAATGGCATTTTTGTCTCTCAAACCAAATACTACAAAGAGATTCACAAGAAATTTGGAATGGACACTTCAAAGGAAGCTAACACACCCATGGGAACTTCATGCTATTTAGACAAGGATGAATCAGGTTTGGAAATTAATCAGTCTATGTATAGAGGTATGATAGGTTCACTATTATACTTAACTGCAAGTAGACTTGATATTATGCATTCTGTTTGTGTGTGTGCTAGATTTCAAGCATGTCCAAAAGAATCTCATTTAACTACAGTAAAAAGAATTTTAAAATATTTAGAAGGAACTACAGGTTTTGGTTTATGGTATCCATCTGAAGCTTCTCCTAGTTTGATAGGTTATTTTGATGTTGATTATGGTGGATGTAAAATAGATAGAAAGAGTACTAGTGGAACATGTCATTTGTTAGGATCATCATTAGTGTCTTGGCATTCTAAGAAACAAGCATGTGTTGTTTTATCCACTACTGAAGCTGAATATATTGCTATTGGTAATTGTTGTGCTCAAATTTTGTGGACGAAACAACAATTAGAAGACTATAGTATTTTTCTAATTGATATTCCATTGATGTGTGATAATACAAGTGCAATAAATCTTATTAAGAATCTAGTAATGCACTCTAGAACTAAGCATATAGAAATTAGACATCACTTCTTAAGAGATCATATTAGCAAAGGAAACTGTAAAATTGAATATGTCGATACAAAGCATCAATTAGCAGATATTTTTACTAAACCTCTTCCCAAGGATAGATTCTATGATTGTCGCCATCGTCAAAAAGAGGCGGTCGGAACGATGCGATGGTTCCGACTTTTCATTTTTCACGTTTTTATAGGTGAGGTTGCAACGCCTTTAGGTTGTCCGATAACCGGGCTGAACCTAAGAGCGAGGTTTTTGAAAGTGTGTTTTTAGATCGTCCGATAACCGGGCTGACCTAAGAACAAATTTGAAAGGGTTCTTATGGAGTCGCCACCGATGTTTTTACTAAAAACATCGAAAAAGGAAGAAAAAGGCGTTGGTTTTTGAAAACCAACTTTGGTCGTTAAAACCAAAGTTGGGTAAGGGAGTTAGTTACGTGTAAGGGACGTATTAGTTCCCTTACGATGCCCCTTTCGGGTTCCCTATGATAGGCCAGTTATTTTATAAATAAACTTTTGAAAAGACGCTTTTACCCTTTTATTTGCGGAATGAAAATAGTGACTACATGACCCTAATATCTATTACGCAATTTAATTATGAATAAAAAGACAGTAAAAGAGAGGGAGAGAATGAAGAAACCTCCAAATCAAGTTTTTGATTAATTCTCTTGAAAATAGGGTGCGTTTTGACAGCCCTTCGCTCTTACAACGCCGAAATTCTCTCGAAAGCGCTATAAAAAGCTCTCTAAGACACTCAGAAACTCCGGAAATGCTTCGGAGGGACTCTAGGAGGAGAATTTGAAGAAAGTGTAGAAGGGAAAGTGGAAGAACTGTGTGAAATGAGGGGGGGAGCGCTCACTATTTATAGGGATTCGCGCCTGTCAGGTCGAGACGGCGGTCTCGATTGGCAAGGTCGAGACGGTCGTCTAGCCATTCGGGACGACGGTCTCGACTTGCATAAGTGGCGAGACAGCGGTATCGACTTTCCAAGTGACGAGAAGGCCTTCTCGCCAAATGGGAGGGGGGTCTCGCCATTAGCAAGTGGCGAGACGATCGTCTCGCCAAACGAGACGGCGATCTCGACTTGCATCAATGGCGAGACGGAGGTCTCGAAAAGCGAGACGGCGATCTCGACTCGTGAACGCAAAAATCCTTATTTTTATAAAGAAAATACTTCATACTCTAACATGGGGCCTAATAGTCTCTCCTAGTGGCTTTTTAGGCTTCGTCCATCATCGAATAAGAGGTCTTCTGCTCTTATTTTGAGACCGGGCAAGATTTGGGGTCTACAGCTGCCCCCCCCCCCCCCTTTACCTGACTAGTCGACTGTTGGCTTGTCGTGCCAAGAAGATCGACTGGAGGGTAAAGGAGTTGACCCTCTTGCCCGGTTACCCTTCGGATGTTCCGTCTTGCGACAGTTGATCTTTTGGGGAAAAGTTTGTTGTGCGCCTCCAGGATGCTCCTTCTGATGGTAGCCAATCCCTTTGGTTGACACAGGGTAGAACCTCAGGATACTCCTTCTGACGGTAGCTGATCCTTCGGTTGATGGGTATAAACCCCCCATCAGGCTGGTAGTTGCAGTCCACTGTGCGTAGAACTGGATGAGTATAAACCCCCCATCAGGCTGGTAGTTGCAGTCCACTGTGCGTAGGACCGGATGAGTATAAACCCTCCATCAAGCTGGAACACTCCACTGTGTAGGTCTGGTGGTAGTGGCAGCTTAATACTCAGTCGCTCATGCGCCGGTGTTGAGACGTATTCTTTTGTATTTGTTTTTCTGGTTTTTCTGGAGTAGTCATCCGGTTTGTGTCGGGGATTTCTTTGGTGGTCATCTAACTTGTTGGTTGCCGGGTAGTCTTGCTTTTTGTTGGTCATTGAAAAATCTTGGTCAATGTGGTTGACTTTGTTTTGTTTTTGGTAGAGTTGGTGAAGTCTTACTGGGATAGCTTTGGGTGCTTCCTGTTTTCGAATGCAAGCACATAACTAATTTTCTTACATGAATGCTCTTTTGTTTTTATTTTCCTGAAGTATCTTTGCTTGTTTTGATTTTGACAAAGTCATTTTTGTGCGACTATTTGTGCGTGGATGCTCTTAGTGCAATTTATTTTTAGTTGAGGCACCTAGAAAGCGACTGGTATTTTCTTTGTTGTTTTCCCATGATTATTCTTATGAAATTTTATTTTTGTTTTGCCATATGTTTTGCCTAGACTGCTCTTTGCGGGTTTTCGACATAGTGGGCTGCCTTAAATCTTGCCAAGGGTATCTTAGCGGGCTCTTTTTTTTTTTTATGAAGGCCTTAACTTTTGCCTAGACCGCCCTTTGCGAGTTTTCGGTCTAGCAGGCTCCCCTATTTTTGCCTAAGAATGTCCTAGCAGGCTCTGCTTATTTTGATCCTTGTTTCTTTTTCTTTCTTATGCTTTCTTGTGTTGATTGTTTATGCATGCTCATGTTTCATTAATACAGAGGCATTCTCACAAGTAGGTCAAGAGAAGAGAATGTAGACCCCAAATCTTGCCCCGCCTCATAATAAGACTAGAAGACCTCCTTTTCGAAGATGGATGAAGCCTAAGAAGCTATTAGGAGAGACTATTAGGCCCCATACTAGGATAGGAAGGGTTTTCTGCATTAAAATAAGGATTTTCGCCTTTAGGGATCGAGACGGTCGTCTTGCCATTCCAGCAAGTCGAGACTGTCGTCTTGTTTTGCGAGACGGCCGTCTCGCCACTTGCGAATGGCGAGACCCCCCTCCCGGTTGGCGAGAAGGCCGTCTTGTTTCTGGCAAAGTCGATACCGTCGTCTCGCCAAACGTGACGGCCATCTTGACCTTGTCAGACGAGACAACCGTCTCGACCTGACAGGCGCGAATCCCTATAAATAGTAGCGCTTTTCCCCTTCATTTCACACAGTTCTTTCACTTTCCCTTCTACAACTTCTTCAAATTCTCTTCCTAGAACCCCTCCGAAGCATTTTCGGAGTTTCTGAGAGTTTCTTAGAGATTTTATAGCGTTTCTGAGAGTTTTTCCAGCATTATAAAGAGTGAAGGGCTGCCAAAACGCACCCTAACTTTCAAGAAATTAATTAAAGAGCTTGCTTCAGAGGTTTCTTCACTCTCTCCATCTCTTTATTGCTTTTATTTCTATGATTAAATTGCGTAATAGATATTAGGGTCATGTAGTCATTATTTTAATTCCACAAATAAAAGGGTAAAAGCGTCTTTTCATAAAGTTTATTTATTAAATAGCTGGCCTATCATAGGGAACCCGAAAGGGGCTTCGTAAGGGAACTAACACTTCCCTTACACGTAACTAACTCCCTTACCTAAACTCTGGTTTTAACGACCAAAGTTGGTTTTCAAAAACCAACGCCTTTTTACTCCTTTTTCGATGTTTCCGGTAAAAACATCGGTGGCGACACCAGAAGAACCCTTCAAAATTAGTTCTTGGGTTAGCCTGGTTATCGGACAATCCAAGAGTGCCTTTTCGAAAACCTCGCCCCTAGGTTCAGCCCAGTTATCGGACAACCTAAAGGCGTTGTAACCACACCAATAAAAACGCGAAAATTGGAAAGTCGAAACCATCGCGTCGCTCAGACCGCCTCGTTTTGACGGCGGCGACAGATGGCGACTTCACTGGGGAAGCCTAGAGAGTTGATCCCATTTAGTGATGGGCCAGCTTAAAATAAATAAACCGCGAAATTACGCTTTTACCCTACCTTGTATTATAACATGTTTTAATGCATAGCTTTAATAACTGTTGTTTGTTTATTTTACGGAATTGTTTGAAATACAAATTGTACATAAACCTTTGCACACAACAGTTCCCTCTATACCCGGGGACAAGTGAGAAATCCATAGGGAGTGGGTGGCAAGTACGGTTCGCTGTAGTGATGGTCTTGTGCCCACCAATGTGATCGGAAACCACCACTCAAGGTGATAACCTTCCTCTTTTGGCACAAAGACCGACTATGGCCTTAGTGCTAAGCATGGTCGGAAGGCTGGAGAGTGGGGACCCTATAATGGGGGCACCTTGGGGGCCTAAGCCTTGGTGAGAACAGTTAGAACCTACCCTTGCCAATGCACTTTTCTGCAGGAAAACCCTACCTCGTGATTAAAACGACTTCTCGCCTGTTCGCGGATGAGTGAATTGTGTGCGCATTTGTTTGTTTCATAGTATAACCAAACAACAGAAAAATCACAAAAAGCATTTTTTGCAATAAACACCCTTATCTTGGACAGTCTGCCTTTTAGCTAGCCTGGTTTCAGGTTCTTTGTAAGCTAAGTAGCCACGCAGTCCGACAGAAGAGATAAGGGACGCTAAATACTATTCTTTCGCATAAAGCCATTTTTTATCTCGGACAGTCTGCCTTTTAGCTAGCCTGGTTTCAGGTTCTTTGTAAGCTAAGTAGTCACGCAGTCCGACAGAAGAGATAAAAGGCTATAAAATAAAAATAAAAAATAAAAATACAGGTCAAAACTAGAAAATAAATAAGATGATCTCTGACAAAGTCAAATCATTCATAATACATCATACCATGAGTGAAGAAAAAAAAACGAGAGAAAATAAAAAGAGAAAGCATATTTAGCATCATCCAAACAAAATCTCTGATACACAAACATATCCATATTAGTCCTACACTCAACATGCATTAATTAACTCCTTTTGGGCATACTAGAAAGTGGCTGGTCCTCTCCCCATCCGAACTCGTGCACAGAAGGCTAGAGCAATGGAGAACCTGGAAGAGCAAAACCGTAAGCTCACGGCAGAGGTTAATACCCTCCGCGAACAAATGGCTCAATTAATGGAGGTCATACGCCAAGGGCAAAATAAGGGTGAAACCCACGCAGAAAACACCTCTCGCCATGAGGAGAAGGAAGAAGAAGAAGTCTTCTACGATGAAAAGGATACTAGGATTGTACGCATCCTCACCCCGGAGGTTTCTAAGCAACAGATATCCGCCCTAGAAGAAAGGCTGAAGGCGGTGGAGGGGCACAACTTTGACGTCAAGGAGGTGGCAGACATGTGCGTGGTGAAGAACATCCATTTCCCTCCCAAGTTCAAAGTCCCGGACTTCCCCAAGTACACCGGGCTAACCTGCCCCAAGAACCATCTTACGATGTATTGTCATAAGATGGCCGCACACGCTGAAAATGAAAAACTCCTAATCCACTGCTTCCAGGAAAGTCTGGCCGATATGGCTCTCACCTGGTATATGCAGCTAGAAAGAGGGCAGGTCCAAAACTGGAAACAGTTGGCTGACCCTTTCCTTCGTCGTTACCGATACAATATTGATCTGACCCCTGATAGGTCAGATCTCAGGACCCTAAGCAAAAGGGACGACGAATCCTTCAAAGCGTACACCCAAAGGTGGAGGGAAATGGCCGCCCAAATAGAGTCTCCACTAACAGATAAGGAGACAGTGGCTATGTTCATAGATTCACTAATTGGAGCGTACTACGATAAGGCAATAACCAGTACCTCCAATCTTTTTTCGGACATAGTCACTGTAGTAGAAAGAGTGGAGCAGGGGCTGAGGAGTGGGAAAATAGCGCAACCTTCTTCTTCCGGTACTTCATTCAAGAAACCCTTCAAAAAGAAGGAGGAGGTCGTACACGCCATCAATTTCGCAACCCCTTCCTCCACCTCTCAGACAGAGAGGCAGTCACGAAGAAAGGAGAGGAAGTTTACCCCTATCCCCACCTCGTACGCAAAGCTGTTGCCCCAGTTATTACAGGCCAATCTTCTAGCGCGTGTTCCTCCAAAGAAAATGGAGCCTCCCTACCCCGAGTGGTACAAGTCCAACGAAAAATGTAGCTACCACTCGGATGCACCTGGGCATTCAACGGACAACTGTTTGACCTTAAAATATAAGGTCCAAGAACTAATTCATGCCGGTTGGATAACCTTTGATGCCTCTGCTTCTGATGTCGATGGAAAACCTCTGGCTAAGCCAGAGTAGCAGAGAGGGAGGATGTTAGAATCGCGCAGCGGAATGTTCGCGTGGTCGGACAAAAACCAAGAGGGGGGGTGAATTGGATTTTTAATAAAAATTAGGTTTTCAAAATTTTCCCCAAATTTTACCGATTAAAAACTGCGTAAATGTAAATAGAGAAGAGTAGAGAAGATTACACAGTAGGTTTATACTGGTTCGGATCAAAAGACCCTACGTCCAGTTGCTAATCACTCAAAAGAGGATTAACGCTGTCACTAAGAACAAATTGTTACAAACAGATTACAAATGAACAGATAAAGATCAGAAAACACCTCTCTTGAAATCCACAAGAGATGAAGAACAACTTTCCCTAGAGACGGCACAACACACAATCCACTAAGAACTCCACTTAGTGATTCTTATCGCTTCTAGCCTCACACCAGGTTCCAAAAGCCCCCTTTCCTTGCAACAAAGCAGTTCTGCGGCACTCACGAGCACTTAACTTTTGTATGGAAAGAGTTGTTCTGCTTTTACGAGTGCCAAAGCAGAGTTTAAGTAGGGAAATTAGGGTTTAGGAATTGGGGATTTCGAAACTAGGGTTCTTGGTAATTGGGTTTTCGAAAATAGGGTTAATTTGAAATTTAAAATTTAAAATGAAAAAGCAGTTGAAATAATCGATTATTTGGAGTGATAATCGATTAAAACAGAAGCCAAATACGTCGGAACCCAAACCTCTCTGGATTAATCGATTATTTAGTGAAATAATCGATTATATGTACTGGATCAAGTACAAAACAATCGATTATTTTGCTGTTTTAATCGATTAAAACGGTGAGTTTGTATAGAAAGTGTTTTCTCACTATTTTAATCGATTATTTACCTATATAATCGATTAAAGCTGAGCCTAAATGATAAATTTGAGCTTTTTGAAGCTTCTAAGTTACGAGACTATGTACCGAGCTATCTTAGACTCTAAAAATACGAGACTCAATCTTAAATAAAACAGAGTTATTACAATACAATTATCACCAATCTTCAATCTTCAATATTCTAAGTCTTTAGTTCTTGGATCATCATCAAAATCCATTCTTCATATTCATCAAGTGCAACATCAAGTCCTTGAATTGTCAACAATCTCCCCCTTTTTGATGATGATCAAAATTTTCTTTTAAAGCCCTTTGTAATAACCTGTTTTATCTGTCATACTAACAAACACATTAAACATACCGAGATAAAATTTAAAATTGAATCATAGGCTTTAAATTTTTCTCCCCTATTTTGATTATAATCAAAAAGAACTCTGCAACATCAATCATAAGAGCTCCCCCTCAAAATATGCATAAGTTAGAGAAAGCTCCCCCTCAATCATAGCATGAAAGAAACATCAAATTTTATTTCACAATCATTCAACCATTACAACATCAAGACAATAACAAAAGAAAATACATTGATTCTCTCTATATCGGACAATTTTAATCGATTATTTCTAGCAAATAATCGATTGTCGAAGGCATTTAATCGATTATTTCACGAAATAATCGATTATTCCAGAAGGAGAATACCCTGTTTTGGACGTTTTGAGAAAAAATAATCGATTATTACTTCCAGTAATCGATTATTCCGGAGGCTATATCAAGTTTTTAAGGTTTTTACACATTATAACCTATGAATATCCTACAACACGAATTTTAACATAACAATCATCCAAAAACAGTCAAATTAAGCAGAATTTAAGCTATTTCTAATATCCCTAAGTCTCTTCTAAGATCATAGAATCTATCCTTTGGTAGAGGCTTAGTAAATATATCTGCTAATTGACGTTTAGTGTCTACATACTCTATCTTACGGTTTCCTTTCTTGATATTATCTCTTAAAAAGTGATGTCTAATCTCAATATGTTTAGTCCTAGAGTGCATTCCTTGGATTCTTAGTTAGATTGATTGCGCTCGTATTATCACACATTAAGGGTATGTCATTTAAATATATACTATAATCCTCTAACTGTTGTTTCATCCACGAATTTGAGCACAACAACTACCTGCTGCAATATATTCGACTTCAGTGGTAGATAAAGCTACACATGCTTGTTTCTTAGAATGCCATGATATTAAGGATGAACCTAACAAATGACATGTCCCACTAGTGCTTTTCCTATCAATTTTACATCCACCATAATCGAGCATCGAGAATATCCTAATAAACTAATACAAGCATCGAGACGGATACCACAAGCCAAACCCAGTAGTTCCTTTTAAGTATTTTAAAATATGTTTTACTGCAATTAGGTGAGATTCTTTAGGACAAGCACTGAAATCTAGCACACACACGGACAGAATGCATAATATCGGGTCTACTAGCGAGTTAAGTATAATAGTGATCCTATCATACCTCTATACATAGTTTGATTAACTTCCAAACCTGATTCATCCTTGTCTAGATAGCATGAAGTTCCCATGGGTGTGTTAGCTTCCTTTGAGGTGTTCATACCAAACTTTTTGAGAATCTCCTTGCAGTATTTAGTTTGAGAGATGAAAGTGCCATCTTTAAGTTGCTTGATTTGAAGTCCAAGGAAGAATGTTAATTCTCCCATCATAGACATTTCAAACTCTCCCTGCATAATCTTAGCAAATTCTACACACAAAGAATTATCAGTTGATCCAAAAATAATATCATCAACATATACCTGGACCAATAAGATATGTTCTTTAACTTTCTTAATAAATAGTGTAGAATCAATTTTTCCTCTTGAAAAATCATTTGCAGTTAGGAAACTACTTAATCTTTCATACCAAGATCTAGGAGCTTGTTTCAACCCATATAATGCTTTCTTCAATTTGAAAATATGATTAGGATTATTAAAATCTTCAAAACCAGGGGGTTGCTCTACATACACTTCTTCTTTGATAAAACCATTTAAAAATGCACTCTTAACATCCATTTGATATAATTTAAATTTCATCATAGATGCATAAGCAAGAAGTAGGCGTATAGCCTCTAACCTGGCCACAGGAGCATAAGTTTCATCATAATCTATACCTTCCTCCTGACAATAGCCTTTTGCAACAAGTCTGGCTTTATTCTTTGTTATATTACCATCTTCATCAAGCTTATTTCTGAATACCCATTTAGTTCCAATAACTTGATGTGACTCTTCTCTTGAGATTAGTTCCGAGACTTGATTCCTTTCAAATTGGTTAAGTTCTTCTTGCATGGCCCTTTTGAGATGTCCCCTATAATGTTGTCCATTGAGAGTCCTCTAGGTGATTGCCATTCTTTTGCTAATTGAGGAGTTTGAGAAGGCACATTATCTTCCAAGTATAATTCATCAAGGGCCTCTCTTATATATTCATCATCACCTGCAAGTCTTTTATTTGACTCAAGAGGATTTCCCCCAAGGTCTACAATCTCATCAAAGGTAACATGTATAGATTCTTCTATATTCAAAGTTCTCCTATTAAACACTCTATATGCCTTGCTAGTTAAAGAATAACCTAGAAAAAATGCCCTCATCGGCTTTTGAGTCAAATTTTCCTAGATTGTCCTTTCCATTATTTAGCACAAAACATTTACATCCAAAAATCTTTAAATGAGCAACATTAGGTTTTCTACCATTAAACAATTCATATGGAGTTGATTTTATAATTGACCTAATGAGCATTATATTTAAAACATAGCATGCGGTGCTAACAGCATCAGCCCAAAAATATTTTGGAACATTAGATTCATTTAACATAGTTCTTGCAAGTTCCTCTAATGACCTATTTTTCCTCTCAACTACACCATTTTGTTGGGGAGTCCTAGGAGCGAGAAAAGTTATGTAATATACCATTTTCCTCACAATAATTCTCAAACTTTTCATTTTGAAACTCACCACCATGGTCACTTCTTAAAACTTTAATTCTTAGGTCTTTCTCATTTTGTATTTGTTTAGCAAACTTTCTAAAGACCTTAAAAGCTTCACTTGTCATAGTTAGGAAAAATGTCCAAGTGTACCTAGAGTAATCATCAACAATTACAAGTCCATAATAATTTCCACCAAAGCTTTTTATCCTAGAAGGTCCAAATAAATCTAAATGTAATAATTCTAGGGGTTTTGAAGTGGAAATCACATTCTTTGATTTAAATGATGATTTAACTTGTTTACCTTTTTGGCATGCATCACACAATCTATCTTTTTCAAATTTCAATTTAGGCAATCCAATAACTAAGTCTTTTGATATCAATTTATTCAAATGATGCATGTTTATATGAGCAGCTCTTTTATGCCATAACCAAGGGTTTTCTTCCTTAGCAACTAAACATGTTATACTAGACTCATGTAAACAATCCAAATCAATCAAATATATATTGTTATGCCTAATGCCTTTTAATTCTACTTTTTCGGAATCTATTAAATGTATGGTGCAAAATTGGCTTTCAAAAGTTACCTTGAATCCTTTGTCACACAATTGGCTTATGCTAAGAAGGTTATGCTTTAGCCCATCAACAAGAAGCACATCCTTAATCTCCAATGTGTTTGCACCACCTATGTTTCCAATTCCGAGAATCTTCCCTTTGTTGTTATCCCCATAAGTCACATATCCTTGTTCTTTGGCTTTGAAACTTACAAATTTTGTTTTATCTCTAGTCATATGTTTTGAGCATCCACTACCAAGATACCACATAGACTTCTTTGATTTGGAAGTTTCCTACAACACAAGAACATATAAACTTAGGTCCCCACAACTTTTGGGTCCTTGGGGTTAGAGACATAACAATCTATTTAAATACTTGCAAAACTTCTTTTAATTAATCTGTTGGTTTAATTAATCTGTTAAAAGATTCTTTTAATCTGTTAAAAGTGCAGTTTTAATCTGTTAAAACGTCTTTTAATCGATTAAAACGCGAGTGTAGAAAAAATTTTTAAGTTGTTTTAATCGATTGAAACGAGATTTAATCGATTAAAAGAGTTCGATCGGTCATAACTAAATTCGATCGATCATAAGCGATTCCGATCGGTCATAATTGCATTCGATCGATCATCCGACCCTTTAAATGATTTTAATCGATTGAAACGTGTTTTAATCGATTGAAAAGAATTCGATCGCTTATAATTTGATTCTGATCGATCATCCTGACCCTTTAAGTGATTTTAATCGATTGAAACGTGTTTTTAATCGATTTAAAAGATTCGACCGCTCATAATAAAAATCTGATCGATCACGATGAGTTCTAAATGATTTTAATCGATTAAAAACAAGTTGTATCGATTAAAATACTTGTAAAAACACTTCTTTGAACATTCTAAGTGATTTTATTTGGTTCTTTCAAAAGCTGCATCGATTAAAAACATGTTTTAAGAAAGCTTTTGAAAAAAAAACTTTGTTTTTAGTTGTTTAAAACAATTTTAGAGGCTTTTCGCAAAAATCTTTAAGTGAAGAACCTTCATGCAATAGAAAAGATAAAATGTTTTTACCTAATCATTCTGTTTAAAACATACTAAATGATCCATTTTCTTTGAATAAATACAAGATACAAATAGTTCATTTAACTATAGGAACCCAAATATATTTACCTTTAGGAACACCAAAATGTTTGATTTTACACTTATTTGAAGTGTGACCTTGTTTCATGCAATAAAAACATGCTTTTGATGTAGCTATGGAATAAGATGCATTATTTACATGACATGCTCTAGTTCCTTTTTCTACCCATACTCTTTTCTTTTTAGATTTACTCTTTTTCAAAGGAACTCTTTGATTTACATTATTTTGAGCAATTACCATTTCATGCTTCTTAAGATCATCAATTTCTTTTTCGGCTTTGTCAAGCAAATGGTTAAGAATATCTATGTCATATTCATGCTCTTTACAATTTGCACAAGCTAAGTCCTTATTCTCATCTAAGCATACAATTTTCGTATTAGCTACTTCCTTTTCTTCTAAACATGCAATTTTCAATTTTAAGGACTCATTTTCCTTTTCGGATCTTCTTAGATTTTTCTTTACAACTTTATATTCTTTTTTCATATCCATAAATGCAGTAAATAACTCATTATAAGCATTTTGCAATTCATCATGGTCATTTTCTTCACTAGAGGATGAATCGAAATCACTAACCTCAAAATCCGAAGAAATGTTGTTATTTGCCATCAAGCAAATGTTTGCTTCAATTTACGAGTCGCTTGATTCTGAATTTGAATCACTTGTCATCCCAAGCAATATATGCTTTTTTCTTGAATTGCTTTTTGCCCTTGTGTTCATCATTTTTCTTGTTTGGGCATTCGGTCTTCATATGCCCTGCTTCACCACAACCAAAGCATTTTATATTAACGGAAGAATTTTCTTTTAACTTTCCCTTACCTTTGAAAGGATGTCTTCCTTTTGCTTTCATCATCTTGGTGAACTTCTTTATAAAAAGACTCATCTCTTCTTCATCAATTTCGGAGTCTTCTTCTTCTTCTTTCTTATTTTTGCTTTTTGAAATCTCGGTCTTGAAAGCTAGGTTCTTCTTTTGATATTGACCCTCTTCCTCATTTAGTCTTCCAAGGTCAAGTTCATGCTCCCTAAGCTTTCCAAATAACGCCGCCATAGACATAGTGGCAAGATTTTGTGACTCCGAGATGGCCGTCACCTTTGGTTGCCATTTCCTATCCAGAGATTTCAAAATTTTAACATTTAATTCATCAACGTCAAAAATTTTACCTAGTCCGGTGAGATGGTTCACGATATGAGTGAAACGTTTCTGTACGTCAAATATCGTTTCGCCTGGTTGCATCCGGAACATCTCGTATTCTTGGATTAAAGAATTTTTACGTGCTCTTTTGACGTCATCAGTTCCTTCGTGGGTCACTGTCGCCGCCGTCAAAACGAGGCGGTCGGAGCGACGCGATGGTTTTATCGACCCTCTTGTTTTCGCGTTTTTATTGGTGGTTACAACGTCCTTAGGTTGTCCGATAACCGGGCTAACCTAGAGACGAGGTTTTCGAAAAGTGTCCTTGAGTTGTCCGACAACCGGGCTAACCCAAGGACTTATTTATTTTGGGTTCTATGGAGTCGCCACCGATATTTTTACCATAAACATCGGAAAAGGGGTTTTAAAAAGGCGTTGGTTTTCGAAAACCAACTTTGGTCATTAGAACCAGAGTTGGGTAAGGGAGTTGGTTACGTGCAAAGGGAGTATTAGTCCCTTTACGACGCCCCTTTCGGGTTCCCTATGATAGGCCGGCTTATTTTATTGATAAACTAGAAAAATACACTTTCGCCCTTTTTATTCTGCGGAATTTAAAAGTATGACTACATGGCCCTACTGTCTACTGCATAATTTAAAATAAAAGCGGTAAAGGTGGAAGGAGAGAATTTGAACCTCCGAAGCACGCTTTTTTATATTAATTCTCTGGAAAAATAGGGTGCTTTATGGCAGCCCTTCACTCTACAAGACGTCGGAAACCTCTCGAACGCCGAAAATCACTCTTGAAAACACTCAGAAACTCCGGAAATGCGTCGGAGGGATTCTAGAGAGAAGTTTTAGAGAGAAGGGAGAGCTATGCAGCTGTGGTGTGTGGAAATGAGGGGTGGAGAGCCCCTATATATAGGTTTTCGCGTTGTCAGGTGGCGAGACCGCCGGTCTCGTCTGACAGCAACGAGATCGCCGTCTCGCACAACGAGACCGCCGTCTCGTTTGACATAAGCAACGAGACCGGGGTCTGGGTGAACGAGACCGCCGTCTCGTTTTCGCAGTCAACGAGACCCCGGTCTGGGTGAACGAGACCGCCGTCTCGTTTTCGCAGTCAACGAGACCCCGGTCTGGGTGAACGAGACTGCCGTCTCGCTTTCGTAGTCAACGAGACCCCCCGGTCTCGGTGAACGAGACCCCGGTCTCGTTTTCGTAGGCAACGAGACCCCGGTCTCGTTGAACGAGACCCCGGTCTCGTTGAACGAAACCCCGGTCTCATTTTCATAGGCAACGAGACCCCGGTCTCGTTAGACGAGACGGCGGTCTCACTTGCTACGCGAGGCGAAACGGCGGTCTGGGTCATCCAGAAGGTGGTCTCGTCCCTTCGAGGCGAGAAAACTTATCTTTCGACCCAAAAAACCTTCCTATCTTGGTACGGGAGCCTAATAGTCTCTCCTAGTGGCTTGTTAGGCTTCGACCAGTCTTCAAATAGGGGATCTTCGACTTTATTTGGAGCCGGGCAAGATTTGGGGTCTACAGCTGCCCCCCTTTACCGGTCCGGTCGATTGCGGCCTTCTGTTGTCGGGATGATTGATCGGGGGTAAAGGAGTTGACCCTCTTGCTCGGTTATCTTTCGGATGTCCCGTCTTGTGACGGATGATCCTCTGGGGAAATGTTGTGGTCGTGTACCTCCGAGATACTACTCTTGACGTAGCCGATCCCTTTGGTTGACACGTGGTAGAACCTCCGGATACTACTTCGACGTGGCCGATCCTTCGGTTGATGAGTATAAACCCCCATCGGCCGGTACGGTCCACTCGCGTATGACTGGTGGTGGTGGCGGCTTCTGCTCGGGTGGCTCATGCGCCGACTTTACGGGGAATGATTTTTGTGCTCGTGCACTTCCGGGATACTACTTCGACGTAGCCGATCCCTTCGATGGACACGTGGTGGGACCTCCGGATACTACTCCTGACGTAGCCGATCCTTTGGTTGATGAGTATAAACCCCCCATCAGTGCTGGTAGTTGCGATCCGTTGTGCGGGACTCGGATGGGTACGAGCCCCCCATTAGGGCGTACGAGTCCGTTGTGCGGGACCGGATGGGTATGAACCCCCCATCGGGGTGGTACAGTCCATTGTGCGGGACCGGATGGGTATGAACCCCCATCGGGGTGGTAATGCGACTTACTGATCCGGCTCGGGCGCGAGATCAAGCGCGGCTCTACGGAAGTCTTGCTTGTGTTGATTTGACTGCTTTTCGGCTTTCTTGAATAGTCATTCGGGCCATGCCAGGGATTTTGTTGGTGATCAATCGGCCTTTGCTGATTGCCGGGGGTCCTTTGTTTTTGTTCTTTTGGTAGTGATCATCCAATCCTTGCTGGTTGGTTGGATGGATCTTGTTTTTGTTTGGCTTTTGCTTGGTGGTCGAAACTTTATTGGTTGGTGCGATGGCTTAATCCTGCCTTGTTCTCGCGGTTTATCTCTTTTTTCTCGCGATCTTAGGGTTTTGGCTTTTTCTGAGCATATGTCTTTTTTCTTTTCTTAGTTTTTTTTGTTTTTACTATGCTGACTCTTGGAAAGGATGACAAAAAGATGCACGAAATAAAATTTTATTCATGAGGAAATTTTATTACATCCCTATTTTTTGGAGCTACTATCCCTAGGGGCTATCTTCGGACCTGATCCACGGGGAGGGTAGTCGTTGGTACATGTGATATCCGAAGTCCTCCATCTCTTGGACTTCATCCCGGTACCTCTGCTGAAACGTCGCCAGTCTTGGCGCATGCTTTGTTGGTGTTGGTACATCTCCCCCGGTCGGGTGTCAAAGGCCTCTTGCCTTTGGGATAGTTGCTCCACCTGTTTGGAGTAGTCGATCACGCCTCCGGGACGCTTCGTTCTTGTCTCACGGTCATACCATCGAGCTGCCGGCACGGGTCGTCCATGTGGAGGTGCATGCCGGCAAAGTCGTCCGAATCTGCGGGCGGTTCTTCTGTCTTGTTGGGAACCAGGGGATGTGGGCACAACTTGCATCACATCCTGGAGCTCTAAGGCAAAATCCAGGGTGGGGTGGAGAGCCGGCTGGCTCCCTCTGCGGATCGGCATTCCCATGCTGACCAAGATCGTTCCGCCGATTGATTCGGGTCGCGAGGTTATGGGCCGGCTCTTCCGGCCGGGGCACCCCATCCTTTACGCTAAGGGGGTGATGAAGGGAGCAACGAGGACGCCCCGCAGATCTGTTCCCAAAGTCCACGAGGGCTCTCGGGAAGAAGTACCGGGGTTGCGGCGCCGCCTCGGCTCATGCGGTATAGTATGAAGAGGTTAGGGAGGGATATCTTGCCTTGGCTTTCTTTCCTCCCATGGATAGTTCCGGCCCGGCGGCTTGTGGCGGATGCGGAGTGCTTGGGGAAGTGCGAGATCCCCTCATCGGCGTGGGCAATGTGGTGGCTCCGTGAGCTCGCGCCACATTTCGGCGACGGTAAGGTGGGCGGGCCGTGAGCGAGATGGCGTCACGGTACTCCTGGGTCATGGCCTCCTCGGGCCGGATGAACCCGATGTCCACGTTGAATTCCTTGAGGGTGGAAGTGCGGTACTGCCCATTCATAAAGTAGGTTACCATCCGAGTGGGTGGTAGGCCTGGAATAGTGGAGGGGCTCTCGGAGTAGGAGACAGAGGCTAAAAATTCCGGCACCGCTGCGGGTAAACATGTGTAGGTGGTGGATGCGGCGGGAATCCCCACCCAATCGTCGTCTAGGTGGGCCGGACGTCGTCCTCCCATCCGAACTCGGCTAGTATGTTAAAATCCGGCTTGAGCATAGGGTGCCAGCTGGTAGGTCCGGATATTCTCAAGACGGGCCTGGTGCTTGTGGCGTAAGGCTGTGAAGGGTCACGGGATAGCGGTGCTTTGCGGAACTACTAGCACCGGCGGTGCCCCTTCTCTTTCTAGAAGCGCTTCTTCCAAACATATTGACTAGAGGGGGCTTGGGAGTGCAAGAGTTGAGGGAGAGGAAGTTACGGGGTCAAAATGAGGTGTGAGGAAGCCCAAAGCCGCGCCCCATATATAGGAAAAATTTCCGGAACGAGACCACCGTCTACGTGGAGCGAGGCGGCGGTCTCGTTTCTCTTCGGAACGAGACGGCGGTGCGGTGCAACGAGACGACGTTCTTGTTTTCGCCGACAACGAGACGGCGGTGCGGTGCAACGAGGCGGCGTTCTCGTTCTGCCGGGTAAACAAGACGGCGTTACAGTGTAGCGAGACGGCGTTCTCGTTTTCGCCGACGAGCGAGACGGCGATGCAGTGCAACGAGACGGCGTTCTCGTTGCTGGCAGACAGCGAGACGGCGGTCTCGTTGAGCGAGACGGCGGTCTCGTTTCGCGGAAGAGAAAATTTTCATTTTTTGTATTTTTATTATTTTTTTGTTATTTTTTGAAAGGAGTAATAGGACCTGGTCTAAAAACATTTTATGCATGCAATGTTTTTATGTCTTTGATGTCCTATAATGCCTATTTTGATTAAGTTTTCGAAGGATTTAAGCTGACGTGTCTTGTTGTCTTGAAAGCCTTACGGTTCGCTAGTGCTTGCCTTTTGGCTGTACCATGTCGGACTTTCTTGTGACCGAAGAGTAGTTTCTTTCTTTCTTTTCCGTTTGTTTTTCTTTTGTTTTGCTTTTGTAGAGCACTTTTGTCATGCAGTGTCCCTTTTTCCTTGCTTTAGGGATTTCAATCCTCTTGTTGACTATACGCCTCCATATTCCCAAATTAATTATTAGAATATCGTCGTGAGGGTCAAGAGAAAAGAAGCGAAGGGGGGTAAAAATCAATGGTTTGTGTTTTAGAGGGTTGATTTTTATTGATAAGAATTTGTAAGAATGGCTGGCAAAGGGTTAAGCATGAGTGTTTAAGCTTTTGTCTAAGCAAACATTTTCCCTCTCTCTTTTCTTTTTGTATTTGTTTTTATTTGCGCTCTTTGGTTTTATTTCCATCGCTTTTTCTTGGATAGCTGGCTGATTTCCCTAGATCGCCCTTTGGGTTTTCGAACTAGGATACTGTGTGTTGGCCCTAACTTTTGTCTAGGTTTACTCTCTTGTAAAATTTTGGAGAAATCCTAGCGGACCTTTATTTGTAACCCTAACTTTTGCCTAGGCTACCCTTTATTGTTGTTCGGGTATCCTACCGGGTTGACCCTAACTTTTGTGTAGCCCCCTTAGTGGGTTTCCTACCGGGTAATTTTGCCCTTTTCTTTGGCCTTTGGCTTCTCTGGGCTTTTTCTTTTTTTTTTTTTTGTTGTTATTCTTTTGTTCACAGTATCGGCGAAGCGTGACTTTCTTTATGGCTTAAGTGAAGTCTTGTTTTTATGTGCTTCTAATCAGCTAACTTGATGATGATAGCAATGATGAAGTTTTGATTATTTGGGAGCGCTTCTTATTCTTCTTTTTCTTGTCATGTTTGCTTAGACAGGGTTATTTATGTGGTCTAGTCAAAAGTAGAAAGAAGAGAAGCAGATAGAAAGAATCATTCTTTATTAATTAATGAAGGAATATGTGCCCTGAAATGCCCGGGGGTCGGGCTCGCCCCGGGGGATAGTCTCTAACAATCATGGGGTTTACATCCCTTAAACAAAGAAAAAGGTTTCCTAATGACTAGAGTGGCTCTTGACGCCTGCACCCCTCCACTTCGGAAAATCTGCTTGAGTGTGCGGAGAGGGGACTTCCCTTTTATTCTTCCTGTTCGACCCTTGAATGGGTTATATCCTAGGCCATACTTGTGAGGATTGTCTTTGAATTACGGGGTTCCCTCATTCCTTGGGAATACGCCCCGAGTCCTTGGCCGAGGATGGTAGCCATGTTTCAACATCATACGGGCTACTTTGGTGTTTCTGGGAAGTCGCTCTATGTTGGCAATTTCGAGCGCTTGAAAAGACGTTTCAAGTGCCTCTTCGGCTGCATCCACGTAGGGTTGGGTGGATGGTCCACCGATCGAGGATATCGTCTTACTGCTTGGACCAGTGACCAGTTTATCCTCCACTATAAATTTGACTTTTTGGTGGAGCGTCGAAGGTCCTGCCTTAGCGTCATGAATCCAAGGCCTACCGAGGAGACGACTATATGCTTGGAGTTATGTCCATTACATGGAAATCGATGTCAAAGATAGTGGGTCCAATCTGGATTGGCAAATTAATTTCTCCCACTACTTCTCGCTTTGATCCGTCGAAGGCTCGAACGATGGTGCTACTTGGGTGCAGACGGGCCCCTGGATGGTTAACTTATCCGAGTGTGCATTTTGGCATTACATTCAGGGATGACCCGTTATCCACAAGAACCTTGGCGATGAGGTACTCCTTGCATTTGATCGAGATATGCAAGGGCTTGTTGTGTTTTGACCCTTCAAAAGGGAGTTCTTCCTCCGTGAAGGCAAGGTGATTGCTTGCCGTAATGTGACCGACGATCCTCTCGACCTTCTTTTGAGATATTGTGTGAGGTACGTGTGCCTCGCTCAAGACCTTCGACGAGGCGTTCCGGTGCGGTTCCAAGCTCATTATCAAAGATAGCAACGTGATCTTTGCGGGTGTATGATTGAGCTGGTCAATAATGGAATACTCGCTTTGTCTTATAAATTGGAGTAATTCTTCTGTCTCCTCCTTGGATTCTTTATTTTCTTTTTCTCCTTTGGTCCTCTTATTTTTTCCTTTATTTTGAAGGACATCTTCTTGTGTGTCCTTGGGGGAGTAGATTCTTCCACTTCTAGTCGTGCCCCCAATGCCGGCTATGTTCGTTATTTCTTCCTTTATTGGTGAAGATTCCCCATATCTCCACGGTACGAGCTTTATCGATTCGTAGGGGAAAGGACGTGGCATAAAAAGTCGCACTTGGTGTCCTTGCCCCTTCTTCTTTATTTTTGAGGACCAACGGCCGAGGCTTATTTTCCTCTTACGATGATTCGACTAGTTGGGGTGAGCTTTATTAGGAGTGGATTTCTCTCCATTCTTCGAGTTGGAAGACGTGTTAGTTAATCCTTCCTTTTTATTATCTTATTTATTAAGCGTGAAGGAGGGAATTTAAGATATGCAAATGAATGCTTATGCATGCAAGTAGACAAGTGTTGAAGAAGAAGATTTCATTAATTCATTTGGAAGGTGTACATTCTCCTATTCCAAACTACGAAGCGTCTTTTGGCAAAAACGGAAAAGCCTAAAGAAACCCACGGGTGGGTCTTGTTTTCTTTGTAATTCTTTTCGGCTTCCGGACGTGTTGAGTGAGCGCTTCGCTTTGCTTGTGGATCGCTTGGCTCATTTCTTCGCTGTATTGCTGAGCGTCCTTGATCTTCGCCTCTTGATGTATGACCAAGGCTTCTAGTTCGTCGAGCCTTGCGACAGCTCGGTCCTTTTCTTGTAGCACTTGGTCATATTGAGCTAGCCCGCTTTTCTCTTTAATGCGTAGCTCATAGATACCTCGGCTGAGTTTTTTGTTGTTCTCTCGCTCTTGGCGGAGGTCTAGCCGGGCTTGGAGGAGTTGTTCGATAACTCCTTGATCGTTTGAGCTTGCTTGAGTCGCTTCCGCCTCAAGGTGTGCTTGTTTTGGCGGTTATCTCTTGCAGTTGGCTATCCGAGCTGGTTCCGGCGGATTTGGATGCTCGGATAGCTTGTTCGTTGGCGTCGGCACATTGGTCCTTGAGGCGTTCTATTTCATGATCCTTTTTCTTGCCTTGCCTCCGTAGGCCGTCGATTGTGAGGATAGAGGCTTGTTCTTTTTCCTCAAGGACCCGTATCCGGGCTCCCATTATCTCTACCCTCGGGTCAAGGCATTGACTTGTGCACTGCAACTCTTCGTTGTTGGCAATTGGAGCGGGTGTGGTGGATGGTCGGGCCATCTCTCTTCTTCTTCTCCATGCCTCATAGTCACTGGTGACAGTTACCCGAGCCTTTCCTAGCTCTCTGTCTCCCATGTAAACTGGCTTCTCCCATGCTTTCCTCACGGTTAGTGAGTTGGCCATTGTGCATGGATCTCCAAAGAAGCACAGTCCTCCGAGTTCCCCTCGGGAGATGGTAGTTTGAGTCCTCATAAGTTGTCTTATAGCTACTCTAGGTGAGTAGGTTATGCAACCCCGAGTCCTATCAAGGGTACATTCGGATGGTTCCCGCATCGACGAGAGCTGGGCGGGTCGGAACCAAGGACAGACCCAAGATATGTTGTTGGCACCCTTCTGTTCTAACTCATCCCTCCATTCTATGGTCGGGCGTCGTTGGAGGGGGATCTTGGAGAAGCTTCTCAAGGGGTCGGGGAATATCCCCATGTGACTGGAGGCATAGAGGTGCGTGATGCTCCACACATAAAGCAAGGCGAAGTGTTCTTCCTTGCTTCGACGGCGAAGTCTACGAGAAAGCAAGGTGTCGGCAAGAATAGCGGGCAAGGGACTCTTTGAGTTCACGTCCCAGGCGAAGAAAGCGTCCATGACGGCGTGGTCAACCGTGTCGAGTTGGAAGGGGAACAGGATTGTTCCGAAGATTAATAGCGCCAGGGTTTTGTTGAAGGCAACCCACTCTGCCCTTTCAGCTAGGTAGGACAGGTGGTCTTCTAACATTGCTACTTTCCACCCCTGGGTGTTTCCTCTTCCCATCAGGGTACTCTGTCGGTATGGCAGATGGATAAGGGCAGCGACTGGTGCTGCAGGAGTATACGCCTCGTGGCGGATATGGACCCCAGCTGATTTGGGCCATTTTAACATGGTTTCGTACTCCTCCAGGGTGGGCACCATGTCGAACTGCGGAAATTCAAAGCACCGCAGACTTGAATTCCAGAAGTGAACTAATACCCTGAGAAAGACTTGATCGACACTGATTTTCAGGAGGTCCAAAATCCGTCCATAGGATTTTTCAAACTCAGTTTGGACCTCCGGGGGCATCGTTGCACTGAGCCGCTCTAGTTTCTCAGTATGGCCTCGGAGAATGTCCACCTTCCCCACTTGTCTACTTGACCCCTCCATCTTCTAAAACCAAAATGTATGATTTGATGAAGATGATGTTTTATGTGAGTGTTTATTTTGCTATTTTATCATGTTTTTTCCTACATGATGTATGGTATTTGCGTTTATTTTTTGGAAGAATAAACTATCTATATGAATGTTTTATGAATGCAATGTTTTGGACCCGGTCTTATTTGTGAATTTTGAAAAAATGAATTTTTATTTTTGTTTTATTGTTGCTTGTTTATTTTATAGCCTTTTATCTCTTCTGTCGGAACTGCGTGGCTACGTAGCTTACAAAGAACCTGAAACCAGGCTAGCTAAAAGGCAGACTGTCCGAGATAAAATATGGCTTTATATGAAAGAATATTTATTGTCCCTTATCTCTTCTGTCGGAACTGCGTGGCTACTTAGCTTACAAAGAACCTGAAACCAGGCTAGCTAAAAGGCAGACTGTCCGAGATAAGGGTGTTTATTTGTGAATTTTTTTTTTTGTGATTTTGTTCTGTTGTTTGTTTATGCTATGCAACATACAAATGCAACAAACATATGCACACAATTCGATCATCCCCGAACAGGCGAGATTCTGTTTTTATCACGAGGTAGGGTTCTCCTGCAGAAAAGTGCGTTGGTTTAGGGTAGGTTCTAACTGTTCTCACCAGGCTAAGGCCCCCAAGGTGCCCCCATTATAGGGTCCCCACTCTCCAGCCGTCCGACCATGCTCAACACTAAGGCCAGAGTCGGTCTTGTTGCCAAAAGAGGAAGGTTATCACCTTGAGTGGTGGTTTCCGATCACACTGGTGGGCACACGGCCCTAACTGCAGCGAACCGTACCTGCCACCCACTCCCTATGGTTATCTCACTTGCCCCTGGGTATAGGAGGAACTGTAGTGTGCAAGGGTTTGTGTGCAATTTATATTTCAATCAATTGCGTAAGTATAAACAAACAACAGTTTATTGAAAGCCAAACAATAAAACATGTTATAAATACAAGTTAAGGGCAAAAGTGTATTTTCTTGGTTTATTTATTGTTTAAGCCGACCTATCACTAAATGGGACTAACTCTCTAGGCTTCCCCAGCGGAGTCGCCATCTGTCGCCGCCGTCAAAACGAGGCGGTCGGAGCGACGCGATGGTTTTATCGACCCTCTTGTTTTCGCGTTTTTATTGGTGGTTACAACGTCCTTAGGTTGTCCGATAACCGGGCTAACCTAGAGACGAGGTTTTCGAAAAGTGTCCTTGAGTTGTCCGACAACCGGGCTAACCCAAGGACTTATTTATTTTGGGTTCTATGGAGTCGCCACCGATATTTTTACCATAAACATCGGAAAAGGGGTTTTAAAAAGGCGTTGGTTTTCGAAAACCAACTTTGGTCATTAGAACCAGAGTTGGGTAAGGGAGTTGGTTACGTGCAAAGGGAGTATTAGTCCCTTTACGACGCCCCTTTCGGGTTCCCTATGATAGGCCGGCTTATTTTATTGATAAACTAGAAAAATACACTTTCGCCCTTTTTATTCTGCGGAATTTAAAAGTATGACTACATGACCCTACTGTCTACTGCATAATTTAAAATAAAAGCGGTAAAGGTGGAAGGAGAGAATTTGAACCTCCGAAGCACGCTTTTTTATATTAATTCTCTGGAAAAATAGGGTGCTTTATGGCAGCCCTTCACTCTACAAGACGTCGGAAACCTCTCAAACGCCGAAAATCACTCTTGAAAACACTCAGAAACTCCGGAAATGCATCGGAGGGATTCTAGAGAGAAGTTTTAGAGAGAAGGGAGAGCTATGCAGCTGTGGTGTGTGGAAATGAGGGGTGGAGAGCCCCTATTTATAGGTTTTCGCGCTGTCAGGTGGCGAGACCGCCGGTCTCGTCTGACAGCAACGAGACCGCCGTCTCGCACAACGAGACCGCCGTCTCGTTTGACATAAGCAACGAGACCGGGGTCTGGGTGAACGAGACCGCCGTCTCGTTTTCGCAGTCAACGAGACCCCGGTCTGGGTGAACGAGACCGCCGTCTCGCTTTCGTAGTCAACGAGACCCCCCGGTCTTGGTGAACGAGACCCCGGTCTCGTTTTCGTAGGCAACGAGACCCCGGTCTCGTTGAACGAAACCCCAGTCTCGTTTTCATAGGCAACGAGACCCCGGTCTCGGTAGACGAGACCCCGGTCTCGTTAGACGAGACGGCGGTCTCACTTGCTACGCGAGGCGAAACGGCGGTCTGGGTCATCCAGAAGGTGGTCTCGTCCCTTCGAGGCGAGAAAACTTATCTTTCGGCCCAAAAAACCTTCCTATCTTGGTACGGGAGCCTAATAGTCTCTCCTAGTGGCTTGT
Organism: Sphenostylis stenocarpa; assembly: GCA_963425845.1. Lineage (NCBI taxonomy): Eukaryota > Viridiplantae > Streptophyta > Magnoliopsida > Fabales > Fabaceae > Sphenostylis > Sphenostylis stenocarpa. Next base: position 69,962,653 of record OY731403.1, read on the forward strand.
TAGGCTTCGACCGTCTTCAAATAGGGGATCTTGTGACTTTATTTGGAGCCCGGGCAAGATTTGGGGTCTACAGTCACCCTTAGCATTTCCCACATTTCCTGTGCACTTTTACAAACTGAAATTCTATAAAACTCATCAAGGGTTAGAGCAGATGAAATAATGTTTCTAGCCCTAACATCAAATTGTGCTTTTCGACTTTCTTCTGCATTCCATCTAGAAATAGGTTTAAGAACGTCAACACCGTTCTCTGTAATTTTAGGAACAAATGGACCGTTTAAAATTGCATCCCAAACGCCTCTATCAACAGACTCTAAAAATATTTGCATACGTACTTTCCAAAAAGGATAATTTTGACCCGCAAAAAGTGGGGGTCTCGTTGATAGACGCACCTTCGGCAAAAGTTTGATTTTGTCCGGCCATTTTCGAAAAGTTTGAATGACTATCAAAGCAAGCTCGATACCACTTGTTAGAATCGCGCGAGCGAATGTTCGCGTGGTCGGACAAAAACCAAGAGGGGGGTGAATTGGATTTTTAATAAAAATTAGGTTTTCAAAATTTTCCCCAAATTTTAACGATTAAAAACTGCGTAAATGTAAATAGAGAAGAGTAGAGAAGATTACATAGTAGGTTTATACTGGTTCGGATCAAAAGACCCTACGTCCAGTTGCTAATCACTCAAAAGAGGATTAACGCTGTCACTAAGAACAAATTGTTACAAACAGATTACAAATGAACAGATAAAGATCAGAAAACACCTCTCTTGAAATCCACAAGAGATGAAGAACAACTTTCCCTAGAGACGGCACAACACACAATCCACTAAGAACTCCACTTAGTGATTCTTATCGCTTCTAGCCTCACACCAGGTTCCAAAAGCCCCCTTTCCTTGCAACAAACAGTTCTCTGGCACTCACAGACACTTAACTTTTGTATGGAAAGAGTTGTTCTGCTTTTCGAGTGCCAAAGCAGAGTTTAAGTAGGGAAATTAGGGTTTAGGAATTGGGGATTTCGAAACTAGGGTTCTTGGTAATTGGGTTTTCGAAAATAGGGTTAATTTGAAATTTAAAATGAAAAACAGATCGAAATAATCGATTATTTGGAGTGATAATCGATTAAAACAGAGCCAAATACGTCGAACCCAAACCTCTCTGGATTAATCGATTATTTAGTGAAATAATCGATTATCTGTATGGATCAGTACAAAACAATCGATTATTTTGCTGTTTTAATCGATTAAAACAGTGAGTTTGTATAGAAAGTGTTTTCTCACTGTTTTAATCGATTATTTACCTATATAATCGATTAAAGCCGAGCCTAAATGATAAATTTGAGCTTTTTGAAGCTTCTAAGTTATAGACTATGTACCGGCTATCTTAGACTCTAAAATACAGACTCAATCTTAAATAAAACAGAGTTATTACAATACAATTATCACCAATCTTCAATCTTCAATATTCTAAGTCTTTAGTTCTTGGATCATCATCAAAATCCATTCTTCATATTCATCAAGTGCAACATCAAGTCCTTGAATTGTCAACAGAGGACTGGGAGGATCAACCCCTAGGGTTCTTTTTTTTAAAGCTTTTTTCTTGTATCTCCTGCGGTCCCCGCCCGTGACCGCATGAACTCCAATTAAAAGGACTTGTACATACGTTTTTTTTAATACATGAGGCATTTTCTTGTCATATTCATTTCATTCTTTTCCCTCTTTTATTTATTATTCTTTCAAAGATAGTTGAATAATAAAATCTATGACTAAAACAGAACCTAAAATACAGCATGTCTGTGATTGATGAATCTTTGTGGACTCCGGAAACCGAAAGCAAATGGGTCGAGTCCGACAGTGAGCAGGAGACCATTTCTCCGGACATGCAAAGAATGCTGGAAAAAGAAGCACACATTATACAACTGCATCAAGAAGAAACATAAACTGTCAATTTGGGAGAAGGGGATGATGAGAAAAAGATAAACATCGGCACCCAAATAGAAAGTATCATAAAAAAGGGATTGATACTGCTTCTAAAGGAATATATGGACGTATTCGCTTGGTCTTATCATGACATGCCCGGGCTCGACAAGAGTATAGTGGAGCATAGATTGCCATTAAAAAAAGGGTTCCAACCTATGAAGCAAAAGCTTAGAAGAATTAAACCAGACTGGTCCTTAATGATTAAGGAAGAGGTACAAAGACAACTGGATGCCAATTTCCTATTAGTGTCCAAATATCCAGAATGGTTGGCCAACATAGTATCTGTCATCAAAAAGAATGGGAAGGTCAGGATATGCGTGGATTATAGGGACCTCAATCGAGCAAGTCCGAAGGATGACTTTCCCTTACCACATATAGACACGCTAGTAGACCATACCGCTACCAACACACTTTACTCCTTCATGGACGGGTATGCGGGGTACAATCAAATTAAATTGGCCGTCGAGGACAGAGAAAAAACCTCTTTCATCACACCATGGGGCACCTTCTGGTACCGTGTAATGCCTTTTGGACTCAAGAATGCAGGGGCTACCTATCAAAGGGCTATGGTCACACTATTCCATGACATGATCCACAAGGAAATAGAGGTATATGTGGATGACATGATCGCCAAGTCCAGAAATGAGATGGACCACATTCAATATCTCACGAAGCTTTTTGACCGACTTCGAAAGTATCAACTCAAACTAAACCCGACAAAATGTACTTTCGGAGTACGATCAGGAAAACTCTTAGGATTCATTGTCAGCAAAAGAGGAATAGAGGTGGACCCTAACAAAACCAAAGCGATTTTGGAAATGCCTCTGCCAAGCACAGAGAAAGAGGTCAGAGGATTTCTAGGCCGAATTAACTATATTGCCCATTTCATCGCACAGTTGACGGATAAATGTATACCCATCTTTAAACTGTTGCGCAAAAATCAACCAACGGTGTGGAATGAAGAATGCCAACAAGCATTCGATAAAATCAAAACATGCTTAACTAATCCGCCAGTATTCGTACCACCAGTCGAAGGAAGACCTTTGATCCTATATTTGTCAATACTCGAAGAATCCATGGGGTGTGTGCTCGGTCAACAAGATGAAACTGGAAAGAAAGAGCGAGCCATTTATTATCTCAGCAAGAAATTCCTAGACTATGAAACCCGTTACACACCATTCGAAAATACCTGTTGCGCATTGGTGTGGGTCACTCAGCGTCTCCGACAATATATGGCTTGGCATACAACATGGCTGGTCTCCAAAATGGACCCGATCAAGTACCTCTTCGAGAAGCCCATTCTGACCGGAAGAATAGCTAGGTGGCAAGTGCTCCTCTCAGAGTTTGAAATCATTCATGTCACCCAGAAAGCTATTAAAGGTAGCCCCCTAGCAGACTATCTAGCCCATGGATCAACGGACGAATATCAATCCTTATAGGACGACTTTCCCGATGAACATAGCATGCACATCGAACACGAAGAGACCAAAGAAGAGGCATGGACCATGTTCTTCGATGGGACCTCAAACATGCTTGGACACGGGATAGGAGCTATTTTGATATCCCCTGAAAAGAAACACATCCCCGTAACGACCAGGCTAAATTTTGACTGTACCAACAACATGGCCGAATACGAAGCATGCACGCTAGGGATCCAAGTAGCTCTAGATCATGGGGTTACTAAACTCAAAATCTTTGGTGATTCATCCTTTGTCATCTATCAACTTAAAGGTGAATGGGAAACCTGAAACTCTAAATTAATCCCATATCTAGAGCACATCCGTGATTTAGTCTCAAAAATGGAAGCGTCACCTTCCAGTATATTCCTCAGGAAGATAATCAATTTGCTGATGCCCTCGCCACTCTATCATCCATGTTTTCTCTAGGTCAAGAGCATGAAATACTAATCATCCAAATTAGGCTGCATGACAAGCAAGCTTTTTGCATGGCAGTAAATGGTGAGCACGACCAAAATCCCTGGTATCATGACATCAAACAACACCTCATGAGGGGCGAATATCCTGAAGGAATCAATGACAATGATAATTGAACCATTCGTAAAAGGGCAGTAGGGTTCACGTTAATCGAAGGAACCCTCTACAAAAAGAGCCTCGATTCCACTCTCTTAAGGTGTGTGGACCAAGAAGAAGCCCAAACCTTGATAAGAGAAATCCACAAGGGAACTTTTGGGACCCACGCACCTGGGCATGTCATGGCAAAGAAGATCTTAAGGGCAGGGTATTTTTGGTCAACGATGGAAGCTGATTGTTACCAATATGCTAAAAAGTGTCACAAGTGCCAAATCTATGCCGACAATATTCACGTGCCACCCGCACCTCTCAGTACCCTGGCTACACCTTGGCCATTCTCTATGTGGGGCATGGATGTCATCGGACCCATTGAGCCCAAAGCATCTAATGGCCATCGCTTTATCTTGGTGGCCATTGACTACTTCACCAAATGGGTTGAGGCAGCATCGTATGCGCATGTGACTCGGAAAGTGGTGACCACCTTCATCAAGAAAAATATTATATGTCGGTAGGGCATCCTTCATAAGCTCATTACTGATAATGGGACCAATCTCAATAATAAAATGATGGAGGGACTATGTCAAGACTTCAAAATTCAACACCACAATTCTTCTCCATACCGACCAAAGATGAATGGTGCAGTAGAGGCAGCCAATAAGAACATTAAGAAAATTATCCAGAAGATGGTAGTAACCTACAAAGATTGCCATGAAATGTTACCCTTCACCCTACACGGCTACCGAACGTCAGTACGAACCTCCACAGGGGCTACTCTGTTTTTCCTCGTATACGGAATGGAGGTCGTACTACAAGTAGAGGTCGAAATACCCTCCCTACGAGTAGTTATGGAAGCAAAATTAACAAAAGCCAAATGGGTCCAAAGTCGGTACGATCAGCTGAACCTAATCGAAGAAAAACGATTGGACGCCATATGTCAGGGGCAAGTTTATTAAAAGAAGATCAAGAAAGCCTACGACAAGAAAATCAATCCCCGCATCTTTCGAGAAGGGGATCTAGTAATAAAGAAACTGCTACCAGCCCAGAAAGACAAAATCGGGAAATGGAAAGCAAACTACGAAGGACCCTTTGTGGTCAAGCGAGCTTTCTCAGGAGGAGCCCTTATCCTCACCAACATGGATGGAGAAGAGCTTCGACATCCTGTCAACTCAGACGCGGTAAAGAAATACTACGCCTGAAGACATTGCTCATGACCCGTCAGGATGAAAACTCGCAAAGAGCGTCGTGGGCAAAAGATAGGGTCCACATTCCTCGCTAGGATACGTCCTAAGCAAAAATTAGAGGTTTAAAAAAAAAAAAAAAAAAAAAAAAGAGGAGAAAAGAGCAATGATTACCTTAGCCGAAAACCGCAAAGGCGACTAAGGTAATACCTTCACAGAAGCAAGAGACTTCGCATGATCTTCACTCCGAGCTCGAACATCTCAATTGAAGCAACCAGGAAAAACAGAGAAACAGAAATCATGGGCATGATTGTTATATCCTATACAGCTTAGCCAACCTCGGCCAGCCTTGCTTATAAATTCCTTTGTAAATCCTCCTGTAAAAATAAACCATTCGTTTATATCAATAAAATTGTCTTCTTATCTCTTTACCTACTTGCAAGAATGCCTCTGTATTAACGAAACATGATAATGCATAAAAATACAAGAAAGCATAGGAAAGAAAAAGAAAACAAGATTAAAATAAATAGCACCTGCTAGGACAGTCTCAGGTAAAAATAGGGCAGCCTGCTAGATCAAAAACCCGCAAAGGGCGGTCTAGACAAAAGTTAAGGCCTTCATCAAAGAGAAAAAGCCCGCTAAGACGTCCTAGGAAAAAATTAAGGCGAGACCGCTAGATCGAAAACTCGCAAAGGGTGGTCTAGGCAAAAGATAGGGCCAAAACAAAAAGTCATAAGAACATTCACGGGAAAAACAACAAAGAAAGTACCAGTCACTTTCTAAATGCCCCCAACTAAAATAGATTGCATCAGGAACATCCACGCATAAGTAGTTACACAAAAATGACTTTGTCAAAATCAAAACAAAAAAACATATTTCAGACAAATAAAAGACAAAAAAATCATTCAGCTTTGTGCTTGCATCCAAAAATAGGAAGCACTCAGAAGTATCCCGGTAAGACTTCACCGACTTTATCAAAAATATGCATTGACCAACAAATTTTGACGACCAAGCAAGAATCGAATAACAAAGGACTATCCGACAACCAGCAAAGTCGGATGACCATCATCAAAAAGATCAAGATCAAAAATCCCCAGCAACCAATAAGCTGGATGAACACCAAAAGAATCCCCGGCACAGACCGAACGACCACTCTCAGAAAAAACACAGACAAGAGAACACATCTCAACACTCGGCGCATGAGCTAGAGCAATAAGCCGCCACCACAGCCAAAGGGTCAGCTACCGCAAGAAGGAGCATCCAGAGGCACAACACCAGATGGGGGTGTATACTCATCAAGTCTTACAAAAGGGGGCTTACCGAACGGGGGTTCATACTCGTCAGACACCAGATGGGGGTGTATACTCATCAGGCCTTACAAAAGGGGGCTTACCAGGCGGGGTTTCATACTCGTCAAACCAGATGGGGGTTCATAATCATCAGCCGAAGGGATCAGCTACCGTCAGAAGGAGCATCCTGGAAGCGCACAATGTACTTTTCCCTAGAAGATCAACTGCCGCAAAGATGGGACGTCTCAAGGGTAACCGGGAAAGAGGGTCAAGTCCTTTACCCTCCAGTCGATCTTCTTGGCACGACAAGCCAGCAGTCGACTGGTTGGGTAAAGGGGGGGTAGCTGTAGACCCCAAATCTTGCCCGGCCTCATAATAAGAGCAGAAGACCTCCTTTTCAAAGATGGATGAAGCCTAAGAAGCCATTAGGAGAGACTATTAGGCCACATACTAGGATAGGAAGGGTTTTCTGCATTAAAAAAAGGATTTTCTCCTTCAGGGATCGAGACCGCCGTCTCGCCTTTCGGGACGGCGGTCTCGCCAGTTTTGCAAGGCGAGACGGTTGTCCCGAATGGCGAGACGGCCGTCTCGACCTTGTCAGACGAGACGGCCGTCTCGACCTGACAGGCGCGAATCCCTATAAATAGTAGCACTTTTTCCCTTCATTTCACACAGTTCTTTCACTTTCCCTTCTACAACTTCTTCAAATTCTCTTCCTAGAACCCCTCTGAAGCATTTCTGGAGTTTCTGAGAGTTTCTTAGAGATTTTATAGCGTTTCCAAGAGTTTTTCCAGCGTTGTAAAGAGTGAAGGGCTTCCAAAATGCACCCTAACTTTCAAGAAATTAATTAAAGAGCTTGCTTCGGAGGTTTCTTCACTCTCTCCATCTCTTTATTGCTTTTATTTCTATGATTAAATTGCATAATAGATATTAGGGCCATGTAGTCATTATTTTAATTCCGCAAATAAAATGGTAAAAGCGTCTTTTCACAAAGTTTATTTATTAAATAGTTGGCCTATCATAGGGAACCCGAAAGGGGCGTCGTAAGGGAACTAACACTTCCCTTACATGTAATTAACTCCCTTACCTAAACTCTAGTTTTAACGACCAAAGTTGGTTTTTGAAAACCAACGCCTTTTTACTCCTTTTTCGATGTTTCCAGTAAAAACTTCGGTGGCGACTCCATAAGAACCCTTCAGAATTAGTTCTTGGGTTAGCCCAGTTATCGGATAATCCAAGAACACTCTTTTGAAAACCTCTCCCCTAGGTTCAGCCCGGTTATCGGACAACCTAAAGGCGTTGTAACCACACCCATAAAAATGCAAAAATTGGAAAGTCGGAAACATCGCGTCGCTTCGACCGCCTCGTTTTGACGGCGGTGACAGACAAGACAATTTTTTTACAAAGAAATTTATAAGCACGGGTGCCCAAGGTTGGCTAAACTGTATAAGATAGAACAATCATGCTCGTGATTTCTGTTTCTCTATTTTTCCTAGTTGCTTCAATTGAGATGCTCAAGCTTGGAGTGAAGATCATGCGAAGTCTGCTTACTTCTAGGAAGGTATTACCTTAGTCGCCTTGCGGTTTTCGGCTAAGGTAATCATTGCTCCTTTTTTTTTTTTTTGGAACCTCCGATTTTTGCCTAGGACGTATCCTAGCGAGGAATATGGACCCTATCTTTTGCCCAGGATGCTCTTTGTGAGTTTTCATCCTGACGGGTCATGAGCAATGTCTTCAAGTGTAGTATTTCTTTACCGCATCTGAGTTGAATGGATGTCGAAGCTCTTCTCCGTCCATGTTGGTGAGGATAAGGGCTCCTCCTGAGAAGGCTCGCTTGACCACAAAGGGTCCTTCATAGTTCGCTATCCATTTTCCAATTTTATCTTTCTGGGCTGGAAGCAATTTCTTTATTAACAAATCTCCTTCTCGAAAGGTGCGGGGATTGATTTTCTTGTTGTAGGCTTTCTTGATCTTCTTTTGGTAAACTTGCCCCCGACATATGGCATCCAGCCACTTTTCTTCGATTAGGTTCAGCTGATCGTAGTGATTTTGGACCCATTCTGCTTCTGTCAACTTTGCTTCCATAATAACTCGCAGGGAGGGTATTTGTGACCATAGCACTTTGATAGGTAGCCCCTGCATTCTTGAGTCCAAAAGGCATTACTCGATAGCAGAAGGTCCCCCATGGTGTGATAAAAGAGGTTTTTTCTCTGTCCTCGACGACCAATTTAATTTGATTGTACCCCGCATACCCGTCCATGAAGGAATAAAGCGTGTTGGTAGCGGTATGGTCTACTAGTGTGTCTATGTGTGGTAAGGGAAAGTCATCCTTTGGAATTGCTCGATTGAGGTCCCTATAATCCACGCATACCCTGACCTTACCGTTCTTTTTTATGACAGGCACTATGTTGGCCAACCACTCAGGGTATTTGGACACTACTAGGAAATTGGCATCCAGTTGTCTTTGTACCTCTTCTTTAATCATTAAGGACCAGTCTGGCTTTATTCTTCTGAGTTTTTGCTCCATAGGTCGGAATCCTTCTTTTAATGGCAGTCTATGCTCCACTATACTTGTATCGAGCCCGGGCATGTCATGATAGGACCAGGCGAACACATCCATATATTCTTTTAAAAGTGTGTCAATCCCTCCCTTACGCTACTATCTATTTGGGTGCCGATGGTTATCTTTTTCTCATCATCCCCTTCTCCCAAATTGATAGTTTCTGTTTCTTCTCGATGCGGTTGTATAGTGCATGCTTCTTTTTCCAACATTCTCTGCATGTCTAGGGAAATGGTCCCCTGCTCACTATCGGACTCGACGCATTCTCCTTCGACTTCCAGGGTCCACAAAGATTCATCAATCATAGACATGATGTGTTTTAGGTTCTGTTTTAGTCATAAATTTTATTATTTAATTATTTTTGAAAGAATAATAAATAAAAGAGGGAAAAGAATTAAGGAAATGAATATGACAAGAAAATGCCTCGTGTATTAAGGAAAATGAAAGAGTATGTACAAGCCCTTTTAGTCAAAATTCCAGCGACCACAGGCGGGGACTGTGGGAGATACAAAAGAAAGCTTTAAAAAAGAAACCCTAGGGGCTGATCCTCCCAGTCCTCCCTCTCTGTTACTCTGGCTTAGACAGAGGTTTGGCATCCACATTTGAAGCGGAGGCGTCAAAGGTTATCCACCCAGCATCGATTAATTCTTGGACCCTATACTTCAGGGTCAAGCAATTTTCTGTTGAGTGCCCGGGTGAACCCGAGTGGGAATCGCATTTCTCGTTTGGTTTATACCACTCGGGGTAGGGAGGCTCTATTTGCTTCTTGGGAGGGACACAGGTCAAGAGCTTGGCCTCCAGCAACTGAGGCAGCAATTTACCATAGGAAGTTGAGATGGGAGTAAACTTCCTTTCTTTCTTGCGAGGCTGTTGAGCCATTTGTGGAGCAGAAGAAGGAGTAGCGAAGTTAATTGCGTGCACAACTTCATCCTTCTTCTTGTTGGTAGGTTTTCTGAATGAGACGCCAAGATGGGAAGACTATGCTATCTTCCCACTTCTCAGCCCCTGCTCCACTCTTTTCCCTACAGTGACTATGTCCGAAAAAAGATTGGAGGTACTGGCTATTGCTTTATCGTAGTAAGCTCCAATCAGTGAATCTATGAACATAGCCACTATCTCCTTATCCGTCAACGAAGGCTCTATTTGGGTGGCCATTTCCCTCCAGCTTTGGTTGTACGCCTTGAAGGATTCATCGTTCCTTTTGCTTAGGGTCCTAAGATCTGACTTGTCAGGGGTCAGATCGATATTGTATCGGTAACGACAAAGAAAAGCGTCAGCCAACTGTTTCCAGTTTTGGACCTGCCCTCTTTCCAATTGCATGTACCAGTTGAGAGTCGTGTCAGCTAGACTCTCCTGGAAGCAGTGGATCAGGAGTTTTTCATTTTCAGCGTGTGCGGCCATCTTACGACAATACATCGTAAGATGGTTCTTAGGGCAGGTCAGCCCGGCATACTTGGGGAAGTCCGGGATTTTGAATTTTTTAGGGAAATGGATGTTCTTCACCAGGCACATGTCCGCCACCTCTTTGACGTCGAAGTTGTGCCCCTCCACCACCTTCAGTCTTTCTTCTAGGGCGGAGATTTGTTGTTTGGACACCTCCAGGGTGATGATCGCACAGTCCGAGCATCGGACTGGAGATGTGTCTTTAGGTCATAGAGGAATTCTTCTTCTTCTTCCTCTTCATGGTGGGAGGCGCGCTCGGCTTGGGCTTCACCCTTGTTTTGACCCTGGCGCATGGCCTCCATTAGTTGTGCCATCTGTTCTCTGAGGGTGTTAACCTCTACAGTGAGCTTACGATTTTGTTCTTCTAGGTTTTCCATGGCTTTGGCTTTCTGTGCACGGGTCCGGACGGGGAGAGGACCAACCACTTTCTAGCATGCCCAAAAGGAGTTTATTAATGCATGTTGAGTGTGGGACTAATATGGATATGTTTATGTATGAGAGATTCTGTTTAAATGATGCTAAATGCGCTCTTTCCTTTTATTTTCTCTCTTGGTTTTCTCCACTCATGATATGATGTGATATGAATGTTTTGACTTTGTCAAAAATCGTTTTATTTATATTTTTTAGATTTAATTTGTTTATTTGATTTTGTTTTGTTTTAGAGCCTTTTATCTCTTCTGTTGGACTGCGTGGCTACTTAGCAAAGAACCTGAAACAAGGCTAGCTAAAAGGCAGACTATCCGAGATAAAATGGTCTTATGCGAAAGAATAATGTTTAGCATCCCTTATCTCTTCTGTCGGACTGCGTGGCTACTTAGCTTACAAAGAACCTGAAATCAGGCTAGCTAAAAGGTAGACTGTTCAAGATAAGGGCGTTTATTGCAAAAAAATGTTTTTTGTGATTTTTCTGTTGTTTGGTTATGTTATGCAATCAAATGCAACAAACAAATGCACATACATTTCATTCATCCGTGATCAGGCGAGAAGTCGTTTTAATCACGAGGTAGGGTTTTCCTGCAGAAAAGTGCATTGGCGAAGGTAGGTTCTAACTGTTCTCACCAAGGCTTAGGCCCCCAAGGTGCCCCCATTATAGGTCCCCACTCTCCAGCCTTCCGACCACGCTTAGCACTAAGGCCATAGTCAGTCTTTGTGCCAAAAGAGGAAGGTTATCACCTTGAGTGGTGGTTTCCGATCACACCAGTGGGCTCAGGGCCATCACTACGGTGAACCGTACCTGCCACCCACTCCCTATGGATTTCTCACTTGCCCCCGGGTATAAAGGGAACTGTTGTGTGCAAAAGTTTGTGTACAGTTTTTATTTGAAACAATTGCGTAAAATAAACAAACAACAGTTATTAAAGCCAAGCAATTGAAAAATGTTATAATACAAGGTAGGATAAAAGCATAATTTCTTAGTTTATTTATTAAACTGGCCCATCACTAAATGAGATCAACTCTCTAGGCTTCCCTAGCGGAGTTGCCATCTGTTGCCGCCGTCAAAAAGAGGCGGTCGGAGCGACGCGATGGTTTCGACTTTCCGTTTTTTGCATTTTTATGGGTGAGGTTACAACGCCTTTAGGTTGTCCGATAACCGGGCTGAACCTAAGGGCAAGGTTTTTGAAAGTGTGTTCTTAGATCATTCGATAACTGGGCTGACCTAAGAACAAAATTGAAAGGGTTCTTATGGAGTCGCCATCGATGTTTTTACCAGAAACATCGAAAAAGGAAGAAAAAGGCGTTGGTTTTTGAAAACCAACTTTGGTCGTTAAAAATAGAGTTAGGTAAGGGAGTTATTTACGTGTAAGGGAAGTATTAGTTCCCTTACGACGTCCCTTTTGGGTTCCCTATGATAGGCCAGTTATTTTATAAATAAACTTTTGAAAAGACGCTTTTACCCTTTTATTTGCAGAATTAAAATAGTGACTACATGGCCATAATATCTATTACGCAATTTAAGTATGAATAAAAAGACAGTAAAAGAGAGGGAGAGAATGAAGAAACCTCCGAAGCAAGCTTTTTGATTAATTCTCTTGAAAACAGGGTGCATTTTGGTAGCCCTTCGCTCTTACAATTCTGAAAAAGCTCTCTAAGACACTCAGAAACTCCGGAAATGCTTCGGAGGGACTCTAGGAGGAGAATTTGAAGAAAGTGTAGAAGGGAAAGTGGAAGAACTGTGTGAAATGAGGGGGAGAGCGCTAACTATTTATAGGGATTCGCGCCTGTCAGGTCGAGACAGCGGTCTCGATTGGCAAGGTCGAGACGGTCGTCTCGCCATTCGGGACGATCGTCTCGCCATTCGGGACGATCGTCTCGCCATTTGGGACGGCCGTCTCGACTTGCATAAGTGGCGAAACTGCCGTCTCGTTTGGCGAGACGGCGGTATCGACTTTCCAAGTGACGAGAAGGCCTTCTCGCCAAACAGGAGGGGGGTCTCGCCATTGGCAAGTGGCGAGACGACCATCTCGCCAAACGAGACGGTGGTCTCGACTTGCATCAATGGCGAGACGGCGGTCCCGAAAAGCGAGACGGTGGTCTTGACTCCTGAAGGCGAAAATCCTTATTTTTATACAGAAAATCCTTCCTACTCTAACATGGGGCCTAATAGTCTCTCCTAGTGGCTTTTTAGGCTTCGTCCATCTTCAAATAGGAGGTCTTCTGCTCTTATTTTGAGGCCGGACAAGATTTGGGGTCTACAATAATCTTAGAAGAGACTTAGGAATATTAGAAATAGCTTAAACTCTGCTTAATTAATCAGTTTTTGCATGTTTGTAATGTTATAATCGATTATGTAGGGTATTAATAGATTATCATGTGTTTAAACCTAAAAAATTTGATGATCTCTTTGGAATAATCGATTATTTGAAGTAATAATCGATTATCTGCACCTAAATGTCCAAAATCTTAAGTTACTCTCTGGAATAATCGATTATTTCAAGTTTTAATCGATTATCTACTGGTTTAATCGATTAACAGGTTGATTTAATCGATTAAATGGGTCCTTTTCACTCCCAAATGACTGTTTATGACCGTTGCACACATGGTTTATATATAGGATGCCTTCATTTCACTTCCCCACACCTCAAACTCTTGAATCCAAGCATTCTAGCATCATTCAGGCCTTCTTGTCTTCTCTTAACATCACTTGTCTTCCAAAACTCTCTTGTTTTTCTTCTAATCCTAAAATGGCCTCATCTTCTCGTGCTAAAATTCCTACAAGAAGATCTGCTCCTGCTCTCATCCCCATCCTAATTTTGTCGAAGGATGGATCTCAGATGATGAAGGTCGTCAGGAATTTCTCACCTTCTGGAAGGAAAGAGGTATCATTACTCCTAAATTCATTATTGGTGATCAATTCATTAATAGAGGATTCAATTTTCCAAACCTACTTGAAATTTAAGGCGTCCTCCCTTTTATCCAAATGCAAGGTACGTACTACCCTGATTTAGTTAGGGTATGATATTGTCAAGTGTTATCCAAATGCAAGGCGCTCTCACAGGTCGAATTGCTAGATGGCAAGTGTTACTGTCAGAGTATGATATTGCTTATGTAACACAAAAGGCTATTAAAGATAGCATTATAGTAGAGCTCTTGGCCCATAATCCGATAAGACATTATCAGTCGATGCAACATGAATTCCCAGATGAGAACATATTGTCATTATTTTAAGAAAGAGGAACAGAAAATGAAGAAAAATGGACTTTGTTGTTTGATGGAGCATCTAATGCATTAGGACATGAAATTGGTGCAGTATTGATTTCTCTTGAAGGTCAAATTATCCTATTTACTGCAATACTAGATTTTAATTGCACAAATAATATGGCAGAATATGAAGCATGTGAGATGGGAGTACTAGCAGCTCTTGAATTCAAGGTCAAGGTACTAGATGTTGAAACATACAAGGATATGAATTTTGAACATACATGGATATGAAGCCTGTAGATTTTGATGATGATTCAAGAACAAAGGACGTAAAGATTTAAAGACTTGTAATATGATGTAATAACTCTGTTTTGATGATTTTGAGTCTGTAATATTAGAGTCTAAGATAGTCAGCACATAGTCTACTCTTTAGAAGCTTCAAAAACTCATTTTTATCAAAAACACACTGGATTAATTGATTAAAAGACAGGATAATCGATTATTACAGAGAGAAAAACCATTTTCTGTATCAGCTCTCTGGAATAATCGATTAAAGCTCTTGTTAATCGATTAACAGGGCAAATAATCGATTAAAACGCGTGGTTATGGGTTCCTGTTGATTTTGGCTATGTAATAATCGATTAACACTCAAGATAATTGATTATTTCAGTCAATTATGCATTTTGAATTTCAAAATTGGACCAAGTTTCGAAAACCCTAGTTCCAATTCACCAGGTTTTGAAAACCCCAATTCCCAAACCCTAATCTGTCTACTTAAGGTTCTCTAAGGCTCTCTGCAAACTCAACAACCTTTTTCAAACAAAAGTTGAGAGTTGTGACTGCCAGAGAACTGTTTGTTGGAGGGAAAATGGGTTTTTGGAACCTAGTGTGGGCTAGAAGCGATAAGAATCACTATGTGGGTTTTCTTGGTGGATTGTGTGTTGTGCCGGCTCTAGGGAAAGTTGTTCTTCATCTCTTGTATGACTCAAGAGAGGTGTTTTTGTTACCTTATCTTTTCAATTGTTATCTGTTTGTAAAACTGTGATTATAGTGACAACGTTAATCCTCTGTTTGAGTGATTAGCAACTGGACGTAGGGTCTTTCGATCCGAACCAGTATAAATCTTCTGTGTAAGACTCTATCCTTACTCTATTTACTTTACATGGCAATTTAATTGGTGAAATTTGGGAAAATTTTTGAAACCCTAATTTTTGTTAAGAAACCAATTCACCCCTCCCCCTCTTGGTTTTTGTCCGGAAACGCAAACATTCCGCTGCGCGATTCTAACACTAGAAGTCTTTGGAGATTCAACCTTAGTCATCCACCAGCTTAAAGGAGAATGGGAAACTCGATATTCCAAGTTAGTACCATATCACTTCTATATTAAAGGATTGTTGGAACAGTTTAATGAAGTAACCTTTCATTATATCCATCGTGAGAAAAATCAGTTAACAAATGCTTTAGCTACTTTATCTTTAATGTTCAAAATAAGCCAAGAAGAGGATATGCCACTGATAAAAATGCATCATCAAGAGCAACAGCATATTGTCAAACCATACAAGAAGAGTCAGATGGAAAACCATGGTTCTATGACATCAAAGGCTACTTGAAAGATAGAAAATATCCTCCTAATATTTTAGAAAATGACAAGAAAACATTTACAAAGTTGGCAATGAGATTTTTTTTTAATGGTGATGTGCTATATAAAAGAAATTATGACATGATGTTGCTTAGGTGTGTTGACATAGTCAAAGCTAAGAAAATAATGGAAGAAGTTTATGACGGTTCATTTGGAACACATGCAAATGGACATGCAATGGCAAAGTGATTGTTGTAACTATGTAAGAAAATGTCACAAATGTCAAACATATACGGATAATATGCATGCACCATCATCATCTTTAAATGTTTTGGCTGCACCATGACCATTTGCAATATGGGGTATGGATGTAATCAGGCCAATCGAACCTAAAGCATCAAATGGAAATCACTTCATTTTAGTGGCAATCGATTACTTCACCAAATGGGTCAAAGCAGCGTCATATGCTAGTGTGACAAGGATTGTAGTGATTAAGTTCATCAAGAAGGATTTAATTTGTCGCTATGATTTGCCAAACAAGATCATTACGGACAATGGGACTAATTTGAATAACAAGATGATGAAAGAGTTGTGTGATAATTTTAAGATTCAAAATCATAATTCATCACCATATCGTCCAAAGATTAATGGGGCAGTAGAAGAAGGAAATAAAAACATAAAGAAGATTGTCCAAAAGATGGTAGTTACATACAAGGATTGGCACGAAATGTTTCCCTTCGCACTACATGGATAACACACCTCTATTCAAACTTCTACAAGAGCAACTCCATATTCTTTGGTGTATGGGATGGAGCTAGTGCTTCCAGTTGAAGTAGAAATTCCCTCTCTAAGGGTGTTGGCTGAAAGAAAACTTGAAGAGGATGAATGGATCTAGACTCGTATCGACCAATTGAATCTTATTCAAGAAAAAAGGTTGATCGCCCTATGTCATGGACAATTGTATCAAAAAAGGTTGAAAAGATCCTATGATAAAAAGGTTCGTCCTCGATAATTTCATAAAGGAGATTTGGTCCTCAAGAAGACCCTACCAACTAAGAAGGATCAAAGAGGAAAGTGGACGTTGAATTATGAAGTGTTTGTATCGGGTAGCAGAATGTTTGCATGTAGGGACAAAAACCAAGAAGGCGGGGGAGTGAATTGGTTTCTTATAAAAATTAGGGTTTTAAAAGTTTTTCCCAAATTTTACCGATTAAAATGCATGTAAAGTAAAGAGATAAGGGAAAGAAGATTACACAAGTAATTTGTACTGGTTCAGATCAAAAGACCCTACGTCCAGTTGTTAATCACTATAAAAGTGGATTAACGTTGTCACTATAATCACAATTTAAAATATATTACAAATTACAAAAGATAAGGATTAGAAAACACCTCTCTTGAGTCACACAAGAGATGAACACCTCCTTTGAATCCACAAAGGATGATGACAACTTTTCTTAGAGACGGCACAACACACAATCCACCAAGAAACCCACTCACTGATTCTTATCGCTTCTAGCCCACACTAGATTTCAAAAGTCCCTTTTTCTTCCCTACACAAAGTTCTCTAGCAATCACAACTCTTAACTTTTGTATGAAAAAGGTTGTATGTTCAGAGAGCCATAGAGAACCTTAAATAGAGATATTTAGGGTATAGGGAATAGGATTTTCGAAATAGGGATTGGATGCATCGAAAATAGGTCCAAATTTGAATTTCAAAATCATAACAAACACACATAATCGATTATCTTAAGTGATAATCGATTATCACAGAACCATTTTCGAAGAGGAGTATTTTTGGACCAGGATAATCGACTATCCTCTGAGATAATCGATTATCACAGAACTTCCAAAACCCAAAATCAAGTGGGATAATCAATTATCAACCTAGATAATTGATTATTCTAGCAAGTTTTCCAAAAACAAGTTTCAAGCAGGATAATCGATTATCCTGGGTGACAATCGATTATCATAGAGTGGTTTTGATAAAAATGCCCTTTCAGAGGATGGACTATGTTCTGGATATCTTGGACTTTATTTTTCCATACTAAAAAAGATAAAACAGAGTTATTACAAGTAAATACAAATGATTAAAAGTCTTCAAGTCTTTAAGTCCTTTGTTCTTGAATCATCATCAAAATCTTCAGGCATCATACTCTTGTATATTCAACAATCTCCCCCTTTTTTATGATGATCAAAATCTGCTTTAAAGCCTCTTTGTAATAACCTGTTTTCTGACATAGCTATCATAGAAAAAATATTAAAACATACCAGCTTTAAAAATTTTATCCCCCTATTTTATCATAATAAAAAAGAATAGAAGCTCCCCCTAAAGATATGCAGAAGAATAATTAACTCCCCCTGAATGTATGGAAACAAAGATTATTATTGAAGACAAGTAAATATATATTATAGAAAGAACAGACACACCAAAAAATTTATAAGAATTTAGAATTCTTCGCTCTCATCACTATTAAATTGGGTATCAAATCTCCCTTCTAAATTTTATACACGCTCATCTACATCAGAAATATGATTTAAAATTTCATGATGACGTTCAGTAGAGATAGAGAATAAATCTTGCATTCTTTAATTCATACTGAAGATCATGTCCTTAATGGAAGAGCGAGGTTCAGTATGAGCGCCAGATGAAGTTTCGGCGATAGGAATATCAGTAGTAAGCATCTCTTCATCATCAGAATCTGGAGCGACCTCAGCCATATGGGGAGCATCATCTTTATGGACATAAATGCCATTTGTAGCTGAGTGAGTGTGCTATCAAGCATTCGATTTGAGTTGAGCGTATGGGATCTTTGCTCACCTTCAAGATTAATACCCTTATTTTCTAGAATGCGGGAGATTAAAAGAGCATAAGGAATCCGGAAGGTAAGATTTCGCTTGGCCTTGAGCATTGTTAATGTAACAAGACTAGGCTAATCAATTAGCCCATTGTTTATGATTGCATGAATAATACGAAGATATGCAGTAGAACACTGAGCATGATTTGTGGCCCGGGGACATAAGATCCACATAATAAGATGAAGTAGTAGACGTTCCTCTTTCTTTAGAGGACTAGCAAGAAGTTGTCTGCCAATTTCTATGGCAGGATTGCAGAGGAATGAGCGATATGCCAGAATCCTGTTGAATTCGTCCAGATCCGCTAGAACATTAACAACATCATCTCAAATGGGAAAGTGAGCTACGTTCTCCAATATGTCATCATCAAGGATGATGGTTACACCCTTGGCTCTGGAAGTAGCAATATGATCTCTATACTTGAAACAAGAATAGAATACTTGAACTAAATTCGGATAATACGTACCCTGCATTTCAATAAAAGGAAGAAATCCTTATTGCTCAAGAAGATTTGGAAATTGGAATCCCTTGTCTATGAATTGATCTCCAATGAGGTATTTAGGAGTAATAATACCCCTTTCTTTCTAGAAATTTAGATACTCTTGCCTCCCTTCTTCATATGAAATCCATCCTTTAATTGAGTTTGGGCGAGGTTGAGAAGCAGGAGCAGATCTTCTCCTTGTCGGGATCTTTCTTTGGGAAGATGAAGCCATTTAGAGTGAATAAAAAGCAGGAAAAGTGAAAGATTTAAAGTTTGGAGAGATACAAAAGCTTTGATAGAGACAAAAAGATAAGAATAAGTTTTGAATCTACGCAAAACTCTTGAAGAGAAGCTTGGAAGTGTTTAGATTTGATTTTGAGTCCTGCTATATATAGGAAATACCTCCAATGGCTATAAACGGCTAGTTTCACAAGAATTAAAGCAAAAAGAGTCATTGCCAACGACTATTTTGTCTCCAACGAAGTAGGATAATCGATTATTTGCTCAAATAATTGATTATTTCTTCATCCCTACCCAGATTATGCATGGATAATCAATTATCACCTGAGATAATCAATTATCACAAAGAGATTTTACAGGATTCATCCGCTAAATTACAGATAATCGATTATCAGCTGAAATAATCGATTATTGCCTTGGATAATCGATTATTACAGCATGAAATCATTTAAAATGTATTTTTCAAGCTAAGATATTTTTAATATCCCTAGATCTCATCTAAGCTCATAAAGTCTTTCCTTAGGAAGAGGTTTAGTAAAAATATCTGCTAATTGATGCTTTTTATCAAAATATTCAATTTTAAAATTACCCTTACTAACATGATCTCTTAAGAAATGATGTTCAATTTCTATATGCTTAGTTCTAGAGTGCATAACAGGATTCTTGGTAAGGTTAATTGCACTTGAATTATCACACATCAAAGGAATGTTATTTAGAAAAATATTATAATCTTTTAGTTGTTGCTTCATCCAAAGAATTTGAGCACAACAATTTCCAGTTGCAATATATTCAGCCTCAATTGTGGATAATGCACACACAAGCTTGTTTCTTAGAATGTCAAGATACTAAGGATGATCCTAATAGATGACATGTTCCACTAGTTCTTTTTCTATCTATTTTACATCCTCCATAATCAGCATCAGAATAACCTAATAAGCTAGGAGAAGCTTCAGATGGATACCATAATCCAAATCCTGTAATTCCTTTTAGATATTTTAAAATTCATTTTACTGCAGTTAAATGGGATTTTTTTGGACATGCTTGAAATCTAGCACACACACAAACAAAATGCATAATATCAGGACTACTTGCAGTTAAGTATAATATAGAACCTATCATACCTCTATACATTGATTGATTAATTTCCAAACCTGATTCGTCCTTATCAAGATAACAGGACATTCCCATTGGTGTGTATCTTTTGCAGTGTCCATTCGAAACTTCTTGAGAACTTCTTTGCAGTATTTGGTTTGTGACACAAAAGTGCCATCTTTTAATTGCTTAATTTGAAGTCCAAGGAAGAAGGTTAATTCTCCCATCATGGACATTTCAAATTCATTATACATAATATTACAAATCCTTCACATAAAGAGTTATCAGTTGATCCAAAGATAATATCATCAACATATACTTGGACTAACAAAATATGTTCTCCTACTCTTTTAATAAACAAGGTAGAATAAATTTGTCCTCTTGAAAAATCATTTAATATTAGAAAATTGCTTAGTCTTTCATACCATGATCTTGGAGCTTGTTTTAATCCATAAAGAGCTTTCTTTAATTTAAAGACATGATCAGGATATTTAAAATCTTCAAATCTTGGAGGTTGTTCTACATAAACATCTTCTTTAATAAAACCATTTAGAAAAGCACTTTTGACATCCATTTGATACAATTTGAATTTCATTATTGAGGCATAAGCAAGAAGTAGGCGAATAGCCTCTAATCTGGCAATAGGAGCATAAGTTTCATCATAATCAATACCTTCCTCTTGACAGTATTCTTTTGCCACAAATCTCGCTTTATTCTTTGTTATATTTCCATCTTCATCAAGTTTGTTTCTAAATACCCATTTTGTTCCAATTACTTGATGAGATTCATCTCTTGGAATTAATTCCCAAACTTGATTTCTCTCAAATTGATTTAGTTCTTCTTGCATTGCAATGCACCATTGATCATCTTTGAGTGCTTCCTCAACATTTTTGGGTTCAATCTACGAAACAAAAGCTACAAACATACAGAAATTGGTCATATTTCTAGTTCTTACTCCTTTTGAGATATCACCAATTACATTGTGAATAGAAAGTCCCCTTGGTGATTTCCATTCTTTAGCTAACTCATTTGAATGAGATGGTTCATTCAAATACTTTTGTTCACCTGCTTCCCTTAAGTATTCTTCATAGTACTCATCATCATATTCATCATTTCCTGCAAAGTCTTTTCTTGACTCAAGACATTTTTCCTCAAGGCCTACAACTTCATCAAATGTAACATGCACAGATTCTTCAACATTCAGATTTCTTTTATTGAATACCCTATAAGCTTTACTAGTAAGTGAATAACCTAAGAAGATAGCCTCATCTACTTTTGAATCAAATTTTCCTAAGTTATCTTTACCATTATTTAATAAAAAGCATTTACAAACAAATATTTTTAAATGAGATACATTAGGCTTTCTTCCATTTAGCAATTCATAAGGAGTTGATTTTATGATGGGCCTAATGAGCATTCTATTTAACACATAGCATGCAGTACTTACAACATCTGCCCAAAAATATTTAGGAACATTTGATTCATTTAACATGGTTCTAGAAAGTTCCTCTAGTGATCTATTTTTCCTTTCTACTACACCATTTTGTTTGGGAGTTCTAGGTGCAGAGAAATTATGCAAAATACCAATTTCTTCACAAAACTTTTCAAAAGATTAATTTTGAAATTCTCCACCATGATCACTTCTTAACACTTTAATTCTTAAATCCTTTTCATTTTGAATTTGCTTGGCAAACTTTCTAAATGCTTTAAAAGATTCACTTTTCAAAGTTAAAAAAAATGTCCAAGTAAATCTAGAGTAATCATCAACAATTACAAGAGCATAATAATTTCCACCAAAACTTTTGATTCTAGATGGTCCAAATAAATCTAAGTGTAAAAGTTCTAGAGGCTTTGATGTGGAAATTATATTCTTAGGTTTAAAGGATGATTTTACTTGTTTACCTTTTTGACATGCATCACATAATTTGTCTTTTTCAAATTTTAACTTCGGCAAACCAACAACTAAGTCTCTAGAAATTAATTTGCTTAGTTGATGCATATTTATATGAGCCACTCTCTTATGTCATAAACATGGATTTTCTTCCTTAGCAACTAAGCATGTTATATCAACATTAGATGCACAATCCAAGTCAATCAAATAAATATTGTTATGCCTAATTCCTTTTAACGTTATTTCTTCATAATCCTTTGGATGTATGGTGCAAAACTTACTTTCAAAAATTACCTTAAATCCTTTATCACAAAGTTGGCTTATACTTAGAATATTGTGCTTTAGCCCATCAACATGGAGCATATCCTTTATCTCCAAAGTATTTGCACCACCAATATTTCCGGTTCCAAGGATTCTTCCTTTGTTGTTGTCCCCATAGGTCACATATCTTTGTTCCTTTGCTTTGAAACTCACAAATTTCTTTTTATCTCCAGTCATGTGTCTTGAACACCCACTGTCAAGATACCACATAGACTTCTTGGATTTGGAAGTTTCCTACAAAATAAGGGAACAATAAACTTAGGTCCCCATATAACTTTTGGGTCCTTGGGGTTAGAAATAATCACATTATTTAACAATAGGAATCCAAATATATTTTCCCTTTGGAACACCAAAATGCTTAATTTTACACTTATTTGATGTTTGTCCATGTTTCATGCAATAAAAACATGCATTTGATTATTTACCTTTTGAAAAGGATTTTCTTCCATTTTGTGGAGGCTTAGTTCCTTTCACATTCCATACCCTACGGGTTCTTTTACTTTTAGGTTTTTTCAATGGAACATGACAATTTACTTGAGTTTGTACAATAACTTCATCCTTGCTACAATTACTTAATTCCTTCTTTGCTTTTTCAAGTAAGTGTCCAAGTATGTGAATATCATATTCATATCTCTTACATGATGCACATGCACTTTGTTCATCTTCTTTTTCTTCTAAAGACACTATTTTTTATTTTAAAGATTCTACTTGTTTTTCTGATTTATTCAAATTATTTTTCAAAGATTTATATTCAATTTTCAAATCTTTAAAAGCAGGAAATAGTTCTTTATTGCATTTTGTAAAGCATCATAGTCATTTTCATCATTACTTGAAGAACAGTCGGAAGAATTTTTGTCATTTGCCATCAAGCAAAGGTTTGCTTCAACATCCGAATCACTTGACTCCGAACTTGAATCACTATCATCCCTAGCTATGTAGGCTTTTTTTTATAAGATTTTCTCCCTTTAAGATTATCACACTTCTTGTTAGGACATTCATATTTCACATGTATTATTTCACCATATCCATAACATTTACATTTAGAAGAGGATCCTTCTTTTTCATTCATCTTACCTTTGAATGAATGCTTCCCTCTAGCTTTCATGAACTTTGTAAATTTCTTGATCATAAGACTCAAGTTTTCATCTTCTTCATTTTTAGATTCTTCTTCCTCCTTCTTGTTCTTGCTTTTTGAGACCTCAGTTTTGAAGGGAATGTTTCTTTTGACTCTTTGGCCTTCCTCATCATTTAGTCTTTCAAGTTCAAGTTCATGCTCTCTCAACTTTCCAAAGAGAGCCGCCATTGACATAGTAGCAAGATTTTGTGACTTCGTGATGGCAGTCACCTTTGGTTGTCATTTCCTGTCCAAATATTTCAAAAATTACATTTAACTCGTCAGTATAAAAAATCTTATCAAGCCCAGTGAGATGGTTAACAATATAAGTGAAATGCTTTTGAACGTCAAAGATTGTTTCTCCTTGTTGCATTCGGAACATCTCATATTCTTGAATCAAGGAATTTTTATTTGCTCTTTTAACATAATCGGTACCTTCATGGGTTACTTTTAAAATTTTTACATTTAACTCGTCAGTATCAAAAATCTTATCAAGCCGAGTGAGATGGTTAACAATATGAGTGAAACGCTTTTGAGCGTCAAAGATCGTTTCTCTTTGTTGCATTCGGAACATCTCATATTCTTGAATCCAGGAATTTTTCTTTGCTCTTTTAACATCATCGATACCTTCATGTGTTACTCTTAAACTTTGTACATTTAACTCATGAGCATCAAAAATATTATCAAGCCCAGTGAGATGGTTAACAATATGAGTGAAACGCTTTTGAACGTCAAAGATCATTTCTCCTTGTTGCATTCGGAACATCTTATATTCTTGAATCAAGGAATTTTTCTTTGCTCTTTTAACATCATCGGTACCTTCACGGGTTACTCTTAAAATTTCCCACATTTCTTGATCACTCTTGCAAACTGAAATTCTATAAAATTCATCAAGAGTTAAAGCAGATGAAATAATATTTCTAGCCATAATATTATATTGAGCTTTTCTGCTTTCCTTTGCACTCCATCTAGAAAATGGTTTAGGTACCTCTACTTCATTTTCAGTCATTTTTGGAATAAAAGGTCCATTTACAACAGCGTCCCAAACACCCCTGTCAACATACTCAAAAAATATTTGCATTCTTACTTTCCAAAACGGATAATTTTGTCCACCAAAAAGTGGGGGTCTGTTAATAGAAGCACCTTCAGCAAAGGTTTGGTTTTGTCCGACCATTTTCGAAAATTTTGAAAAACTATGAAAGCAAGCTCTGATACCACTTCTCGGTATCGTGCAGCGAAATGTTTGCCTGTAGGGACAAAAACCAAGAGGGGGGGTGAATTGGTTTCTTATAAAAATTAGGGTTTTAAATCTTTTTCCCAAATTTCACTGAATAAAATGCTTGTAAAGTAAAGAGATAAGGGAAAGAAGATTACACAATTAATTTATACTGGTTCGGATCAAAAGACCCTATGTCCAGTTGTTAATCACTCTAAAAGAGGATTAACAATGTCACTATAATCAAAGTTTAACACATATTACAAATTACAAAAGATAAGGATTAGAAAACACATCTCTTGAGTCACACAAGAGATGAACACCTCCTCTGAATCCACAAAGGATGACGACAACTTTTCCTAGAGACGGCACAACACACAATCCACCAAAAAACTCACTCGGTGATTCTTATCGCTTCTAGCCCACACTAGGTTTCAAAAGCCCCTTTTTTTCCCTACACAAAGTTCTCTAGCAATCACAACTCTTAACTTTTGTATGAAAAAGGTTGTATGTTCAGAGAGCCATAGAGAACCTTAAATAGAGAGATTTAGGGTATGGGGAATAGGATTTTTGAAATAGGGAATGGATGCATTGAAAAGAGGTTCAAATTCGAATTTCAAAATCATAACAGATATAGATAATCGATTATTCTTAGTGATAATCGATTATCACATAACCATTTTCGCAGAGGAGTATTTTTGGACCAGGATAGTTAATTATCCTCTGAGATAATCGATTATCACAGAACTTCCAGAACCCAAAATCAAGTGGGATAATCGATTATCAACCCAAATTATCGATTATTCCAGCAAGTTTTCCAAAAACAAGTTTCAAGCAGGATAATCGATTATCCTGGGTGATAATCGATTATCACAAAGTGGTTTTGATAAAAATTAACTTTCAGAGGATGGACTATGTGCTGGCTATCTTGGACTCTATTTTTACATACTCAAAAAGAAAAAACAAAGTTATTACAAGTAAATACAAATGATTAAAAGTCTTCAAGTTTTTAAGTCCTTTGTTCTTGAATCATCATCAAAATCTTCAGGCATCATTCTCTTGTATATTCAACAAGAAGACCCTACCAACTCAGAAGGATCAAAGAGGAAAGTGGACGTTGAATTATGAAGGACCATATGTGGTAAAGAAAACTTTTTTGGGAGCTGCCCTTATTCTTTCAGACATGGATGAAAATGATTTATCACTGGCGAT
This sequence comes from Sphenostylis stenocarpa, assembly GCA_963425845.1. NCBI lineage: Eukaryota > Viridiplantae > Streptophyta > Magnoliopsida > Fabales > Fabaceae > Sphenostylis > Sphenostylis stenocarpa. The sequence goes on from OY731403.1 coordinate 69,988,760, forward strand.
CAATTCTGATGCAGTTAAGAAATACTAAGCATAAAAAAAATTGTTAGGCTGAAAATATAAAAAACAGTCTAGCCAAAATTGAGCAACCCGATAAGTTGAAAACTCGAAAGCAGCTTAGGCAAGATATGGGCAAATAGAATTACTTGACTAGTGTATATAAAAGTCAGAGCAACCTACAATGGCAAAAGTTCAAAAATGAGGGGGCAAGTTAAAAGATTGATATACACAAAGATACTCAAGGGATAAAACCACAAATTGTCATATGTTTGCAAAGGTTGATGGATGAGCTCTTAAAAATTGTAAACATGAGGATTAACTTTGTTACCCAAAAAAAAACCTCAAATTGTCACTTATGTTTGTATTATTACGTATTCCTTAAACAAAATTGTTCCTGTATGCACTCTTTCCATTCCTAGCAATAAAAATAAAATTTCTCAACCACCACCTCCTTGTGTTATTTCATCATAAATATACCAATAAAGGAACATGTCATAATGTTAATAATGCATTATAATGAAAATGAAAAAACAAAAAAAAAATGAAGTGATGAGGGCAAGAACGACTAGTTGTTGATTCGAAATCTGAAATAGAAAAGCATAACCATGATCCAATTGAAGAAGACGAATTTAACATATTTTAAAACAAAATTACATTTCAAAGACAACTTCCCTCCATGAATCTTGATATACTCCAAATCTTAAGGGGTCAAGGCGTAGGAAAATGTGCATAAAAATGATATATATATATATATATATATATATATATATATATAATATAAAATAATAATAATAATAATAAAACAAAAATCATTAGTTGAAAGTACATGCATCGAAAGTATATGCATCATGCTCCCATCATGAATTTGCATATCATACACCACACATTATGTATTACATATGATACTTTATTTGTGAATCACATGTCATGCACTTTATTTGTAAATTACATATCATGCACTTTATTTGTGAATTAAGTATCATGCATTACTTGTTTAAGTTAAGAATAAATAACTATTTAACCTTTGTTCTATTCAATATACATCTATCTAGAGAGTTTTAATACCGGGTCTCTGTGCCCAAAGCAATCAGACTTGTGGCAATAGTTGGAGGGTACGAAAATATTTATGTTAGCTTCTCATGTCTCTTACAAGGTTTCTCATGCCTCTTATAAGGTTTAAATTATATGCATTACTTTCAAAGCTTTCAACACCTCAAATCATAGCTTTGTATTTGGTCCCCGAGCCCTAGGTCTACAAACCCACTTCTAAATTTTCAATTGCCATATTTCAATCGCAATATTGGACCCCCGAGTCCACTTTTAAGTTTTCAACTTTTTCAAATTATAATTACATATTTTAGTCGCAATATTGGACCCCTGAGTCTACTTCTAAGTTTTCAACTTTTTTAAATCACAATTTTATATTTGCATATTTCAATCACAATATTGGATCCCTAAGTCCATTTCTAAGTGTTCAACTCTTTCAAATCACAATTTTATATTTGCATATTTCAATCACAATATTGGATCCCTAAGTCCACTCCTAAGTTTTCAATTTTTCAAATCAAAAATTTATTCGTAGTATTTCAGCGTTCACATCTTTAATTATGTTTTATTATGATAATATAAATTCACATTCAAATTATCCAATAAAACTTAATTAAAGGGCAACTGTAAACGCCTCCAGCCACCTTATAGCTCTCTCCAACCACCCTACAACCTCCCTACAGCCAGCCACCCAGCCACCTCCCTACAGCCTCCTACATACTGATGTATGTCATTTTACTCTTTATTTCTTGATCTAAGAGCATTTTCTAAGCTAGTTATTTTATTCATAAACCATGCATTTAACATGTTTTCATTAAAAGCATAGCATAATTCAATTTTTCTTAATTTGTTGCATTTTACATAGTTTTAGCATAATAAATAATATATATGCATACATCCATATTGCATATTTCTTTTTCTTCTTTTATAGGAGAAGTAATTTGAGATGGGCCAAATTGATATAAATAAATGTCCAAATTGATGTCATCAAGCTTAACTCTTCTTGAAAGCCCAAGGTTGCTTTCGTAGCCCACTTGCAGAATGTTACAAATGGAAATTTTGAATCAAGCAAATTAACTGGTGCAGGAATTCGATTTAGCTGAAGTAAAGGCCAGCAGGAATCAAGAATTAAATACAAATTAGTGTTGGGTCACACAAAATAGGAAAGAAGCAGACTATTTTCTCCAAAACAGTCCCAAGAATTTCTCTTCACAGCAATCAGATATTGCAATTATTTATTTGAGGAATATTTGATTTTTATTGTAATTAATTTTAGGCTTCATTTCTTTTGTTCAAACCCCTATAAATAGAGGTCTTACAACAACCCACAATCATCATCTCCTGGCCTGGGGTGAGAATTGTTGTTTTGTTTCATCCCAGTTTCTTTTCCTACTCTCAGTTCGTAATATAGTTTTCAGTTAGGCAAGTTCATCTTCTGCTACTGCACTTCTAGTTTGTTCTCTTTTATTTAATTTTTCAATTTCTATTGAATTTTCCAGTTTATCTTGCTCTAGTTATTTTATTTATTCAGTACCTATGCTATTTAATTGTTTAAATTTTTTATTCTAGCATTGCATAATTTTCATTTTCAATTCTAATTCGCAATTTAGTTTTAGAGTTATTGCTTTCAAAAATTTCAAATTTAATTACTTGACTATTTTATTTCAAAGCATTTTTTTATTGCTGCACATTTAATTAAAAGAACTTTATTTTAATTTTACAAATTTCAGTTATTTAAATTCTTTTTCTATTTAATTTTAATTGTCGTTAATATTCTATAGCAAATTGATTTTTATTTTTATTATTCCGCATCAAATTATTTCTTTTGCACTCTTTCATTCATCCCCTATTTACTATTTTAGAGAGAATGATATGTGATAATGAGTATATTCCTATAATTGTGTCCTTGTGAGATTCGAGACGGGTTAGCTATATTGCATTAGTTTAGCAACTTGTGTTGAACATACAAAGATATGAAGCTTGAAGATTTTTATGATGATTCAAGAACAGAGGACTTGAAGACTTATAATCTTCTATATTTACTTGTAATAACTCTGTTTTGTCTTTTTGAGTCTGTAAAATTAGAGTCCAAGATAGCTAGCACATAATCCATCCTCTGAAAGTTCATTTTTATCAAAACAACTTTGTAATAATTGATTATCACTTAGAATAATTGATTATCATGCTTTGAAACCTATTTTCTGAAAACCTTGCTGGAATAATCGATTATCTGGTTGATAATTGATTATCCCAGTTTGAAAGTTCTAGAATAATCAATTATCAAGCTAGATAATCGATTATCCTGATCCAAAACTTCTGCTCTGCAAAAATGGTTCTGTAATAATCGATTATCACTCAAGATAATCGATTATCTACGTCTATTATGAGTTTTGAATTTCAAATTTGGACCAATTTACGAAAACCCTTTTCCCAATACTTCAAGTTTCGAAAATCATTATTTTCCAGACTCTATTCTCTCTACTTAAGGTTCTCTAAGGCTCTCTACAATATAACAATCCTTTTTCATACAAAAGTTAAGAGTTGTGATTGCTAGAGAACATTGTGTAGGGAAGAAAAAGGGGCTTTTGAAAACCTAGTGTGGGCTAGAAGCGATAAGAATCATTGAGTGGGTTTCTTGGTGGATTGTGTGTTGTGTCGTCTCTAGGAAAAGTTGTTGTTCATCCTTTATGAATTCATAGTAGGTGTTCATCTCTTGTGTCACTCAAGAGAGGTGTTTTCTAATCCTTATCTTTTTCAATTTGTAATCTATTGTAAATTGTGATTATAGTGACAACGTTAATCCTCTTTTAGAGTGAATAACAACTAGACATAGGGTCTTTTGATCTGAACCAGTATAAATCAACTGTGTAATCTTCTTTCCCTTATCTCTTTACTTTACAAGCATTTTAATCGGTGAAATTTGGGAAAATTTTCAAAACCCTAGTTTTTTTATAAGAAACCAATACACCCCCCCTCTTGGTTTTTGTCCCTAAACGCGAACATTCCGTTGCACGATTCTAACAAGTGTTATCAGAGCTTGCTTTGTAGTCATTCAAATTTCAAAAATGGCCAGACAAAACCAAACCTTTGCCGATGGTGCTTCTATCAATAGACCCCCACTTTTTGCGGGGCAAAATTATCCTTTTTGTTGATAGGGGTGTATGGGATGCCATTGTAAATGGTCCTTTTATTCCTAAAGTTATTGTAAATGATGTAGAAGAACCAAAACCATTTTCTAGATGGACGGTTGAAGAAAATAGGAAAGCCCAACATGATGTTAGGGCTAGGAATATAATTTTGTTTGCTTTGACCCTTGATGAGTTTTACAGGATATTTGTTTGTAAGAGTGCTCAAGAGTTGTGGGAAATGTTAAGAGTAACCCATGAAGGTACCGATGATGTTAAAAGAGAAAGGAAGAACTCATTGATTCAAGAATATGAGATGTTCTGAATGCAACAAGGAGAAACGATTTTTAATGTCCAAAAGTGTTTCACACATATTGTGAATCATCTCATAGGGCTTGGTAAGACTATTGATACTGATGAATTAAATGTAAAATTCCTTAAATCTTTGGACAGGAAATGGCAACCAAAGGTGACTGCCATTACAAAGTCACAAAATCTTGCCACTATGACTATGGTGGCTCTGTTTGGGAAGTTGAGAGAGCATGGACTTGAATTTGGAAGGCTAAACGATGAAGAAGGTCAACATCAAAAGAGAAACCTTGCCTTCAAAACCCAAATTTCAAAGAGTAAAAACAAGAAGGAGGAAGAAGACTTTGAAAATGAAGAAGATGAAAACTTGAGTCTTATGATCAAGAAATTTACAAATTTCATGAAAGTTAAAGGGAAGCAACCTTTCAAAGGTAAGCGAAAGGTAAAAGAAAGTTCTTCTTTAAATTTCAAATGTTATGGTTGTAGTGAAACAGGACATGTGACATCTGATTGTCCAAACAAGAAAAGTGATTATTATAAAGGCAAGAAATTTTTCAAAAAGAAAGCTTATATAGCTTGGGATGATAGTGACTCAAGTTCGAAATCAAGCGATTCGGAGGTTGAAACAAATCTTTACTTGATGGCAAATGATAATATTTCTTCTGATTGTGAGGTAACTGATTCCGATTGTTCTTCAAATAATGATAATGACTATGATGGTTTGCATAATGCATATCAAGAACTATTTGCTGCTTTTAAAGATTTGGAAACTGAATATAAATCTTTGAAAAAGAATTTGAATAAATCAGAAAAAGAAGTAGAATCTTTAAAATAAAAAATAGTGACTTTAGAGGAAAAAGGAAATAAACAAATAGAATGTGTATCATGTAAAGAATATGAACATGAAAGTGACATACTTAGACACTTACTTGATAAAGCTAAGAAAGAATTAAGTAACAATAGTAAGAATGAAGTCATTGTGCAATCTCAATTAAAAAGTCATGTTCCATTAAAAGAGCCTAAAAATAGAACCCGAAGGGTATGGATTGAAAAAGGATCTAAATCTTCTCAAAATAAAGTTTTATCTTTTTCAAGAATTAAATCTAATGCATGCTTCTATTGTATGAAACATGGACATACATCTAATAGGTGTAAACTTAAGCATTTTGGTGTTCCAAAGGGAAAATATGTTTGGGTTCCTATAGTTGAATGATTTGCTTGTCTCTAACCCCAAGGACCCAAAACTTATGGGGACCTAAGATTATTATGTTCTTGATTTGTAGGCATCTACTAGATCCAAAAAGTCTATGTGGTTTCATGATAGCGGTTGTTCAAGACACATGACTGGGGATAAAAAGAAATTTACAAGTTTCACAAAGAAAGAACAAGGATATGTGACCTATGGGGACAACAACAAAGGAAGAATCCTTGGAACCGAAAATATTGGTGGTGTAAATACCTTGGAGATAAAGGATGTGCTCCTTGTTGATGGGCTAAAGCACAATCTCCTAAGTATAAGTCAACTTTGTGATAAAGGATTTAAGGTAATTTTTGAAAGTAAGTTTTGCACCATTCATTTAAAGGATTCTGAAAATATAGCATTAAAAGGTATTAGGCATAACAATATTTATTTAATTGACTTGGATTGTGTATCTAATACAAATATAACATGCTTAGTTGCTAAGGAAGAAAATCCATGGTTATGGCATAAGAGAGCGGCTCATATAAACATGCATCAATTAAACAAACTCATATCAAATGACTTAGTTGTTGATTTGCCTAAGCTAAAATTTGAAAAAGATAGATTATGTAATGCATTTCAAAAAGGTAAATAAGTGAAATCATCTCTTAAATCTAGGAATGTTATTTCCACATCAAAACCTTTAGAACTTTTACACTTAAATTTATTTGGTCCATCTAGGATAAAAATTTTTGGTGGAAATTACTATGATCTTGTAATTGTTGATGACTTCTCTAGATTTTCTTGGACATTTTTCTTAACATTGAAAAGTGAGGCTTTTAAAGCTTTTAGAAAGTTTGCTAAGCAAATTCAAAATTAGAAAGACTTAAGAAGTAAAGTGTTAAGGAGTGACAATGGTGGGGAATTCTAAAATGAATCCTTTGAAAATTATTGTGAAGAAAGTGGAATTTTGCATAATTTTTCTGCACCTAGAACTCCCCAACAAAATGGTTTAGTAGAAAGGAAAAATAGGTCACTAGAGGAACTTTCTAGAACAATGTTAAATGAATCAAATGTTCCTAAATATTTTTGGGTTGATGATGTAAGTACTGCATGTTATGTATTGAATAGGATGCTTATTAGGCCAATCATAAAATTAACTCCTTATGAATTGTTAAATGGAAGGAAGCCTAATGTTTATCATTTAAAAATATTTCGTTGTAAATGTTTTGTTTTAAATAATGGAAAAGATAACTTAGGAAAATTTAACTCAAAAGCCGATGAGGTCATCTTCTTAGGTTATTCACTTTCTAGCAAAGCATATAGAGTATTCAATAGAAGAACCTTGAATATTGAAGAATCTATACATGTTAATTTTGATGAAATTGTAGACCTTGAGGGAAATACTCTTGAGTCAAATAAAGAATATGTAGGTGATGATGAGTACATAAGAGAAGCTCTTGAAGAAATGTACTTAAATGAGAATGAGTCAGCTAAACCAACTGAATTGACAAAAGAGTGGCAATCACCAAGAGGATTTTCAATGGACAATATAATTGGTGATATTTCAAAAGGAGTAAGAACTAGAAATATGACAAATTTTTGTATGTCTGTAGCTTTTGTTTCACAGATTGAACCCAAAAGTGTTGAGGAAGCTCTCAAAGATGACTAATGGTGCATTGCAATGCAAGAAGAACTAAATCAATTTGAAAGAAACCAGTCTGGAATTAATTCTAGGAGAAGAATCTCATCAAGTTATTGGAATGAAATGGGTATTTAGAAACAAATTTGATAAAGATGGAAATATAACAAAGAACAAAGCCAGACTTGTTGCCAAATGATACTGTCAAGAGGAAGGTATTGATATGATGAAACCTATGCTCCTGTTGTCAGGTTAGAGGCTATACACCTACTTCTTGCTTATGTTTCATTGATGAAATTTAAACTATATCAGATGGATGTTAAAAGTGCATTTTTAAATGGGTTTATCAAAGAGGAAGTATATGTGGAACAACCCCTTGGATTTGAAGATTTTAAATATCCTGATCATATTTTTAAATTAAAGAAAGCTTTATATGGTTTAAAACAAGCTCCTAGATCTTGATATGAAAGATTAAGTTATTTTCTAATTTCAAATGATTTTTTTAGAGGACAAATTGATTCTACTTTATTTATTAAGAAAGTAAAAGAACATATTCTGTTAGTTCAAGTATATGTTGATGATATTATCTTTGGATTAACTGATAATTCCTTGTGTGAAGGATTTGCTAAGATAATGCAGGGTGAATTTGAAATGTCAATGATGGGAGAATTAACATTCTTTCTTGGACTTCAAATTAAGAAACTTAAAGATGACACTTTTGTGTCACAAACCAAATAGTACAAAGAAATTCTCAAGAAATTTGAAATGGATTATGCAAAAGCTGCACACACTCCAATGGGAATGTCTTTCTATCTAGATAAGGATAAATCAGGTTTGGAAATAAATCAATCTATGTATAGAAGTATGATAGGTTCACTATTATATTTAATTGCAAGTAGACCTGATATCCTGCAATCTGTATGTGTGTGTGTGTCGCCGCTGTCAAAAGAAGCGATCAGAGCGACGCAATGGTTTCGTTTGACTCGCATTTTTAAAAGTGTGGTTCAACGCCTTTAGGTTGTCCGATAACCAGGTTGGACCTAAGGGTTAGGTTTTCGAAAAGGGTTCTATGGAGTCGCCACCGATGTTTTTACCGAAAACATCGGAAACGGAAAAAAAGAAGGCATTGGTTTAGAAAAACCAACTTTGGCCATTACAACCAGAGTAGGGTAAGGGAGTTAGTTACGTAAGGGGAAGGTATTAGCTTCCCTACGATGCCCCTTTCGGGTTCCCTATGATGGACTATTTATATGAAGAAATAAAAACTATAAATTTCACTTTTACCCTTTATTTATTTATTGCAAAAAACAAAATATTGACTACATGACCCTAAGTGTTTAATGCACAGCAATACTATCTAAGAAAGCAGTAAAATAGGGAAGAGAGTGTGTAGGAACCTTCGAAGCAAGCCTTTTATATGAATCCTTTGAAATAGGGTGCTTTTTGGCAATCCCCCGCTCTACAATGTTGATCGCTCTTCCTCGCAACACTATAAAACGTTTTCTAAGAAATCTAAGAAACTCTGGAAATGCTTCAAAGGGATCCTAGGAGAATAATTCGAAGAAATTGCAGAAGAAAAAGTGGAAGAATGTTGTGAAAATGGTGAGGACATTCCCTCCTTTTATAGAAATTCGCATTTGTCGGGTCGAGACTGTCGTCTCGCCTAATAAGGTCGGGACTGCCATCTCGCCAAATGGGATGGCGGTCTCACCTTTGGCAAGTGGCGAGACGGCCGTCTCGCTAAACGAGACGGTGATCTCGCTAAATGAAAAGGCAGTCTCGTCATTGGCAAGTGGCGAGATGGCAGTCTCACCAAACGAGACGATGGTCTCGCCCTTAGCCGATGGCGAGACGACGGTCACGCCAAACGAGAAGGCAGTCTTGGACCTCTGGGTGGAATTTCTTATTTTTCTTATACAAAAATCCTTCCTATTCAAATATGGGGCCTATTGATCTATCCTAGGGACCTTTTAGGCCTTGCCCATTTTCGAACGCAAGTCTTCTGCTCTTTATTTTGAGGTCGGGCAAGATTTGGGGTCTACAATGTGCTAGATTTCAAGCTTGTCCAAAAGAATCTCATCTAACTGCAGTAAAAAGAATATTGAAATATTTAATAAGAACTACAGGAATTTGTTTGTGGTACTCATTTGTAGCTTCTCCTAGTTTATTAGGTTATTTTGATGCTGATTATGGAGGCTGTAAAGTAGATAGAAAAAGCACTAGTGGTACTTGCCATTTATTAGGATCATCCTTAGTATCTTGGAATTCTAAGAAACAAGCCTGTGTTGCTTGATCCACAACTGAGGCTGAATATATTGCAACTGGTAATTTTTGTGCTCAAATTCTATGGATGAAGCAACAACTAGAAGATTATAGTATTTTTCTAAGTAACATTCCTTTAATGTGTGATAATAAAAGTGCAATTAATCTCACAAAGAATCCTGTTATGCATTCTAGAACCAAACACATTGAACTTTTTAAGAGATCACATTTCTAAAGGAAATTTTATGATTGAGTATATCGACACAAAGCATCAGTTAGCAGACATATTTGTTAGAATCGCGCAGCGGAATGTTCACATGGTCGGACAAAAACCAAGAGGGGGGTGAATTGGTTTCTTAATAAAAATTAGGTTTTCAAAATTTTCCCCAAATTTTACCGATTAAAAACTGCGTAAATGTAAATAGAGAAGGGATAGAAATCTTACACAGGAGATTTATACTGGTTCGGATCAAAAGACCCTACGTCCAGTTGCTAATCACTCAACAGAGGATTAACGTTGTCACTATAAACAAGTTGTTACAAACAGATTACAATTGAGAAGATAAAGATACGAAAACACCTCTCTTGAAATCCACAAGAGATGATGAACAGCTTTCCCTAGAGACGGCACAACACACAATCCACTAAGAACTCCACTTAGTGATTCTTATCGCTTCTAGCCCACACCAGGTTCCAAAAGCCCCCTTTCCTTGCAACAAACAGTTCTCTGGCACTCACAGCACTAAACTTTTGTATGGAAAAGGTTGTTCTTATTTTCTGAGTGCCAAAGAAGAGTTTAAGTAGGGAAATTAGGGTTTAGAAATTGGGGATTTCGAAATTAGGGTTCTTGGTAATTGGATTTTCGAAAATAGGGTTGATTTGAAATTTAAAAACAAAAACAGACTGAAATAATCGATTAAATGGAGTTATAATCGATTAAAACAGAGCCAAAAACAACAGAACCCAAAACCTCTCTGTTTTAATCGATTATTAGACGTTTTAATCGATTATCAGACGTAATAATCGATTATTTTGAATTTTAATCGATTAAAGCAGTGAGTTTATACAGAAAATGGTTTTCTCACTGTTTTAATCGATTATTTCCCTATATAATTGATTAAAGCCGAGCCTGGATGATATATTTGGGCTTTTTCAAGCTTTTAAGTTGCAGACTATGTACCGACTATCTCAAACTCTAAAATTACAGACTCAATCTAATTAAAACAGAGTTATTACACTACAAAACAAGTCTTCAATACTCTAAGTCTTTGAGTTCTTGAATCATCATCAAAATCATCAATCTTCATGTTCATCAAGTGCAACATCAAGTCCTTGAATGTTTAACAATCTCCCCCTTTTTGATGATGATCAAAATTATCTTTTAAAGCCCTTGTAATAACTTGTTTTATCTGTCATACTAACAAACACATCAAACATACCAGATAATATTTAAATGTAATTCATAAGAGGCTTTAAATTTTTCTCCCCCTATTTTGATTATAATCAAAAAGCGCTCTGCAATAACAATCATAAGAGCTCCCCCTCAAAATATGCATAAGTTGAAGATAACTCCCCCTCAATCAAAGCATTTAAAAAAAAAAACAAATTTCATTTCATAAAGAAACGTCATTACAGACAAAGAGATATATAACATTACAATCATGTAAAAGCCTTTTATTTAAGCAGAATTTAGGCAATGTCTAATATTCCTAAGTCTCTTCTAAGATCATAGAATCTATCCTTGGGTAGAGGCTTAGTAAAAATATCTGCTAATTGGTGTTTTGTATCCACATACTCTATTTTACAGTTTCCTTTGCTGATATGATCTCTCAAAAAATGATGTCTTATTTCTATATGTTTAGTCCTAGAGTGCATTACTGGATTCTTAGTTAAGTTAATTGCACTCGTATTATCACACATCAAGGGTATGTCATCTAAAAAGATATTATAATCTTCTAACTGTTGTTTTATCCACAGAATTTGAGCACAACAACTACCAGCTGCAATATATTCAGCTTCAGTGGTAGATAAAGCAACACATGCCTGTTTCTTAGAATGCCAAGATATTAAGGATGAACCTGACAAATGACATGTTCCACTAGTGCTTTTTCTATCAATTTTACAGCCACCATAATCAGCATCAGAATATCCTATTAAACTCATACAAGCATCAGACAGATACCACAAACCAAAATCAGTAGTTCCTTTTAAATATTTTAAAATATGTTTTACTGCAATTAGATGAGATTCTTTAGGACAAGCCTGAAATCTAGCACACACACAGACAGAATGCATAATATCAGGTCTACTTGTAGTTAAGTATAATAGTGATCCTATCATACCTCTATACATAGTTTGATTAACTTCCAAACCTGATTCATCCTTGTCTAGATAGCATGAAGTTCCCATGGGTGTGTTAGCTTCCTTTGAGGTGTCCATACCAAACTTTTTGAGGATCTCTTTGCAGTACTTGGTTTGAGAGATGAAAATGCCATCTTTAAGTTGCTTGATTTGTAGTCCAAGGAAGAATGTCAATTCTCCCATCATAGACATTTCAAACTCTCCCTGCATTATCTTAGCAAATTCTACACATAACGAATTATCAGCTTGATCCAAAAATTATATCATCAACATATACCTGGACCAATAAGATATGTTCTTTAACTTTCTTTATAAACAGTGTAGAATCAATTTTTCCTCTTGAAAAATCATTTGCAGTTAGGAAACTACTTAATCTTTCATACCAAGATCTAGGAGCTTGTTTCAACCCATATAAAGCTTTCTTTAATTTAAAAATATGATTAGGATAATTAAAATCTTCAAATCCAGGGGGTTGCTCTACATACACTTCTTCTTTAATAAAACCATTTAAAAATGCACTCTTTACATCCATTTGATATAGTTTAAATTTCATCATAGATGCATAAGCAAGAAGTAGGCGAATAGCTTCTAACCTGGCAACAGGAGCATAAGTTTCATCATAATCTATACCTTCCTCCTGACAATAGCCTTTTGCAACAAGTCTGGCTTTATTCTTTGTTATGTTTCCATCTTCATCAAGCTTATTTCTGAATACCCATTTAGTTCCAATAACTTGATGTGACTCTTCTCTTGGGATTAATTCCCAGACTTGATTCCTTTCAAATTGGTTAAGTTCTTCTTGCATGGCTATGCACCATTGATCATCTTTAAGTGCTTCCTCAATGTTTTTAGGTTCAATCTGTGACACAAAAGCAACAGACATACAGAAATTTGTCATATTTCTAGTTCTTACCCCTTTTGAGATGTCACCTATGATGTTGTCCATTGAGAGTCCTCTAGGTGATTTCCATTCTTTTGCTAATTGAGGAGTTTGAGAAGGCTCATTATTTTCCAAGTATAGTTCATCAAGGGCTTCTCTTATATACTCATCATCACCTGCAAGTTCTTTATTTGACTCAAGAGGATTTCCCCCAAGGTCTACAATCTCATCAAAGGTAACATGTATAGATTCTTCTATATTTAAAGTTCTCCTATTAAACACTCTATATGCCTTGCTATTTAATGAATATCCTAGAAAAATGCCCTCATCGGCTTTTGAATCAAATTTTCCTAGATTGTCCTTTCCATTATTTAGCACAAAACATTTACATCCAAAAATTTTCAAATGGGCAACATTAGGCTTTCTACCATTAAACAATTCATATGGAGTAGATTTAATAATAGACCTAATGAGCATTCTATTCAAAACATAACATGCAGTACTAACTGCATCAGCCCAAAAATATTTAGGAACATTAGATTCATTTAACATAGTTCTAGCAAGTTCCTCTAATGACCTATTTTTCCTTTCAACTACACCATTTTGTTGGGGAGTCCTAGGAGCAGAAAAGTTATGTAATATTCCATTTTCTTCACAATAATTCTCAAACTTTTCATTTTGAAACTCACCACCATGGTCACTTCTTAAAACTTCAATTCTTAGGTCTTTCTCATTTTGAATTTGTTTAGCAAACTTTCTAAAGACCTTAAAAGCTTCACTTTTCATAGTTAGGAAAAATGTCCAAGTATATCTAGAGTAATCATCAACAATTACAAGTCCATAATAATTTCCACCAATGCTTTTTATCCTAGAAGGTCCAAATAAGTCTAAATGTAATAATTCTAGGGGTTTTGAAGTGGAAATAACATTCTTTGATTTAAATGATGATTTTACTTGTTTACCCTTTTGGCATGCATCACACAATCTATCTTTTTCAAATTTTAACTTAGGCAATCCAATAACTAAGTCTTTTGAGATCAATTTGTTCAAATGATGCATATTTATATGTGCCGCTCTCTTATGCCATAACCAAGGGTTCTCTTCCTTAGCAACTAAACATGTTATACTTGACTCATGCAAACAATCCAAATCAATCAAATATATGTTGTTATGCCTAATCCCTTTCAATGTTACATTTTCGGAATCTATCAAGTGAATGGTGCAAAATTTGCTTTTAAAAATTACCTTGAAGCCTTTGTCACATAATTGACTTATGCTAAGGAGATTATGCTTTAAACCATCAACAAGAAGCACATCCTTGATCTCCAAAGTGTTTGCACCACCAATGTTTCCAATTCCAAGAATTTTCCCTTTGTTGTTATCCCCATAAGTCACATATCCTTGTTCTTTGGCTTTGAAACTCACAAATTTTGATTTATCTCCAGTCATATGTTTTGAGCATCCACTATCAAGATACCACATAGACTTCTTTGATTTGGAAGTTTCCTACAAAACAAGAACATCGTAAACTTAGGTCCCCACAACTTTTGGGTCCTTGGGGTTAAAGACATAACAATCTATTTAAATACTGCAAAACTTTCTTATAAAATTTTTCAACTTATTTTAACTGATAAAAATAAGTTTTAATCGATTAAAACGCTGTGTAGAAAATTTCTAAGTTGTTTTAACCGATTGAAACGAGATTTAATCGATTAAAAGAGTTCTGATCGGTCATAACCAAATTCTGATCGATCATAACTGATTCTGATCGGTCATAATTGCATTCTGATCGATCATCCTGACCCTTTAAGTGATTTTAATCGATTGAAACGTGCTTTAATCGATTGAAAAAAAAAATTCTGATCGCTCATAATTTGAATCTGATCGATCACATTTGATTCTGATCGGTCATATTTGTATTATGATCGATCATCCTGACCCTTTAAGTGATTTTAATCGATTGAAACGTGCTTTAATCGATTGAAAAAAAAAATTCTGATCGCTCATAATTTGAATCTGATCGATCACATTGAGTTCTAAATGGTTTTAATCGATTAAAATTAAGTTGTATCGATTAAAATACTGTAAAAACATTTCTTTGAACATTCTAAGTGATTTTAATTGGTTCTTTCAAAACTATATCAGTTAAAAACATGTTTAAGAAAGCTTTTGTAAAAATACTTTGTTTTTAGTTGTTTAAAACGATTTTAGAGGCATTTCGCAAAAATCTTTAATTGAAGAACCTTCATGCAGCAGAAAAGATAAAATGATTTTACCTAAGCATTCTGTTTAAAACATACTAAATGATCCATTTTCTTTGAATAAATACAAGATACAAATAGTTCATTTAACGATAGGAACCCAAATATATTTACCTTTAGGTACACCAAAATGTTTAATTTTACATCTATTTGACGTGTGACCTTGTTTCATGTAGTAAAAACATGCTTTAGATGTAGTATTTGACAATGATGCATTTCTAATCATAGATGCTCTAGTTCCTTTTTCTACCCATACTCTTTTCTTTTTAGTTTTAGGCTTTTTCAAAGGAACTTGATGATTTACACTATTTTGAGCAAATACCGTTTCATGCTTCTTAAGATCATCTATTTCCTTTTCGGCTTTGTCTAGCAAATGATTAAGAATATCTATGTCATATTCATGCTCTTTACAGTTTGCACATGCTAAGTTTTTATCCTCATCTAAACATACAATTTTCGTATTTGCTACCTCCTTTTCTTCTAAACATGCAATTTTCAATTTTAAGGACTCATTTTCCTTTTCCGATCTTCTTAGATTCTTCTTTACAACTTTATATTCATCTTTCAAATTCTTAAAGGCAATAAATAATTCATTGTAAGCATTTTGCAATTCATCATGGTCATTTTCATCACTAGAAGATGAATCGCAATCACTAACCTCAAAATCCGAAGATATGTTGTCATTTGCCATTAAG
Organism: Sphenostylis stenocarpa; assembly: GCA_963425845.1. NCBI lineage: Eukaryota > Viridiplantae > Streptophyta > Magnoliopsida > Fabales > Fabaceae > Sphenostylis > Sphenostylis stenocarpa. The sequence goes on from OY731403.1 coordinate 70,004,519, forward strand.
CAAATGTTTGCTTCTATTTCCGAGTCGCTTGATTCCGAACTTGAATCACTGTCGTCCCAAGCAATATAGGCTTTCTTCTTGAATTGCTTCTTGCCCTTGTTTTCATCATTTTTCTTGTTTGGGCATTCGGTCTTTACATGCCCTGCTTCACCACAACCATAACATTTTATATTTACGGAAGTATTTTCTTTTACCTTTCCCTTACCTTTGAAAGGATGTCTTCCTTTTGCTTTCATGAACTTGGTGAACTTTCTTATAAAAAGACTCAACTCTTCTTCATCATTTTCCGAGTCTTCTTCTTCTTCCTTTTTATGTTTACCTTTAGAAATCTCAGTTTTGAAAGATAGGTTCTTCTTTTGGTATTGACCTTCTTCCTCATTTAGCTTTCCAAATAACGCCGCCATGGACATTGTGGCAAGATTTTGTGACTCCGAGATGGCCGTCACCTTAGGTTGTCATTTCCTATCCAGAGATTTCAAAATTTTAACATTTAATTCATCAACGTCAAAAATTTTATGTAGTCCGGTGAGATGGTTCACGATATGAGTGAAACGTTTTTGTACGTCAAATATCGTTTCGCCTGGTTGCATCCGGAACATCTCGTATTCTTAGATTAAAGAATTTTTACGTGCTCTTTTGACGTCGTCAGTTCCTTCGTGGGTCACCCTTAGCATTTCCCACATTTCCTGTGCACTTTTACAAACTGAAATTCTATAAAACTCGTCAAGGGTTAGAGCAGATGAAATTATATTTCTAGCCCTAACATCAAATTGTGCTTTTCTACTTTCTTCGGCAGTCCATTTAGAAAAAGATTTGGGAACGTCAACACCGTTCTCAGTTACTTTAGGAATATATGGACATTTAAAATAGCGTCCCAAACGCCTCTATCAACAGACTCTAAAAATATTTGCATACGTACCTTCCAAAAAGGATAATTTTGACCCGCAAAAAGTGGGGGTCTGTTGATAGACGCACCTTCGGCAAAAGTTTGATTTTGTTTGGCCATTTTCGAAAATTTGAATGACTATCAAAGCAAGCTCTGATACCACTTGTTAGAATCGCGCAGCGGAATGTTCGCGTGGTCGGACAAAAACCAAGACGGGGGTGAATTGGTTTCTTAATAAAAATTAGGTTTTCAAAATTTTCCCCAAATTTTACCGATTAAAAACTGTGTAAATGTAAATAGAGAAGGGATAGAAATCTTACACAGGAGATTTATACTGGTTCGGATCAAAAGACCCTACGTCTAGTTGCTAATCACTCAACAGAGGATTAACGCTGTCACTATAAACAAGTTGTTACAAACATATTACAATTGAGAAGATAAAGATACGAAAACACCTCTCTTGAAATCCACTAGAGATGATGAACAGATTTCCTTAGAGACGGCACAACACACAATCCACTAAGAACTCCACTTAGTGATTCTTATCCCTTCTAGCCCACACCAGGTTCCAAAAGCCCCCTTTCCTTGCAACAAACAGTTCTCTGGCACTCACAGCACTAAACTTTTGTATGGAAAAGGTTGTTCTTATTTTCTGAGTGCCAAAGAAGAGTTTAAGTAGGGAAATTAGGGTTTAGAAATTGGGGATTTCGAAATTAGGGTTCTTGGTAATTGGATTTTCGAAAATAGGGTTGATTTGAAATTTAAAAACAAAAAGCAGATTGAAATAATCGATTAAATGGAGTTATAATCGATTAAAAGCAGAGCCAAAAACAACAGAACCCAAAACCTCTCTGTTTTAATCGATTATTAGATGTTTTAATCGATTATCAGACGTAATAATCGATTATTTTGAATTTTAATCGATTAAAGCAGTGAGTTTATACGGAAAATGGTTTTCTCACTTGTTTTAATCGATTATTTCCCTATATAATTGATTAAAGCCGAGACCTGGATGATATATTTGGGCTTTTTCAAGCTTTTAAGTTGCGAGACTATGTACCGACTATCTCAAACTCTAAAATTACAGACTCAATCTAATTAAAACAGAGTTATTACACTACAAAACAAGTCTTCAATACTCTAAGTCTTTGAGTTCTTGAATCATCATCAAAATCATCAATCTTCATGTTCATCAAGTGCAACATCAAGTCCTTGAATGTTTAACAATCTCCCCTTTTTGATGATGATCAAAATTATCTTTTAAAGCCCTTGTAATAACTTGTTTTATCTCATCATACTAACAAACACATCAAACATACCAGATAATATTTAAATGTAATTCATAAGAGGCTTTAAATTTTTCTCCCCTATTTTGATTATAATCAAAAAGCGCTCTGCAATAACAATCATAAGAGCTCCCCCTCAAAATATGCATAAGTTGGAGATAACTCCCCCTCAATCAAAGCATTTAAAAAAAACAAATTTCATTTCATAAAGAAACGTCATTACAGACAAAGAGATATATAACATTACAATCATGTAAAAGCCTTTTATTTAAGCAGAATTTAGGCAATGTCTAATATTCCTAAGTCTCTTCTAAGATCATAGAATCTATCCTTGGGTAGAGGCTTAGTAAAAATATCTGCTAATTGGTGTTTTGTATCCACATACTCTATTTTACAGTTTCCTTTGCTGATATGATCTCTCAAAAAATGATGTCTTATTTCTATATGTTTAGTCCTAGAGTGCATTACTGGATTCTTAGTTAAGTTAATTGCACTCGTATTATCACACATCAAGGGTATGTCATCTAAAAAGATATTATAATCTTCTAACTGTTGTTTCATCCACAGAATTTGAGCACAACAACTACCAGCTGCAATATATTCAGCTTCAGTGGTAGATAAAGCAACACATGCCTGTTTCTTAGAATGTCAAGATATTAAGGATGAACCTAACAAATGACATGTTCCACTAGTGCTTTTTCTATCAATTTTACAGCCACCTTAATCAGCATCAGAATATCCTATTAAACTCATACAAGCATCAGACGGATACCACAAACCAAAATCAGTAATTCCTTTTAAATATTTTAAAATATGTTTTACTGCAATTAGATGAGATTCTTTAGGACAAGCCTGAAATCTAGCACACACACAGACAAAATGCATAATATCAGGTCTACTTGCAGTTAAGTATAATAGTGATCCTATGATACCTCTATACATAGTTTGATTAACTTCCAAACCTGATTCATCCTTGTCTAGATAGCATGAAGTTCCCATGGGTGTGTTAGCTTCCTTTGAGGTGTCCATACCAAACTTTTTGAGGATCTCTTTGCAGTACTTGGTTTGAGAGATGAAAATGCCATCTTTAAGTTGCTTGATTTGTAGTCCAAGGAAGAATGTCAATTCTCCCATCATAGACATTTCAAACTCTCCCTGCATTATCTTAGCAAATTCTACACATAACGAATTATCAGTTGATCCAAAAATTATATCATCAACATATACCTGGACCAATAAGATATGTTCTTTAACTTTCTTTATAAACAGTGTAGAATCAATTTTTCCTCTTGAAAAATCATTTGCAGTTAGGAAACTACTTAATCTTTCATACCAATATCTAGGAGCTTGTTTCAACCCATATAAAGCTTTCTTTAATTTAAAAATATGATTAGGATAATTAAAATCTTCAAATCCAGGGGGTTGCTCTACATACACTTCTTCTTTAATAAAACCATTTAAAAATGCACTCTTTACATCCATTTGATATAGTTTAAATTTCATCGTAGATGCATAAGCAAGAAGTAGGCGAATAGCTTCTAACCTGGCAACAGGAGCATAAGTTTCATCATAATCTATACCTTCCTCCTGACAATAGCCTTTTGCAACAAGTCTGGCTTTATTCTTTGTTATGTTTCCATCTTCATCAAGCTTATTTCTGAATACCCATTTAGTTCCAATAACTTGATGTGACTCTTCTCTTGGGATTAATTCCCAGACTTGATTCCTTTCAAATTGGTTAAGTTCTTCTTGCATGGCTATGCACCATTGATCATCTTTAAGTGCTTCCTCAATGTTTTTAGGTTCAATCTGTGACACAAAAGCAACAGACATACATAAATTTGTCATATTTCTAGTTCTTACCCCTTTTGAGATGTCACCTATGATGTTGTCCATTGAGAGTCCTCTAGGTGATTGCCATTCTTTTGCTAATTGAAGAGTTTGAGAAGGCTCATTATTTTCCAAGTATAGTTCATCAAGGGCTTCTCTTATATACTCATCATCACCTGCAAGTTCTTTATTTGACTCAAGAGGATTTCCCCCAAGGTCTACAATCTCATCAAAGGTAACATGTATAGATTCTTCTATATTTAAAGTTCTCCTATTAAACACTCTATATGCCTTGCTATTTAATGAATATCCTAGAAAAATGCCCTCATCGGCTTTTGAATCAAATTTTCCTAGATTGTCCTTTCCATTATTTAGCACAAAACATCTACATCCAAAAATTTTCAAATGGGCAACATTAGGCTTTCTACCATTAAACAATTCATATGGAGTAGATTTAATAATAGACCTAATGAGCATTCTATTCAAAACATAACATGCAGTACTAACCGCATCAGCCCAAAAATATTTAGGAACATTAGATTCATTTAACATAGTTCTAGCAAGTTCCTCTAATGACCTATTTTTCCTTTCAACTACACCATTTTGTTGGGGAGTCCTAGGAGCAGAAAAGTTATGTAATATTCCATTTTCTTCACAATAATTCTCAAACTTTTCATTTTGAAAATCACCACCATGGTCACTTCTTAAAACTTCAATTCTTAGGTCTTTCTCATTTTGAATTTGTTTAGCAAACTTTCTAAAGACCTTAAAAGCTTCACTTTTCATAGTTAGGAAAAATGTCCAAGTATATCTAGAGTAATCATCAACAATTACAAGTCCATAATAATTTCCACCAATGATTTTTATCCTAGAAGGTCCAAATAAGTCTAAATGTAATAATTCTAGGGGTTTTGAAGTGGAAATAACATTCTTTGATTTAAATGATGATTTTACTTATTTACCCTTTTGGCATGCATCACACAATCTATCTTTTTCAAATTTTAACTTAGGCAATCCAATAACTAAGTCTTTTGAGATCAATTTGTTCAAATGATGCATATTTATATGTGCCGCTCTCTTATGCCATAACCAAGGGTTCTCTTCCTTAGCAACTAAACATGTTATACTTGACTCATGCAAACAATCCAAATCAATCAAATATATGTTGTTATGCCTAATCCCTTTCAATGTTACATTTTTGGAATCTATCAAGTGAATGGTGCAAAATTTGTTTTCAAAAATTACCTTGAAGCCTTTGTCACATAATTGACTTATGCTAAGGAGATTATGCTTTAAACCATCAACAAGAAGCACATCCTTGATCTCCAAAGTGTTTGCACCACCAATGTTTCCAATTCCAAGAATTTTCCCTTTGTTGTTATCCCCATAAGTCACATATCCTTGTTCTTTGGCTTTGAAACTCACAAATTTCGATTTATCTCCAGTCATATGTTTTGAGCATCCACTATCAAGATACCACATAGACTTCTTTGATTTGGAAGTTTCCTACAAAACAAGAACATCGTAAACTTAGGTCTTCACAACTTTTGGGTCCAGTCATATGTTTTGAGCATCCACTATCAAGATACCACATAGACTTCTTTGATTTGGAAGTTTCCTACAAAACAAGAACATCGTAAACTTAGGTCCCCACAACTTTTGGGTCCTTGGGGTTAAAGACATAACAATCTATTTAAATACTGCAAAACTTTCTTATAAAATTTTTCAAGTTATTTTAACTGATAAAAATAAGTTTTAATCGATTAAAACGCTGTGTAGAAAATTTCTAAGTTGTTTTAATCGATTGAAACGAGATTTAATCGATTAAAAGAGTTCTTATCGATCATAACCAAATTCTGATCGATCATAACTGATTCTGATCGGTCATAATTGCATTCTGATCGATCATCCTGACCCTTTAAGTGATTTTAATCGATTGAAACGTGTTTTAATCGATTGAAAAAAAAAATTATGATCGCTCATAATTTGAATCTGATCGATCACATTTGATTTTGATCGGTCATATTTGTATTCTGATCGATCATCCTGACCCTTTAAGTGATTTTAATCGATTGAAAAAAAATTCTGATCGCTCATAATTTGAATCTGATCGATCACATTGAGTTCTAAATGGTTTTAATCGATTAAAATTAAGTTGTATCGATTAAAATACTGTAAAAACATTTCTTTGAACATTCTAAGTGATTTTAATCGGTTCTTTCAAAACTATATCAGTTAAAAACATGTTTAAGAAAGCTTTTGTAAAAATACTTTGTTTTTAGTTGTTTAAAACGATTTTAGAGGCATTTCGCAAAAATATTTAAGTGAAGAACCTTCATGTAGCAGAAAAGAGAAAATGATTTTACCTAAGCATTTTGTTTAAAACATACTAAATGATCCATTTTCTTTGAATAAATACAAGATACAAATAGTTCATTTAACTATAGGAACCCAAATATATTTACCTTTAGGTACACCAAAATGTTTAATTTTACATCTATTTGACGTGTGAGCTTGTTTCATGCAGTAAAAACATGCTTTAGATGTAGTATTTGAAAATGATGCATTTCTAACCGTAGATGCTCTAGTTCCTTTTTCTACCCATACTCTTTTCTTTTTAGTTTTAGGCTTTTTCAAAGGAACCTGATGATTTACACTATTTTGAGCAAATATCGTTTCATGCTTCTTAAGATCATCTATTTCCTTTTCGGCTTTGTCTAGCAAATGATTAAGAATATCTATGTCATATTCATGCTCTTTACAGTTTGCACATGCTAAGTTTTTATCCTCATCTAAACATACAATTTTCGTATTTGCTACCTCCTTTTCTTCTAAACATGCAATTTTCAATTTTAAGGACTCATTTTCCTTTTCCGATCTTCTTAGATTCTTCTTTACAACTTTATATTCATCTTTCAAATTCTTAAAGGCAATAAATAATTCATTGTAAGCATTTTGCAATTCATCATGGTCATTTTCATCACTAGAAGATGAATCGGAATCACTAACCTCAAAATCCGAAGATATGTTGTCATTTTCCATTAAGCAAATGTTTGCTTCTATTTCCGAGTCGCTTGATTCCGAACTTGAATCTCTTGCCCTTGTTTTCATCATTTTTCTTGTTTGGGCATTCGGTCTTTACATGCCCTGCTTCACCACAACCATAACATTTTATATTTACGGAAGTATTTTCTTTTACCTTTCCCTTACCTTGGAAAGGATGTCTTCCTTTTGCTTTCATGAACTTGGTGAACTTTCTTATGAAAAGACTCAACTCTTCTTCATCATTTTCCGAGTCTTCTTCTTCTTCCTTTTTATGTTTACCTTTAGAAATCTCAGTTTTGAAAGATAGGTTCTTCTTTTGGTATTGACCTTATTCCTCATTTAGCCTTCCAAGATCAAGCTCATGTTCTCTAAGCTTTCCAAATAACGCCGCCATGGACATTGTGGCAAGATTTTGTGACTCCGAGATGGCCGTCACCTTAGGTTGCCATTTCCTATCCAGAGATTTCAAAATTTTAACATTTAATTCATCAACGTCAAAAATTTTACGTAGTCCGGTGAGATGGTTCACGATATGAGTGAAACGTTTTTGTACGTCAAATATCGTTTCGCCTGGTTGCATCCGGAACATCTCGTATTCTTGGATTAAAGAATTTTTACGTGCTCTTTTGACGTCGTCAGTTCCTTTGTGGGTCACCCTTAGCATTTCCCACATTTCCTGTGCACTTTTACAAACTGAAATTCTATAAAACTCGTCAAGGGTTAGAGCAGATGAAATTATATTTCTAGCCCTAACATCAAATTGTGCTTTTCTACTTTCTTCGGCAGTCCATCTAGAAAAAGATTTGGGAACGTCAACACCGTTCTCAGTTACTTTAGGAATATATGGACGTTTAAAATAGCGTCCCAAACGCCTCTATCAACAGACTCTAAAAATATTTGCATACGTACCTTCCAAAAAGGATAATTTTGACCCGCAAAAAGTGGGGGTCTGTTGATAGATGCACCTTCGGCAAAAGTTTGATTTTGTTTGGCCATTTTCGAAAATTTGAATGACTATCAAAGCAAGCTCTGATACCACTTGCTAGAATCGCGCAGCGGAATGTTCGCATGGTCGGACAAAAACCAAGAGGGGGCTGAATTGGTTTCTTAATAAAAATTAGGTTTTCAAAATTTTCCCCAAATTTTACCGATTAAAAACTGTGTAAATGTAAATAGAGAAGGGATAGAAATCTTACACAAGAGATTTATACTGGTTCGGATCAAAAGACCCTACGTCCAGTTGCTAATCACTCAACAGAGGATTAACGCTGTCACTATAAACAAGTTGTTACAAACAGATTACAATTGAGAAGATAAAGATACGAAAACACCTCTCTTGAAATCCACAAGAGATGATGAACAGATTTCCTTAGAGACGGCACAACACACAATCCACTAAGAACTCCACTTAGTGATTCTTATCGCTTCTAGCCCACACCAGGTTCCAAAAGCCCCCTTTCCTTGCAACAAACAGTTCTCTGGCACTCACAACACTTAACTTTTGTATGGAAAAGGTTGTTCTTATTTTCTGAGTGCCAAAGAAGAGTTTAAGTAGGGAAATTAGGGTTTAGAAATTGGGGATTTCGAAATTAGGGTTCTTGGTAATTGGATTTTCGAAAATAGGGTTGATTTGAAATTTAAAAACAAAAACAGACTGAAATAATCGATTAAATGGAGTTATAATCGATTAAAACAGAGCCAAAAACAACAGAACCCAAAACCTCTCTGTTTTAATCGATTATTAGATGTTTTAATCGATTATCAGACGTAATAATCGATTATTTTGAATTTTAATCGATTAAAGCGATGAGTTTATACGAGAAAATGGTTTTCTCACTGTTTTAATCGATTATTTCCTATATAATCGATTAAAGTCGAGCCTGGATGATATATTTGGGCTTTTTCAAGCTTCTAAGTTGCAGACTATGTACCGGCTATCTCAAACTCTAAAATTACAGACTCAATCTAATTAAAACAGAGTTATTACACTACAAAACAAGTCTTCAATACTCTAAGTCTTTGAGTTCTTGAATCATCATCAAAATCATCAATCTTCATGTTCATCAAGTGCAACATCAAGTCCTTGAATGTTCAACAATCTCCCCCTTTTTGATGATGATCAAAATTATCTTTTAAAGCCCTTGTAATAACCTGTTTTATCTGTCATACTAACAAACACATCAAACATACCAGATAATATTTAAATGCAATTCATAAGAGGCTTTAAATTTTTCTCCCCCTATTTTGATTATAATCAAAAAGCGCTCTGCAATAACAATCATAAGAGCTCCCCCTCAAAATATGCATAAGTTGAAGATAACTCCCCCTCAATCAAAGCATTTAAAAAAAAACAAATTTCATTTCATAAAGAAACGTCATTACAGACAAAGAGATATATAACATTACAATCATGTAAAAGCCTTTTATTTAAGCAGAATTTAGGCAATGTCTAATATTCCTAAGTCTCTTCTAAGATCATAGAATCTATCCTTGGGTAGAGGCTTAGTAAAAATATCTGCTAATTGGTGTTTTGTATCCACATACTCTATTTTACAGTTTCCTTTGCTGATATGATCTCTCAAAAAATGATGTCTTATTTCTATATGTTTAGTCCTAGAGTGCATTACTGGATTCTTAGTTAAGTTAATTGCACTCGTATTATCACACATCAAGGGTATGTCATCTAAAAAGATATTATAATCTTCTAACTATTGTTTCATCCACAGAATTTGAGCATTATGGCATATTATTCCTTTCTTCGCAATCCTGCCATGGAAATTGGCAGACAACTTTTGGCCAGTCCTTTGAAGAAAGAAGAATATGTTAGACAAATGGCATCTAGAGGGGATGAATAGATGCACAAATTAAAATAGATGTCAAATTAAAAATTTATTTGTGAGTCAATAATTTGTTTGAACACAGATAAAGCGGAAGCGATAATATAATTAGGAAAAGAAAAAGAGATAAGGGAAAGAGAAGAGCACACAAAGATTTATACTGGTTCGGGTATAGCCAACCCTACATCCAGTTCCCAGACAACTCTTAACACAAGAGTGACTCCCCATTCACTATCTTTCAAATTCAGTTTACAAATTACAATCAACTCAGTAGAAGAACCAGTAAAAAGTAAACTAATTAAAAAGACAATCACCTCTTTAGAAACCCACTAAGGATGAACACCTCCCTAGAATCCCACTAGGGATGAACACCTCCTCTGAACAAATCAAAGGATGAAAAAACCTCCTTAGAATTCCACTAAGGATGAACACCTCCCTAGAATCACACTAGGGATGAAAACCTCCTTTGAACAAATCAAAGGATGAAAATAATAAAAATAAGAACAGACACACCTGGGTAATGGAGACGACAAATTGTAGAAGCCTGTAGAATGTCAAACTCCAAGACCAAGTGTGATTAACAATGAAAGCACAGAAGGCGGTAGAGAACAAGGTTTTCTCAAAAGGTGTAAAATATCTCTCGTTGCCTTGCTCAAAATTATTTTCTCAAAACTTATTGAATGTAAATTGTATTTTCGAATTTTGTAATTGTGTGTTTTTTATTTTTCATCAAAACTTAATTAAATAGAAAAATAACATCAGAAAATGGTCGTTGGACATTAATAATATCATAGAGAAAATCAGGATGTATTCAAAAACATTTATTCCTTAAAACAAATATATTTTTTAAATTTGAATTGCCATAATTGATTATATTACCAGTATAATCAATTATGATAGAGAAAATCATTTTTCTATTTCTGATGCATCAAAATTAATTATGATAGAGAAAAATATCACGTTATGAATTTTATCACACTTGTGCTTTGGAGGCTTATGCATAATATTACTTCATCAACTTGTACCTCCATATCTAGTATTCTAAGACTCTATCTAGTCTTCAAGAATCATCTTGGGCTTGCTTGAATAATCATCTTTATCAAAAACATATCTTGGGCATGTAGGGAAATGTTTCACATTTTCATCAACGTCATAAATTCAGCTTGTCCTTAATTCATCTTGAATGGTGTTGACTTGAATGTAGTTGACTTGAATCATCATCAAAATCATCTCTTGGGAATGTAGAGACATTTCCATCAATCTCCCCCTCATTACTTTCAATCTCCCACTTTTTGATGATGATCAAGGAAACACCTGAAATGAATTAAAATGCTTGATTCTATATAGTAAACTCAAGATTAGCACAGATTTGTATCAAGTGTCAGAGTCTCTTAATCTCCGCCTGAATATATTAATAACAAGACTCCCCCTAACTCATATGAGCAAAGACTTCTCTTAACTTCCCTTGTTTAATTTAGATAGGAAAGAATTTCACAAAAATTTTAATTCATCAAAAAATCTCCCCCGTTTCATTGATAATCATAAAAAATATTATAAGAAAAAATCTTCCCCTGTTTCACAAAGATTAATATCATCAAAATATCTCCCTGTTTCATTGATAATTATAAAAAAATATTATAAGATAAAAAAAATCTCCCCCTGTTTCACACAGATTAATATCATCAAAATATCTCCCTGTTTCATTGATAATTATGAAAAATATTATAAGAAAAAAATCTCTCCCTGTTTCACATAGATTAATATCATCAAAATATCTTCCTATGTTCATTGATAATTATGAAACATATTGCAATAGAAACTGAGAACAAATTTGTACATATTAGTACATAAATCAAGGTAGAGAAGATAATGCATTACAAAGTGTCATAGAGAAGAACATCATATTAAGGAGGCAATATCTAGGATACCCAAGACAAATGAAGAGAGAGAAAGATAGGGGAATAAAATGATTATAGAGATAATGGAATGAAATGCAATAGTTTCCCTCAATTGCAGTCTTCTTATTTAGGCAGCTTTCAAATTCAAATTGCAAATTTCAAATTTCAAATTCAAATTTCAAAAATCTCAAATTGCAAAATTTTAAATTTCAAAAATCTCATACTGCAAAAAAAATCTCAAATTGCAAAATTTCAAATTTCAAAAATCTAAAATTGCAAAATTTCAAATTTCAAAAATCTCATATTGCAAATTTTAAAAAAAATCTCAAACTGCAAAATTTCAAATTTCAAGAATCTCAAACTACAAGATTTCAAACTTATAATTTCAAATTTTCAAAATTCAAACTTTCAAATTTCAAAGTTGGTTAACAATCAAATTTATGTGACAGATAAGAGGAGATATTCAATATAGAGGCTTGAGAGACAATCATAAACTTATCTTTGTAATATTTCTCTGTTCCTGTATACCCATTTAACTTCAATAAGATGCATTAATTTCTTATCCTTGATAATTACCTGCAACATCAACATACAAATCTAGGTACCCTTTAATTATTCACTAGTGCAAAAAAGACTTTTTATGTCGGTTAAAATGAGCTTTTTACGTCGGTTAAAGAGATGACATAGATACAGGGGTCATAGAAAGTATGACTTTTTACGTCAGTTGTTATAAACCGACATAGAAAGTATGACTTTTTATGTCGGTTCATAACAACCGACATAGAAAGTAATGGGCTTTTTTACAAAAATTGTCACTGGTAGGATTCGAAGTCAGTACATTAGAGTGTAGAATTAGACCAACCACTATACTAGTATGATTTTTATTTATTTATCTATATTATATTTTTATTATACTATACTAGTATGATTTTTATTTATTTATCTATATTATATTTTTATTATACTTTATAATATATTATTTTATTATCAATTTAAGAGATTTGTCACTTGGCAAGATTCGAACCCAGTACCTTAGAGTTGGAGACTGATACTCCAACTACTAAACTACTACGAATTTCTGATATATAACTTACACATAAATTATATTTATATACAAAATATATAAATACAAATATATTTATATATTTTGATATATAAATATTTATATACTTATATATTTAATTTTTTTGATTTAATATAAACTTTCTATGTCGGTTAAATTTTAACCGACATAGAAAGTACTTTTATGTCGGTTAAATTTTAACCGACATAGAAAGTACTTTCTATGCCTGTTGAAATTTAACCGACATAAAAGTTCACTTTCTATGTCGGTTAAATTTTAACCGACATAGAAAGTACTTTCTATGTCGGTTAAAATTTAACCGACATAAAAAGTGAATTTTCTCACATACCATGTCGGTTACATAATAACCGACATAAAAAGTTCATAATATTATTACAAAAATGCCACCGCCCTATATACTATGACGGGTGGATTACAACCGTGATAAAAAGTCGTCATAGAATCGTATTTTTCCACTAGTGATTTTTGGGTCCTTAAAAAGGTTACTAGAATCACAAGTCTCTACTAAAAGACTAAGGATTAAAAGAATATAACCGTGATATAATAATCGATTATCACAACACCTTCAGAATCAACATAATTGATTATGACAACAAGAAAAAGAAATTCCGATTTTGATAATCAATTAGATGCTCAAACTATCATCTAGACATGTATAAATGTTTTGTTCCTTTAGGCACCCATTCATATTTTCCATTAGATATGCCAAAATGTTTTATGTAACATTTATTTGATGTATGACCTAATTTCATGCAATAAAAACATGTTGGTTTTCTTTGAAAAGGTCTAAATGAGTTTCTTAAAGTTTTTGAAACTGGTTTCACATCTGTTTTCCTTGACTCTTTCACAAAAATAGTTTTATGAGGTTCTAGACTTTCTTTGGGTTTGTAACCAAGTCCAGCTTTGCTAGAATTCCCTCTTTGATAACCTAATATAGAATCAAGATTTTCAGAAGATTTTGAAAACTTGCTTATTATTTTCTCTAACTTGAAAATCTCATTTTCCAAAAGATTACAATTTTCACAAGGTTTAGCAACTTCTTTATTTTTAGACAAAGTTTTAAATTTCTCAACATCTTTCTTTAAGCACTCATTTTCTTTTTCAAGAATACCAACAATATTTTCTAATGCATTAAACTTTTGCCTAAGTGCATTGTATTTCTTAGATAACTTGGTAAAATCTTCATACATATCTTGGTATTCTTTAAATAACTCATCATATTCATTTAAGGAATTTGTACTACTTACCTGTGATGAGACTTCATCATCACTTTTTGTCATCAATCAAAGATTTGCTTCTTCTTCTCCATCACTGCTTTCGGAAGAACTCTCTTGTGTTGTGGAAGAATCATTATCCTCCCAAGCAATATAAGGTTTGCGTTTGCTCTTATAGGTATCGTTCTTCTCTTTCTTCTTCTCTTTCTTAAGTTTCGTACAGTCTGGTTTGATATGACCAGGTTTTCCACATTCATAGCAATGGAATTTATTTGTTTTCTCCTTTCTTTGCTGTCTCTTTTTCCTGTTCTTTATAAAGCGAGACAATTGTTTAACAAAAAGAGACCTATCGGAGTCCGAAAACTTACCTTCATTTTCGCTTTTGTCTTGTGAAGATTTTTCTGTTTTTAGAGCTATCGTTTTGGTTTGATTATGTTCACTGTTCTTTAACCTTTGTAGCTCCATCTCATGTTCTTGCATCTTTCCAAATAGAGTAGCAATATTCATTTTTGTGAGATCCTTTGATTCTGTAATAGCAGTGACCTTTGGTTGCCAATTCCTGTCTAAGGATTTCAAGATCTTTGTGTTCAACTCCTCATTGTCAAAACTCTTTCCTAATTCTTTCAAGTGATTTACTATATGTGTGAAGCATGTTTGGAAATCCGTGATGCTTTCATTTTTCTGTATTTGAAATAATTCATACTCCTGGATGAGTGTGTTCTTACGTGCTCGCTTTACTTCATTTGTTCCTTCATGTGTTACTTCAAGAGTGTCCCATATTTCTTTTGTCGTCTTGCATTGTGAGACCCTGAAAAATTCATTACGAGTTAAGGCAGAAACAATAGCGTTTCGGGCTCTTACATCATATTGGGCGCGCTTGTTTTCATCCGGCGTCCATTGATCAAAAGTCTTTGGAACAACTCCAGACTCCGTTGTTCTCATCGGAATGTAAGGACCATTGAGTACAGCATCCCAAACACCATAATCTAGTGTTTGTAAAAATATTTCCATTCTCGCCTTCCAAAACTGATAGTCTTCACCTTCAAATAGTGGAGGTCTGTTTCTTGAGGCTCCTTCCCTATAAACCTGATTTTGCATAGACATCTTGACAGATCGTTTAGAAATATCTTATCTAACCAAGCTCTGATACCACTAGTTAGACAAATGGCATCTAGAGGGGGTGAATAGATGCACAAATTAAAATAGATGTCAAACTAAAAATTTATTTGTGAGTCAATAATTTTTTTGAACACAGATAAAGCGGAAGCGATAATATAATCAGGAAAAGAGAAAGAGATAAGGGAAAGAGAAGAGCACACAAAAATTTATACTGGTTCGGGTATAGCCAACCCTACATCCAGTTCCTAGTCAACTCTTAACACAAGAGTGACTCCCCATTCACTATCTTTCAAATTCAGTTTACTAATTACAATCAACTTAGCAGAAGAACCAGTAAAAAGTAAACTAATTAAGAAGACAATCACCTCCTTAGAAACCCACTAAGGATGAACACCTCCCTAGAAACCCACTAGGGATGAACACCTCCTCTAAACAAATCAAAGGATGAAAAAACCTCCTTAGAATCCCACTAAGGGTGAACACCTCCCTAGAATCACACTAGGGATGAAAACCTCCTTTGAACAAATCAAAGGATGAAAATAATAAAAATAAGAACTGGCACACCTAGGTAATGGAGACAACAAATTGTATAAGTCTGTAGAATGTCAATCTCCAAGAACAAGTGTGATTCACAATGAAAGCACAGAAGGCAGTAGAGAAGAGGGTTTTCTCAAAAGGTGTAAAATATCTTTGTTGCCTTGCTCAAAATTCTTTTCTCAAAACTGATTGAATGTAAATTGTATTTTCGAATTCTGTAATTGTGTGTTTTTTATTTTTCATCAAAACTTAATTAAATAGAAAAATAGCATCAGAAAATGGCCGTTGGACATTAATAATAGCATAGAGAAAATCAGGATGTATTCAAAAACATTTATTCTTTAAAACGGATATATTTTTTAAATGTGAATTGTCATAATTGATTATATTACCAGTATAATCAATTATGATAGAGAAAATCATTTTTCTATTTCTGATGCATCATAATTAATTATGATAGAGAAAAATATCACGTTATGAATTTTATCACACTTGTGCTTTGGAGGCTTATGCATAATATTACTTCATCAACTTGTACCTCCATTTCTAGTATTCTAAGACTCTATCTAGTCTTCAGGAATCATGTTGGGCTTGCTTGAATCATCATCTTTATCAAAAACATATCTTGGGCATGTAGGGAAATGTTTCACATTTTCACCAACGTCATAAATTCAGCTTGTCCTTAATTCATCTTGAATGGTGTTGACTTGAATGTAGTTTACTTGAATCATCATCAAATAATTTCTTGGGAATGTAGAGACATTTCCATTGTCGCTGCCGTCAAAACAAGGCGGTCGGAGCGACGCGATGGTTCCGACTTTCCAATTTTTGCATTTTTATTGGTGTTGTTACAACGCCTTTAGGTTGTTCGATAACCGGGCTGAACCTAGGGGCGAGGTTTTTGAAAAGGAGCTCTTGGATTGTCCGATAACTGGGCTAACCCAAGAACTAAATTTGAAGGGTTCTTATGGAGTCGCCACCGATGTTTTCACCAGAAACATCGGAAAAGGGGTGAAAAGGCGTTGGTTTTTGAAAAACCAACTTTGGTCATTAGAACCAGAGTTGGGTAAGGGAGTTAGTTACGTATAAGGGAAGTGTTAGTTCCCTTACGACGCCCCTTTTGGGTTCCCTATGATAGGCCAACTATTTTAAATAAGTAAACCGGTGAAAATACGCTTTTACCATTTATTTGTGGAATTTAGAGTTATGACTACATGACCGTAATATCTACTGCGTAATTTAAAGATAAAGCAGTAAAGAGAGAGAAAGAATGTAGAAACCTCCGAGGCAAACTTTCTATTAATTTCTTGACAATTTGGGTGCTTTTTGGAAACCCTTCACTCTCTACAGCGCTAGAAACCTCTCACAAACACTATAAAAACTCTTAGAGACTCTCAAAAAACTCCAGAAATGCTTCGGAGGGGTTCTAGGAAGAGAATTTTATGAAGTGACAAGAGAGAGAATGGAAGAACTGTGTGAAATGAGGGGAATGGCACATCTATTTATAGGGATTCGCGCCTGTCAGGTCGAGACGGTCGTCTCGTCTAACAAGGTCGAGACGACCGTCTTGCCAAACGAGACGGCGGTCTCGCCACTTTTGCAAGGCGAGACGGTGGTCCCGAATACGAGACGGCGGTCTCGACCCAAAAAGGCGAGAATCCTTATTTACATGCCGAAAATCCCTCCTATTCTAGTATGGGGCCTAATATTCTCTCCTAGTGGCTTCTTAGGCTTCATCCATCTTCGAATAGAAGGTCTTCTGGTCTTTATTATGAGGCTGGGCAAGATTTGGGGTCTACAGCTGATCCCCTTTACTTGACCAGTCGGCTGTTGGCCTATTGTGCCAATAAGATCGACTGGAAGGTAAAGGAGTTGATAGGTATGAACCCCCTATCAGGCTGGTACAGTCCACTGCGTAGGACTGGTGGTAGCGGCGGCTTACTGCTCGGGTGGCTCATGAGCCGAGTGAGATGTTCTTTCTTTGCCTTTGTTTGTCTTTTTCTGGGAATGGTCGTCCGGTCTGCGCGGGGATTTTGGTGGTGTTCATCCAGCTTGTTGGTTGCTGGGGATTCTTTGTTTTTGATTTTTTTGGTATTGGTCAGCCACCTTTGCTGGTCGTCGGGCAGTCTGTTGTTCGACTTCTGCTTGGTCGTCGAAAATTGTTGGCCAAGGTGATTGACTTGTTTTAATCCTGCCTTTTTTCGCGATTTTATCTCTTTTTTCTCGCGATTTTGGATTCTGGCTTTTTTTTAGTGTATGTCTTTTTACTCTTAGTTTGTTTTGTTACACTAACTTTTTTTTTGGAAGGGATAGCAAAAAGATGCATGGAATGAAATTTTTATTTATAAAAAATTATTACAGCAACTTATTCTATAAGCACTATCCCTAGGAAGGTGGGCTCTCGTCTAGAGACGATCCATAAGAGGGGAACTGCCGGTACATATGTCTCCGGAACTCTACCTGGTCCCGGACTTCATCGCGATACTCCTGCTGGAATGTTGCCCAGTCTTGCCTCATTCCCTCTTGGTACTGGTATATTGTCTCCAGTCTTGTGTCGAAGGCCTCCTGCCTTAGGGACATCTGCTCTTGCCTCACAGACATCTGATCGAATTGCTGGCGCAGATCATTCATGTTACGGTTCATGCCAGCGAACTCATCTGTGTATTGTTGTTGTTGTTGTTGTTGTTGTTGCTGGAACTCAGGAGGTGTTGGGAGATCGTGCATTGCCACGAGATCTGGAAATCCAAAGTGATATCCAGGGAGGGGTGAAGAATCAGCTGGGTCCCATGGCGCAACAGCATCCCCATGCTAACCAGGATCGACCCGTTGATGGACTCAGGTCGTAGGATAGAGGTCAGTTCTTCCCGGCCACTGCACCCCCATTTCTCTGCCAGGGGGGTAATGAGAGGAGCCATGAGGACGACTCCCACTGGCCTGCTCCCGAAGTCCTTGAGGGCCTTTAGGAAGAAATAGCCAGGGTTGCATCGGCGCCTCTGGCTCATGCAGTAAAGGACGAAGAGGTCTGGGAGGGTTACCTTTCCCTGGGTCTCCTTCCGCCCGTGGATGGTCCCCGCCAGTAGTTTGTGGCAAATGCGGAGGCTTGGGGGGAGTGTTGAGCCCTTCATCAGCGTGGGCAAAGTCGGCGCCCTGGTGAGCTCCTCCCACATCTCGTCAGCAATGAGGTTGGTGGGGCGCGCGCAGATGGCCTCCTGGTAGTCCCGGGTTAACACGTCCCCGGGCTGGACAAATGCGATGGACATGTTGAATTCATCTAGGGTGGTGGTCTGGTTCATCCCACCCATAAAGTATGTCACCATTTTTGTTGGTGACAGGCTAGGATCATGGCGGGAGTCTCGACGTAGGAGATGGAGGCAAGAAACTCCAGTACCGCCTGGGGGTACACATGGGTGGGTGGAGACTGTAGGAGGAAGCCCCACCCAATGTTATCAATGTGGGCCCGGATGTCATCCTCCCACCCAAATTCGGTGAGAATGCCAAAGTCTAACTTGAGCATGGGGTGCCATGTGTACCCTCTGATGTGCTCAAGACGAGCCTGGTGCACTGGAGAGATCTGAGTGGGGTCCTGAGGGATAGGTGCTGAGGAACTGCTAGGGCCAGTAGAACCTCTTCTCTTCCTGGACTGGCTTCCACGGTGCATTTTGATGGTAACGTACTCGAGAGTGAGAAAACAGAGAGTTGGGGGTGCAAAGGAGTTGTGGAGAACCCCCAAGACCCCTCCCCTATTTATAGGGGAAAAATCGGATTTGGGACCGCTGTCTGGGATGTCGAGACGGCAGTCTCGATTTTGCGTAAGTTGAGACGGCCGTTTGGAACCTCGAGATGGCGGTCTCGACTTTGGTCTTAAGGGAGACGACCGTCTCGCTAAATGGGACGACGGTCTCATTTTTAGCCAAGTCGAGACAACGGTCTCATTGGTCGAGACGGCGGTCCCGATTTTCTGGAGATCGAGATGGCGGTTTGGGAATACGAGACGCCCGTCTCGATTTTACGGGATTTTTTTTTTTGGAAAGAAATAGGACCTAGTTCGAAAACATTTTATGCATGCAATGTTTTCATGTTTGATGTCCTATAATGCCTACTTCAATTAGTTTTTCAGAAGGATTTAACTGACATGTCTTGTAGCGTCGAATGCCCTCTGATTTGCGTTCTCGTGTTTGGCTTTACCATGCCGGACTTCTTGTGACCGAAGGATAATTTGCTTTTTCTTTTTTCTTTCTTGTAGAGCACTCTTTGCCATGTTAGTGACCCTTTTTCTTCACTTTAGGGGTTTCAATCCTCTTGTTGACTATACGCCTCCATATTCCCAAATTAATTATTAGAACATTATTGTGAGGGTCAAGAGAAAAGAAGTAAAGAGGTAAATCCAATGGCTTGTGTTTTAGAAGGTTAATTTTTATTTAGAAACAGGTTTTGTAAGAATGGTTGGCTAGGGTTAGGCTTAGGTGTTTAAACTTTTGTCTAAGCAAACGTTCTCCCCCTTTTTTGTATTTGAGCCTTAGTTTTATTTCCATCACTTTTTATGGCTAGTTGATCTCCCTAGATCGCCCTTCGGGTTTTCGAACTAGGATATTGTGTTTTGGCCCTGACTTTTGTCTAAGTTCCTTCTTTTTGTATTTTTGGGGAATCCTAGCGGACCTTATTTTGTAACCCTAACTTTTGCCTAGGCTACCCTTTATTTTTGTTCGGGTATCCTACCCGGTTGACCCTATCTTTTGTGTAGCCCCCTTAGTGGGTTTCCTACCGGGTATTTTGCCCTTTTCTTTTTGGTCTTTGGCTTCTATGGGCTTTTTCTTTTTTTTTGTGTATTTATTTTTTGTTCACAATATTAGCGAAGCATGACTTTCTTTATGGTGAGGTAAAGCCTTATTTGGTGCTGTAGACCCCAAATCTTGCTCGGTCTCACAATAAATATCAGAAGACATCCTTTTCGAAGATGGATGAAGCCTAAGAAGCCACTAGGAGAGACTATTAGGCCCCATACTAGAATAAGAGGGATTTTTGGCACAAAAATAAGGATTTTCGCCTTTTAGGGTCGAGACCGCCGTCTCAAATTCGAGACCGCCGTCTTGCCTAGCGCAAGTGGCGAGACCACCGTCTCATTTGGCGAGACGGCCGTCTCACCACCCGCGAAAGGCGAGACTGGCGTCTCGCCATTCCTGCAAGGCGAGACGGCCGTCTGGAATGTCGAGACGGCCGTCTCGACCTTGTCAGACGAGACGGCCGTCTCGACCTGACAGGCGCAAATCCCTATAAATAGGGCCTCCCTTCCCCTCATTTCTCACAACTTTCTCACTCTCTCTGGTCACATCAATAGTTTCTCTCTCTAGAATCCCTCTGATGCATTTCCGGAGCTTCTGAGTGTCCTTAGAGTGTTTTTAGAGCGTTTTGAGAGGTTTCCGACGTCGTGTAGAGTGAAGGGCTGCCGCAAAGCACCCTATTTTAAAAGAATTAATAGAAAGCTAGCTTCGGAGGTTCCTACTTTCTCTCTCTATCTTTTATTGCATTGTTTAAATTACGCAATAGACATTAGGGTCATGTAGTCGTAATCTTTAAATTCCGCAAAATAAAAGGGCAAAAGCGTATTTTTCCGGTTTATTTATCAACAGAATAGCTGACCTATCATAGGGAACCCGAAAGGGGCGTAGTAAAGGAACTAACACTTCCTTTACGCGTAACTAACTCCCTTACCCAACTCTGGTTCTAATGACCAAAGGTGGTTTTTCAAAAACCAACGCCTTTTAAACTCCTTTTCCGATGTTTCCGGTAAAAACATCGGTGGCGACTCCAGAGAACCCTCAAAAACTAGCTCTTGGATTAGCCCGTTATCGGACAACCTAAAGGCGTTGTAACCACCAATAAAAAACGCGAAAATCAAGAGAGTCGAAAACCATCGCTTCGCTCCGACCGCCCTCGTTTTGACGGCGACGACAGATGGCGACTCCACTGGGGAAGCCTAGAGAGTTGATCCCATTTAGTGATGGGCCAGCTTAAAAATAAAACAAGAAAATACCGCTTTTACCCTACCTTTGTATTATAACATGTTTTACTGTTTGGCTTTAATAACTGTTGCTTGTTTATACTTACGCAATTGTTTGAAATACAAACTGTACACAAACCCTTGCACACCACAGTTCCCTCTATACCCGAGGACAAGTGAGAAATCCATAGGGAGTGGGTGGCAGGTACGGTTCGCTGTAGTGATGGCCTTGTGCCCACCGGTGTGATCGGAAACCACCACTCAAGGTGATAACCTTCCTCTTTTGGCACAAAGACTGACTATGGCCTCAGTGCTAAGCATGGTCGGAAGGCTGGAGAGTGGGGACCCTATAATGGGGGCACCTTGGGGGCCTTAGCCTTGGTGAGAACAGTTAGAACCTACCCTTGCTAATGCACTTTTCTGCAGGAAAACCCTACCTCGTGATTAAAACGACTTCTCGCCTTTTCGCGGATGATGAATTGTATGTACATTTGTTTGTTGCATTTGATTGCATAGCATAACCAAACAATAGATAAAAACAAAATTTTACAATAAACACCCTTATCTCGGACAATCTGCCTTTTAGCTAGTCTGGTTTCAGGTTCTTTGTAAGCTAAGTAGCCATGCAGTCCGGCAGAAGAGATAAGGGACGTTAACTATTCTTTCGAAATAAAACCATTTTATCTCGGACAGTCTACCTTTTAGCTAGTCTGGTTTCAGGTTCTTTGTAAGCTAAGTAGTCACGCAGTCCGACAGAAGAGATAAAAGGCCTAAAAAATAAATCCAAAATAAATAAAATAATAATAACAAAATCAAAACATTTATAAAGGATAATTTTGACAAAGTCGTATCATTCATATTGCATCATGTCATAAGTGGAAAAATCAAGAGAAAAAATAAATGCATAAAGTATGCATACGCATCATTTTAATAAATCCCTAAAAAATGGGTCTTAGAGGCGTTTTTTGGCATTTTAATAAATCCCTAAAGCTTGATTCTTCACCTTTTTCTCTTCGTTTTGATATGTTGTGCGTCCAAATCGGACATCTCAGTCAAAAGTTATACCACTTTGAACATCTATCTCCCTTTTGCACTGGTGCATGCATTAATTCATTCATTCTAAGGAATATCCATCTCATAAATCATTTGTTTTAAACAATAAAAATCTTTTTGCATTCTAGAAAGCGGCTGGTATTCTTCATGCCCTCATCCGCATAGAAAAAAAACACAAAATCCCAGACACTGTCATACATAATGTAGAAAATAAAACATGATAATGTTTAGGAAAAAACAAACACTTGCATACATGCATCCACCAAACTTCATCCTCATAACATGCATCTAATAATAGACAATCGAAGAAGTGGACATTCCTCAATACCATGAAAAGAGGATTAGGGCATTCACATGCATGGGAAGTCAAAAAGAAAATGCATAGAAATTTTTAACCCGCTTATGGTTTACTTTAGGCTTTCCGCTTTTAAAAATGTGCTTCGGAGCATTGCATTGAGGAATGTACACTGTCTAGATGAAACAAATAAAATTGTTTGTTTTCATCATCTCTTCAATCGTCTATTGCATTCATAAATTGCATTCACAAATTGCATTCATTCTCACTTTAATAAAAAGAAAGGATTAGTCTACGTGCTTTCCATGAATTGGAATAAGATGAAGAGCAAACCTTTGTCATCAAGTTCTCTCCAACGGTTGATCCGCCTAAAGAGGATAATAAGCCTCAACCGTTGGGTATCCGAGTTAATAAGGAAGAAGGGGCAAGGGTGTCGTTACATTTGTTCACCCCATACATTAAATAAGGTTGTACCATGGAGATACGCAAAAACACCGCCCATTAACAAGGATATCTCCAGCATAGCTGGCATTGGGGGCAAAATTAGAAGTAGAAGAATCTACTCTCCCGAAGAGCTACTAGACAATGCTCCCAAAAATAAAGGAAAAATAAAAATACCGAAGAGAAACATAATCCAAAGAGGAAATTGAGTAGAATTTGGATTCACGATGCTGAGGCAATTCTTTCAACACTCCACCAAAGAGACAAACTCACGGTAGGCGATAAGCTGGTCACGGTTCGAGCTAAAAACGACATTCGGATCAGTAAGTCGTCTGCCCTACCTTGAATGGATGCGGCTGAAGAGGACCTTTGAAATATCTTTTGCCAATATGAAAAGACTTCCCCAACAATATGAAGGTGACCCACATGATAAGAAAATATGGATGACGCCCAAACCATGGGCTCATTGGAAACTCTCAAGGAATAAGGGAGCCACTAGATTTTAAAGACAATCCTTTGAAGCATTACCCTACAAAGGATCAAGAGAAAAGGGAAGTCTCCCCTCCACACCTTGAATCAGATTTTCCCATATAGGGGGGTTCAAGCATCAAAAGCGACTTTAGTCATTAGGTGTTCTCCTTCTGATTCTTAGGGTTTGTAAATCCAATGACTATTAGAGATTACTCCTCGGGGCTAGCCCGACCCCCGAGCATTGTAGGACACACATTTCCCTATTAATTACAAAGAATGTCATTCTTACTATCTACTTCTCTTCTTGCTATTAATGTCTAAACCTCATTAATGACCATGTTTAAGCAAATGTTTTCAAAAGTGCGTCAAAGTAATCAAAATGCGTCATTGACCAAAATAAAAGTCAAATCCATCACCACTGATTGACTAGAAACACAAAATAAAGTTTTACCTCGTCATAAATAAAGCCGTGTTTCGCCAATGTTGTGCAAAAAGAAAACAAAAATCAAAAGAAGCCCATAAAAGCTAAAGGCCAAAAAGAGAGGGCAAGATACCCGGTAGGAAACCCACAAAGGGGGCTACGCAAAAGTTAGGGTAAACCCGCTAGGAAACCTGAACAACCATAAAGGGTAGCCTAGGCAAAAATTAGGGTTACAAAATAAAGTCCGCTAGGTTTCCAAAGCAAGAAAAAAGAAACCTAGACAAAAGTTAGGACAAAACAAAACACAACATCCTAACCTGAAAACCCAAAGGGTAGACTAGGGAAGTCAATCAGGCATAACAAGCGCCATACAATAAGACGTCATTCCATAAACGAAACGTTTTCCTAAACTAGCCTAAACACTCTAACCAACCGTGGCTAGCCGTGCTTACAAAAACCATTTTTGTCAAAATAAAACAATTCTAAAACACAAGCCTTTGAATTAAATATCCTCTTCTTTCTCTTCTCTTGACCCTTACCACTACGACATTCTAGTAAGTAGTAGGGAAATGTGGAGATAGTAATCAATCGGAGGATTGACATCCCCAAGGAAAGGGAGGGGAGCACTGACATGGCAAGTCGCTCTACACAATCATTCTTCGGTCATGAAAAATCGAGACGACAAAATTGGTACAGCCTATCATGTCGACAAAGCACATAACGTCAGAACCTCATCAGAAGTAAAAGTACATTGGTTAATCCTTTTGAAAAATTAATTGAAATAGTATTATAGGATGCATATCACAAACATCACATGCATATGATAAGCTCCTATCTCTCAAAAAAAGAAGAGAAAGAAAAAATGACAATAAAAAGAATAATGCCTGCTAGGAGATTTTTAGGCAAAAGTTAGGGTAGCCTGCTAGATCAAAAACCCGCAAAGGACGGTCTAGGAAAAAGTTAGGGCATTCATAAAAAAGGAAAAAAGCCCGCTAAGATATCCTAGGCAAAAATTAAGGCAATCCGCTAGACTGAAAACCCCAAAAAGGGCGGTCTAGGCAAAAGATAGGGCTAAACCAAAAAATGAATAAAAGAGAGGGGCCCTTCATCATAAGCATAAAAAGTCCAGCAGGAGAATGCCAATCACTTTTCCAGATGCATCAATCAAAAAGAATAGATTGCATTTAGGGCATCCACACACAAGTAGTCGCACAAAACGACTTTGTCAATGTCAAAAATGAAAGAAATAAAAATTACTTCAGACAAATAACAAAAAACGAAAAGCATTCATGCATATAAGGAGACTAGCTCCATGTTTGTGATTGAAAACAGGATCACTGAGACTGAGTCTCCAAATAATGCCCTCAAGAAAACGGAGCAAGTCGTCAATCAAGCGACTCAGCAGAATAAGAGCTTCTGAAAATCAAGAGCTCCAGCTACCATCCTTCTACCCAGAAAAGAAGGCACAAGAAAATAATAATTCTTCAAACATTGCTCTCCCTCAAGAAAAAAGAGCGAGTTGTCATAAGAATCTTCTAGAAGCCAGAGCTCCAATCATCACCCAATAAAAGAAGGCACATCATAAAAAAAAAGCCGACGGAAAAGCTTAGTCATCCCCAAGAGGATCCCTTCCTACTCCGAAGGCAAAACAAAAACACTCCTCACGGCTCAGCATTACCACTACATGAGTCATCAAGCACACTCACCCAAAGTCTCCTCCACGTTCCCCAATGGAGAATAAAGGCTTCAAGAAGCCCATCATCATCAACAATCAAAAGAGTCCAATCTCCATACCAACAAGGGCTCAACAAAAAAAGGAAAAAAAGAAGAAAACTCTTGCATCCCCAGAGGATGTCCAAAAGAAAAGGCCGAATAAAAATCCTCAAGTGGATCTCCAAAAAAGTCTACAAAAAAGAATCAGAAATTCCCATCCTCTGGTGGAATAAGAGCTTCACAAATATAGCTCACATCAACATCAATCAAGGAGCCAAGACTCCATTCCTAGAAAAGAAAAATCAGATCCCCAAGAAGTCAACTAATTCCCTGGTGGATCACTAAAGAAATAAAACGTCATCCCTAGTGGACCCCCCCCCCAAAAAAAAGGGGAAAAAGCCAGCGTAATAAAAAGAGACTAAAAAGTAAAAAGGCTTACGCATTATCCCCATAAAAAAGCCAGATTTCAAAATTGCGATAAAAAAGAGATAAATCGCGTAAAAAAGGCGAAATCAATCCTAACTTTTAGGCAATCAATAAAATCCCTAAGTGGGTCACTGTAGAAAAGGGAAAATCAACGAAAAAGAAAGAATCGGAAATCCCAATGAAACAAGAGTATCGGCGAAGCCATCTCATACCAACAACATCCAACAAGGAGTCAAAACTTCATTCCGTCAAAGGCGAAATCAAAATTAGATCCCCGGGAAGGCAACCAATTCCCCGGTGGATCAATCAAAAAGAAAGATCATCCTAATGAGCCTACTGCAAAGGCAAAACTTCATATTCATCCTCAGAATGTCATTTTCCTATGCATAGGCAAGACCTAGCAAGCAAGCAAGAGCCAGTATCCCCATATCAGCCTAGTCAAAGGCAAAACAAATGAAACCAAAAGTCTTCACTTCCGATGAAGCGTCTGCCTACTCAGAGGCATTACCAGAAACTGAATAGGATATCCGCCTACTCAAGAGGCGTCACTCAGATCAACAAATCCCCAGAGGATTCCTGCCTACCTAAGAGGCACTCATCAAAAATCCCCGACAACCAGCAAAGTCGGATGACCACTATCAAAAGGATCAAAATAAAGAATCCCCAGCAAACCAACAGAGCTGGATGAACACCAACAAAATCCCCGGCGCAGACCAGACGAACAAATCAACGACGAGAGAACACATCTCCACAACGGCGCATGAGCGATTGAGCAGTAAGTCACCACCACCACCAGTCCTACGCAGTGGATTGTACCAGCCTGATAGGGGGTTCATACCTATCAACCAGCACACAAGGAGTGTCTGACCGGCGCATGGACCACCTGAACAGTAAGCTACCACTACGACCAGTCCTACACAGTGGATTGTACCAGCCTGATAGGGGGTTTATACCTATCAACCTGCGCACGCGGTGCGCCTGATCTGCGCTCGAGCCGGATCAGTAAGTCGCAACTACCAGCCTGATGGGGGGTTCATACCCATCCAGTTCGACACACAGCGGACTGCAACTACCAACCTGATGGGGGGTTTATACCCATCAACCGAAGGATCGACTACCGTTAGAAGGAGTATCCTGAGGTTCTACCACGTGTCCACCGAAGGGATTGGCTACCGTCAGAAGGAGTATCCCGGAAGTGCACGAACACAAGTTTCCCCAGAAGATCAACCACCGCAAGACGGAACATCCGAAGGGTAACCGGGCAAGAGGGTCAACTCCTTTACCTTCCTGTCGATCTATCTGGCACAACAAGCCAACAGCCGACTAGTCAGGTAAAGGGGGGGCAACTGTAGACCCCAAATCTTGCCCGGTCTCACAATAAAGATCAGAAGACCTCCTTTTCGAAGATGGACGAAGCCTAAGAAGCCACTAGGAGAGACTATTAGGCCCCATACTAGGATAGGAGGGATTTTTGGCACAAAAATACGGATTTTCGCCTTTTAGGGTCGAGACCGCCGTCTCAAAATCGAGATCGCCGTCTCGCCTAGCGCAAGTGGCGAGACCGCCGTCTCGTTTGGCGAGACCGCCGTCTTGCCATTCCTGCAAGGCGAGACGACCGTTTGGAATGTCGAGACGGCCGTCTTGACCTTATCAGACGAGACGGTCGTCTCGACCTGACAAGCGCGAATCCCTATAAATACGGCCTCCCTTCCCCTCATTTCTCACAGCTTTCTCACTCTCTCTCTGGTCACATCAATAGTTTCTCTCTCTAGAATCCCTCCGACGCATTTCCAGAGCTTCTAAGTGTCTTTAAAGTGTTTTTAGAGCGTTTTGAGAGGTTTCCGACGCCATGTAGAGTGAAGGGTTGCCACAAAGCACCCTATTTTAAAATAATTAATAGAAAGTTAGCTTCAGAGGTTCCTACTTTCTCTCTCTATCTTTTATCGGATTGTTTAAATTACGCAATACACATTAGGGCCATCTAGTCGTAATCTTTAAATTCCGCAAAATAAAAGGGCAAAAGCGTATTTTTCTGGTTTATTTATCAACAGAATAGTTGGCCTATCATAGGGAACCCGAAAGGGGCGTAGTAAAGGAACTAACACTTCCTTTACGCGTAACTAACTCCCTTACCCAACTCTGGTTCTAATGACCAAAGTTGGTTTTTCGAAAACCAACGCCTTTTAAACTCCTTTTCCGATGTTTCCGGTAAAAACATCGGTGGCGACTCCAGAGAACCCTCAAAAACTAGCTCTTGGATTAGCCCGGTGATCGGACAATCCAAGAGCACCCTTTCGAAAACCTCGCCCCTAGGTTCAGCCCGGTTATCGGACAACCTAAAGGCGTTGTAACCACCAATAAAAAACGCAAAAATCAAGAGAGTCGGAAACCATCGCATCGCTCCGATCGCCCTCGTTTTGACGGCGGCGACAGGTGCTTCTAATAAACTAGCTTGACTGTAATGGAAATGGTGAATTGTGGTTATTTGGATGCGCTTTTTATTCTTCTTTTTCTTTTTCCGTTTACCTAGGCAATGTTATTGTGAGGTCTAGTCACGAAATAGCAAGAAGAGAAGCAGATAGTAAGAAGTATTCTTTATTAATTAATAAGGGAATATGTGCCCTAAAATGCCCGGGGGTCGGGCTAGCCCCAGGGGATAATCTCTAACAATCATGGGGTTTACATCCCTTAAATGAAGAAAAAGATCTCCTAATGATTAGGGTAGCTCTTGACGCTTGCACTCCTCCACTTCGGAAAATTTGCTTGAGTGTGCGGAGGGGAGACTTCCCCTTTCCTCTTTCTGCTCGGCCCTTAGTAGGGTCATATCCTAGGCCAAGCTTGAAAGGATTATCTTGGAATTCTGGGGGTTCCCTCATGCCTTGGGAATCTTCCCCCAGTCCTTGGCCAGGATGGTAGCCATGCTTCATCATCATGCGGGCTACCTTTGTGTTTTTGGGAAGTCGCTCTATGTTGGCAATTTTGAACGCTTGAAAAGATGTTTCAAGGGCCTCTTCAGCCGCATCCACATAAGGTTAGGCGGACAGTCCACTGATCAGGATATCATCTTCTGCTTGGACCATGACCAGTTTGTCATCCACTATGAATTTGACTTTCTGGTGGAGTGTTGAAGGTACTGCCTTAGCATCATGGATCCAAGGCCTGCCGAGGAGACAACTGTATGATGGAGTAATATCCATTACATGAAAGTCGACGTTGAAGACGGTGGGTCCAACTTGAATTGGCAATTTAACTTCTCCCACTACTTCTCGCTTTGATCCATCGAAGGCTTGAACGATAGTGCTGCTTGGGCGCAGACGGGTTCCTTGGATAGTCAACTTGTCCAGTGTTCACTTGGGCATCACGTTCAAAGATGACCCATTAACCAAAAAAACTTTGGCGATGAGGTACTCCTTGCACTTGATTGAAATGTGCAAGGGCTTGTTGTGGTTTGACCCCTCGAGGGGGAGCTCTTCCTCTGTGAAGATGAGGTGATCGCTTGCCATAATGTGACCGACGATCCTCTCAACCTTTTCTTGGGATATGGAGTGAGATACATGCACTTCGCTCAAGACCTTCAGCAGGGCGTTTATGTGCGGTTCTGAGCTCATCATTAGAGATAACAATGTTATCTTTGCAGGTGTGTGATTGAGCTGGTCTATAATGGAATACTCGCTTTGCCTTATAAACTGGAGTAATTCCTCTGTCTCCTCCTTGGATTCCTTATTTTCTTTTTCTTCGGTCTTTTTATTTTTTCCTTTATTTTTGGGGACATCTTGTGAGTCCTTGGGGGAGTAGACTCTTCCACTTCTAGTCATGCCCCCAATGCCGGCTATATTCGAGATATCCTCTTTTATTGGTGAAGATTCTTCATATCTCCATGGTACAACTTTATTCGATTCGTAGGGGAAAGGACGTGGCATAAATAGTCGCACTGGTGTCCTTGCCCCCTCTTCCTTATTTTTGAGGACCAACGGTCGAGGCTTATTTTCCTCTTGCAATGAATCAACCGTTGGGGCAAACTTGATTAGGAGTGGCTTTCTCTCCATTCTTCTGATTTGGAAGATGTGTTAGTTAATCCTTCCTTTTTATTATCTTATTTATTACGAGTGAAGGAGGGGAAATTAAATATGCAGATGAATGATATGCATGCAAGTAGACAATTGTTGAATAAAGAAAAAATTCATTTATCCGTTAGAAGGTGTACATTCCCCTACTCCATACTACGAAGCAACTTTTGACAGAAACAGAAAATCCTAAAGAAACCCACAGGCGGGTCTTGATCTCTATGTAATTCCCTTTCGGCTTCCCGGACGTGACGAGCAAGTGCTTCACTTTTCTTCTGGACCGCCTGGCTCATATCTTTGCTATACTTTTGAGCCTCTTTGATCTTCGCCTCCTGATGGACGATCAAGGCTTGCAGTTCATCGAGTTTTTCAAGGGCCCGGTCCTTTTCTTGTAGTACTTGGTCATACTGAGCTAGCCCGTCTCTTTCTTTGCAGCGTAGCTCAACGAGACTTTTGTTGAGTCTCCGATTGGCCTCTCGCTCTTGGCGTATTTCTAACCGAGTCTTGGTGAGTTCTTGCAACAACTCCTTGATCGTCTGAGTCTGTTTTGCTTATTCGGCCTCAAGGCGTGCTGATTTGGAGGTTATTTCTTGAAGTTGACTATCCGAGCTGGTTCTAGCGGCTTTGGATGCTCGGATAGCTTGCTCATTAGAGTCAGCACACTGGTCCTTGAGGCGTTCTATTTCATGATCCTTTTTCTTGCATTTCCTTTGCAGACCATCTATGGTGAGGATAGATTCTTGCTCTCTTTCTTCAAGGGCCATCATCTGGGCTCCCATGATTTCTATCCTTTGGGTCAAGGCATCGACTTGAGCTTGTAGCTCTTCACTATTGGCGCTTGTAACGAGTGAGGTGGATGGTTGAGACATCCCTCTTCTTTTTCTCCACACCTCATAGTCACTGGAGACAGCCACTCGAGCTTTTCCTAGCTCTCAGTCTCCCATAAAGACTAGTTTCTCCCATGCTTTTCTCACGACTAGTGAGTTGGCGATTGTGCATGGGTCTCCGAAGAAACACAGTCCTCCGAGTTCCCCTCGAGAAATT
Organism: Sphenostylis stenocarpa; assembly: GCA_963425845.1. Lineage (NCBI taxonomy): Eukaryota > Viridiplantae > Streptophyta > Magnoliopsida > Fabales > Fabaceae > Sphenostylis > Sphenostylis stenocarpa. The sequence goes on from OY731403.1 coordinate 70,036,181, forward strand.
GTAGTTTGAGTCCTCATGAGTTGCCTCATAGCTACTCTAGGTGAATAGGCTATGCAACCCCTGAGTCCTATCAAGGGTACGTTTAGATAGTCTCCACATCTGATGAGGACTGGACTGAGTCAGAACCAAGGGCAGACCCAGGATAAATTGTTGGCGTCCCATTGTTCCAACTCGTCCTTCCATTCCGAGGTTAAGCATCGTTGGAGAGGGATTTTGGAGAAGCTCCTCGAAGGGTTGGGGAACATCCCCATGTGACTAGAGGCGTAAAAATGTGTAATGCCCCACACAAAGAGCAGTGAAGAGTAGCAACGAAGTGTTTTTCCTTGCTTCTGGCAACAAAATTCCACCGAGAGCAAGGTGTCGGCAAGAATTGCAGGCAAGGGACTCTTCGAGTTCACGTCCCAGGCGAAGAAGGCGTCCATGACGGCTTGATCCACTGTATCGAGGTGGAAGGGAAACAAGATCGTTCCGAAAATGATTAAGGCCAGGGTTTTGTTAAAAGTGACCCATTCTGTCCTTTCACCCAAATCAGACAGATGGTCTTCTAACATTGAGAATTTCCAACCCTGCATGTTCCCTTTTCCTATCAGGGTAGTCTGTTGGAATGGTAGTTGAATGATGGCAGCGACTTGTGCTGCAGGAGTATATGCCCCGTGCCGGATATGGACCCCGGCTGATTTGGGCCATTTCAGCATAATTTCGTACTCCTCCAAGGTGGGTACCATGTCGAACTGAGGAAATTCAAAGCTGCGCAGACTAGAGTTCCAGAAGTGAACTAGTTCCCTGATGAACACTTGATCGACACAGATTTTCAGAAGGTCGAGAATCCTTCCATAGGATTTTTCAAAGTCGGAGTGGACCTCTGGTCGCATTACCGTGCAAAGCCGTTCCAATTTCTCAGTATGGTATCGGGGAATGTCCACCTTCTTCAATTGTCTACTAGTCCCCTCCATTTTCTAAAACCAAAATGCATGTTTTATGAAAATGATGCTTATTGAATGAATGTGAGTGTTTATTTTTCTATTTATCATGTTTTGTTTCTTCATGATGTATGGTATTTGCGTTTATATTTTTTTGAAAAATACACTACCTATATGAATGATTTATGAGTGTAATATTTTTGAACAAGGTCCCATTTTTTGTTTTGGAATTGGATTTTTTATTTGATTTTTATTATTTTTATTTTATAGCCTTTTATCTCTTCTGTTGGACTGCGTGGCTACTTAGCTTACAAAGAACCTGGAACCAGGCTAGCTAAAAGGCAGACTGTCCGAGATAAAAAAATGGCTTTATGCGAAAGAATAGTTAGCGTCCCTTATCTCTTCTGTCGGACTACGTGGCTACTTAGCTTACAAAGAACCTGAAACCAGGCTAGCTAAAAGGCAGACTGTCCGAGATAAGGGTGTTTATTGCAAAAAAAAAATTTTGTGATTTTTTTGTTGTTTGATTATGCTATGCAACAAACAAATGCAACAAACAAATGTGCACACAATTCGATCATCCGCGAACAGGCGAGAAGTCGTTTTAATCACGAGGTAGGGTTTTCCTGCAGAAAAGTGCTTTGGCGAAGGTAGGTTCTAACTGTTCTCACCAAGGCTAAGGCCCCCAAGGTGCCCCCATTATAGGGTCCCCACTCTCCAGCCTTTCGACCATGCTTAGCACTAAGGCCATAGTTAGTCTTTGTGCTAAAAGAGGAAGGTTATCACCTTGAGTGGTGGTTTCCAATCACACTAGTGGGTACAAGGCCATCACTACAGCGAACCGTACCTTTCACCCACTCCCTATGGATTTCTCACTTGCCTCTGGGTATAGAGGGAACTGTAGTGTGCAAGGGTTTGTGTACAGTTTGTATTTCAAACAATTGTGTAAGTATAAACAGACGACAGTTATTAAAACCAAAGATTAAAGCATGTTATAGTACAAGGTAGGGTAAAAGCATAATTTTCTTGGTTTATTATTTTAAGCTGGCCCATCACTAAATGGGATCAACTCTCTAGGCTTCCCAGCGGAGTCGCCATCTGTCGCCGTTGTCAAAATGAGGCGGTCGGAGCGACGCGATGGTTCTCACTTTCTAATTTTCGCGTTTTTATTGGTGTGGTTACAACGCCTTTAGGTTGTCCGATAACCGGGCTGAACCTAGGGGCGAGGTTTTCGAAAAGGCGCTCTTGGATTGTCCGATAACCGGGCTAACCCAAGAACTAAATTTGAAGGGTTCTTTTGGAGTCGCCACCGATGTTTTTACCGGAAACATCGGAAAAGGGGTGAAAAGGCGTTGGTTTTCGAAAAACCAACTTTGGTCATTAGAACCAGAGTTGGGTAAGGGAGTTAGTTACATGTAAGGGAAGTGTTAGTTCCCTTACGACGCCCCTTTCGGGTTCCCTATGATAGGCCAGCTATTTTGAATAAGTAAACCGGTGAAAATACGCTTTTACCCTTTATTTGTGGAATTTAGAGTTATGACTACATGACCCTAATATCTACTGCATAATTTAAAGATAAAGCAGTAAAGAGAGAGAAAGAATGTAGAAACCTCTGATGCAAGCTTTCTATTAATTTCTTGACAATTTGGGTGCTTTTTGGCAACCCTTCACTCTCTATAGCGCCGGAAACCTCTCAAAAACGCTATAAAAACTCTTAGAGACTCTCAAAAAACTCGGGAAATGCTTCGGAGGGGTTCTAGGAAGAGAATTTTATGAACTGACAAGAGATAGAATGGCACAACTATTTATAGGGATTCACGCCTGTCAGGTCGAGACGGCCGTCTCGCCTTGTAGAAATGGCAAGACGGCGGTCTCGCCAAACGAGATGGTGGTCTCGCCACTTTCGCAAGGTGAGACGACGGTCCCGAATACGAGACGGCGGTCTCGACCCAAAAAGGCGAGAATGCTTATTTACATGCCGAAAATCCCTCCTATCCTAGTATGGGGCCTAATAGTCTATCCTAGTGGCTTCTTAGGGTTCATCCATCTTCGAATAGAAGGTCTTCTGGTCTTTATTATGAGGCCGGGCAAGATTTGGGGTCTACATCTATCAATCTCCCCCTCATTGCTTTCAGAACGTATGTTACTGCATCTTCTTGTGTGGATTCTATGTCCTCGAGCCACCAACCATGCACAATGTTCTTCCGCTGACCTTTGCATCATCCATGCTATCATGAACAATGAGCCAATTGATTGGCCCAGCCTTGTCACTTTGACAATGCTCAAGGAGAAGCGTCACCCGACCTTCAAGATTCCTTATGCTCTTCTCATCTCCAGGATTCTTGAATACAAAGGTGTAAATGTTGAAGAGGAACAACGGGGTTGGACATTAAATTCTAACAGAATGCTTGAAAGCACGCTTACTCAGCTGCAGATGGTGAATGTAAATGGAGTTTACGTTCATAAAGATGATGCCCCTCACATGGCTGACGTTGCTCAAGATTCTGATGATGAGGACATGCCTACTGTTGATGTTCCTGCTGCTGCAATGTCATTTGCTCCTCACTCTACATCTTGTCCTCCCATTGAGGACATGTTGTTCGATATGAATCAGAGAATGAAAGAATTCTTTTCTATATCTCAAGAACGACATCAAGAAATTATAAAACAAATTTCGGATGTGGACGAATGTGTATGTAATCTAAAAGATAGATTTGATGCACAATTTAACAGTGATGAGAGTGAAGAGTTTTAATTCTTTTATCTAGTTTGTACTACATTGAATCATTGAATAAAATTCTGTGTTTGCATTATTTAAGGGGGAGTTGTTTACTTTTCTATTTAATGCACATGTTGAGGGGGAGATTTTATTTCTTTTGAAAATAGTCAAAATAGGGGGAGAAAATATTTTAAAGCCTGATATGTTTAACAATCATAATGTTGCCTAGTATGTTTAATAGTTTTGTTAGTTGTGACAGTAAAAACAGGTTATTATAAAGGGCTTTAAAGCAAATTTTGATCATTATCAAAAAGGGGGAGATTGTTGAACATATAAAGATATGAAGCTTAAAGATTTTGATGATGATTCAAGAATAGAGGACTTGAAGAATTATAATCTTCTGTATTTACTTGTAATAACTCTGTTTTATCTTTTTGAGTCTGTAAAATTAGAGTTCAAGATAGCCAGCATATAGGCCATCCTCTGAAAGTTCATTTTTATCAAAACAACTCTGTAATAATCAATTTTCACTCAGGATAATCAATTATCATGCTTTGAAACCTGTTTTATGAAAACCTTGCTGGAATAATCGATTATCTGGGTTGATAATCGATTATCCCAGTTTTAAAGTTCTGGAATAATCGATTATCAAGCCAGATAATCGATTATCCTGGTCCAAAACTTCTCCTCTGCAAAAATGGTTCTGTAATAATCTATTATCACTCAAGATAATCGATTATCTACGTTTGTTATGAGTTTTGAATTTCAAATTTGGACCAATTTACGAAAACCCTTTTCCCAATACTTCAAGTTTTGAAAATCATTATTTCCCAGACTCTATTCTCTCTACTTAAGGTTCTCTAAGGCTCTCTGCAATATAACAATCCTTTTTCATACAAAAGTTAAGAGTTGTGATTGCTAGAGAACTTTGTGTAGGGAAGAAAAAGGGGATTTTGAAAACCTAGTGTGGGCTAGAAGCGATAAGAATCACTGAGTGGATTTCTTAGTGGATTGTGTGTTGTGCCGATTACTAGGCCTCGAAGGTCCCTGGGCATGCTTACTAGGCTCCATGTTAGAATAGGAAAGTTTTATGTACACAAATATAAGAGAATTTTGCCCAGAAGCACGAGATGGCTGTCCCATTTGGCCAAACGGCCGTCTCGCCATTTATGAGGTGAGACCGCCATCTCGCCACTTGGCGAGACGGCCGTCTCAACCTTAAAGTGGCGAGACGGTCGTCCCAGACTGACAGACACAAATTTCTATAAATAGGGCCTCCGTTTCAGGGAGAGGGGAGACGAAAAAAACCAGAAATTATATAGTTCTTACTCCAATACTCTATATGCTTGCTTTTCTTACTTTGAAAGTCCAATTCTAGCTCGTCTAAGTAGTTTCGGTAGTTTCCGGTCCAAGAGAGGAGTGTCCGTGTAGAGAGCGGGGAATCGCCAAAAGGCACCCCTTGCAAATTTATAAAAGCTTGCTTCGAAGGCTCCTAAACCTCGTATTCTCTTTTATCGCTTTTGTTAATTACTCTCTTTGTGCATTAGTTATTAGGGCCATGTAGTCAATTATTTAAATTTCGCAATGAATAAATAAGGGTAAAAGCATAAATTTAATGTTCTTATTTTAACAATAAACAGACCATCATAGGGAACCCGAAAGGGGCGTTGTGGGGAAGCTAATACCTTCCCTGCACGTAACTTACTCCCTTACATAACTCTGGTTGTAATGACCAAAGTTGGTTTTTCTTAACACCATCACCTTCTTTTTTCCTTTTCCAATGTTTTTGGTTAAAATATTGGTGGCGACTCCAGGACCTATTTATGAAAACCTCACCCTTAGAATAGTTCGGTTATTGGACATCCTAAGGGTGATGACCACACTTTTAAAACGCGAGTCGAATTGAAAAGGCCATCGCATCGCTCCGACCGCCTCTTTTGACGGCGATGACAGATGGCGACTCCACTGGAGAAGCTAGAAAGTTGATCCCATTTAGTGATGGACTAGTTTAATCAATAAGAACTCAAAATTGTGCTTTTTCCCTTCCTTGCTTTTATAACATGATTTATTGTTTGGCTTTAATAACTGTTGTATGCTTACTTTATGCAATTGTTTGAAATAACAACTGTACACAAACCCTTACACACAACAATCCCTCTATACCCAAGGGCAAGAGAGAATACACATAGGGAGTGGGTGGCAGGTATGGTTGGCCGTTGTAATAACCTTAGTGCAAACAAGTCATTGTCAGAAACCACCACTCAAGGTGGTAACCCTTTGTTTTCTGGTCCGAGAACGTCGACACGGAGATCCATGCATGGTTTAAAGACTAGGAGACAGAGGGGACCCTATAATGGGGGCACCTTGGGGGCCTGGCCTTGGTGAGAATAGTTAGAACCTACCTTTGCCAATGCACTTTTCTGCAAGATACCCCTACCTCGTGATAAAACTCTATTCGCGGATGAGTGAATTGTTTGTGCATTCGTTTGTGCATTTGTTTGTTACATAGCATAATCATACAGTAATAAATAAAATCCCAAAAACCTTTTCATAACAAACACCCTTATCTCGGACAATTCACATTTTAGCTATCCTGGTTTCAAGTTCTTTGTAAGATAACTAGCCACGTGGACCGAAAAAAGAGATAAGGGGATCTAAAACCATTATTTCTCAATAAACGCTTTTATCTCAGACAGTTCACATTTTAGATAGTTTGGCTTCAGGTTCTTTATAAGCTAAGTAGCCACGTGGACCGACAGAAGAGATAAGGGATTATAAATAAAATATGTCAAATGTCGCCGCCATCAAAAGAGGCGGTCGGAGCGACGCGATGGTTTCTGACTTCGACTCACGTTTTTAAAGTGATGTTACAACGCCTTTAGGTTGTCTGATAACCGAGATGGACCTAAAGGCGAGGTTTTTGAAAAAGGGTTATGGAGTCGCCACCAATGTTTTATCCGAAAACATTGGAAAAGGAAGAAAAAGAAGGCGTTTGTTTAAAGAACCAACTTTGGCCATTATAACCAGAGTTGGGTAAGGGAGTTAGTTACATGTAGGGAAGGTATTAGCTTCCCTACGACACCCCTTTCGGGTTCTCGATGATGGACTGTTTATTTCATAAATATAAACTCTAAAATTACATTTTTACCCTTTATTTATTTGTGGAATTTAACATGTTGACTACATGGCCGTAACAGCTAATGCACAGATAGATATAATAAAAAAGCGGTAAAAGAAGAGAGAAAGTATAGGAACCTTCGAAGCAAGCTTTCGTATTCAATATTCTTAGTAAAGGATGCTTTTTGGCAATCCCATGCTCTACAATGTTGGCTGCTCTTCCTCGCAACACTATAGAATATTCTCTAAGAATACTAATAAACTCCGAAAATGATTCGGAGGGATACTAGGAGAAGAATTTGAGAAAGTTGTAGAAGGGAAAGTTGAAGAATGTTGTGAAAAGGATGAGGTCGCGCCCCCTTTTTATAGGAATTCGCACCTGTCAGGTCAGGACCGCCGTCTCACCAAACGGGACAGCGGTCTCGCCCTTGACAAATGGCGAGAAGGCTGTCTCGCCAAATGAGACGGCAGTTGGTGAATGGCGAGAAGGCTGTCTTGCCAAATGGGATAGCGTTCTTGCCATTGGTGAGTGGCGAGACGGCCGTCTCGCCATTTGCCGATGGCGAGACGGTGGTCTCACCAAAAGAGACGGCGGTCTCGGCCTTATAGGTGGACTTTCTTATTTTTCCCGTACAAAAAACCTTCCTACTCTAATATGGGGCCTATTGGTCTATCCTAGGGACCTTTTAGGCCTTGCCCATCTTTGAATCGGAAGTCTTTTGCTCTTTATTTTGAGGCCGGTCAATATTTGGGGTCTACAGTTGCCCTCCCTTCACCTGACTAGCCGACTGTTGGCTCGACATGCCAAAAAGATCGGCTGGAGGGTGAAGGAGTTAACCCTCTTGCCCGGCTGTCCTTCGGATGCTCCATCTTGCGGTAGCCGACCCTCTAGATGAAAATTGTGTGTGTGCTCCTCCGGGATGCTCCTTCATGCGGTAGCCGACCCCTTTGGCTGACATGTGGTAGAACCTTAGGATGCTCCTTCTTGCGGTAGCCGACCCCTCGGTTGATGAGTATGAACCCCCATCCAGTTGGTAGCGTTTGCAGTCCACCATTGTAGGACTGGATGAGTATGAACCCCTCATCAGGCTAGTGGAGTTTGCAGTCCACCATTGTAGGATTGGATGAGTATAAACCCCTTATCTGGCTGGTAGAGTTTGTAGTCCACCATTGTAGGACTGGTTGCAACTTACTGCTCTGGCTCATGTGCAGGTTGATGGGTATGAACCCCCCATCTGGCTGGTGCAGTCCACTTCGTAGGACTGGTGGTGGCGACGACTTACTACTCTAGCTCATGCGCCGGATTCCATGGGGAATAACTTTTGGTAAATGTCTTTGATTTTTCTGATAGGGTCTTCCGGTGTGTCGGGGATTCTTTGATATTTGGCTTTTCTGATAGCCATCCAGCTTGTTGATTGCTGGGGATTCTTTGTTTTGATCCTTTGGTATTGGTCATCTGACTTTGCTGCTTGTCGAGGAATCTTTGATTTCTGGCTTTTCCTGATAGTCATCCAGCTTGTTGATTGTTGGGGATTTTTGGTGAACGCTTATGAGTACGTGGGCGTTTTTCCGGTTTGCCTTTTCCTCTTTGTTAGGAAGATAGTGATTGATATTTTTGCATTTAATCTTGCCTTTTTCCGCAGTTTATCTTTTTTCTCGTGATTTGGATTTTGGATTTTTCGGATTGTGCGTAAGCCCTTTTACTTTTTAGTATCTTTTGTTACGATGGCTTTTTCGGAAAAAGAATAAAGGCAAACAAATTTATCAAAAGATTTTTTTTATATATGATAAAATTTGTACAATGATTATGCTAATACAAAGATATCCCTAAGACGGCGGCAGACTCAACTGCGAGCCTGGAGACGGGCCAAGAGGAGGGAACTGCCTAAACATATGCCTCTGGAACTCCTCCTGACTCCGGATCATGTCGAGCTGATGCTAGCAGATCATGTGCAGGTCTTACATCATCCCCTGCTATCCCTGGCTGATGGTCTCCATCCATGTCTCGAAGACGTCTTGCCTTAGGGACATCTGGTCCAACTACTGGTGGATGTCCTCCATATGACGGTGGATGCCAGAAAAGTCATCCCCGTACTGCTGCTGCTGCTCAAACTCTGGGGGCATCGGGATCTCTTGCGCCCCCTCCAAATCCTGGATATCTAAGGTCATGGCGAGTGCAGGGTGAAGGACCACCTGGGACCCTTGCATGATAAGCATCCCCATGCTGACAAGCACGAATCCGCTTATGTACTCGGGTCGGAGAGTGGAGGAAATGTCCTCCCTGTTGGGGCACCCCCATCTCTCGGCCAACGGGGTGACGAGAGGACCCATGAGGATGGTTGTGATGGGGCAACTTCCAAAGTCCTTGAGAGCTCTCAGAAAAAATTAGTCGGGGTTACCCCAACGTCCGTAAAGCATGCAGTGCAACACGAAAAGGTCGGACTGGGTAATCTGAAAGTGATACTAGCAAAGATCTCAGTGATTTGATGAAGTCAAAGATAAAGTCAAAGGTCAACTCTGCAACAGTCAAACAAGTCACTCAGAAGAATGGAGCTGAAGACTTAGTGTGTCTTATCAGAAAGCTTAGGTAAAACCACTTTACCTTTTCCACTGCATGAAGCTCCTTCACTCAATTTTCAAAATGCCTCAAAATTAGTTTTAAACAAATCAAACAAAAGCATTTTGACAAAGAACTTTCTTAACAATGTTTTTAACTGATATAGTTTTAAACGACAGTATTTTAATCGATACAAACTTCTTTTAATCGATTAAAACCCTTATGACCGATTAGAATTCGAATATGACAGGTCAGAATGAAATATAATCGATCAGACTTTAAAAATGAGCGTTCAGATTTATTTTAATCGATTAAAACACGTTTTAATCGATTAAAACCACTTTGGAAGTCAGGATGATCGATCAGAATGAAATTATGACCGATCAGAGTTGGTTATGATCGATCAAAATTGAATTATGACCGATCAGACTTATTTCAATCGATTAAAACGAACTTTCAATCGATTAAAAAGACTTGAAAATTTATGTGCAGATTTTCAATCGATTAAAACGACTTTATATCAGCTAAAATAACTTGGAAAGTTTTATAAGAAAGTTTTAAAGTAAATCAATCGATTAAAACACGAATCAATCGATTGAATCACTCTCAGAAAATGTTTGTAAAATGTTTTAACTGATATAAACATGGTTGTATCAACTAAAACAATTTTGTTAAAGAACAAGAACGCATTAATGGGTTGAAAGGACTTTTAACAGATTATAACGGCTATTTCAACATATTAAAATAAACTTTCAACAGATTAGTTAATGCAGCAGATTTGAAAACTCTTTTAAAAATAGATTTGCTTGGAACTTTTTACATATCAGTTTTCATACAAACTAAGCAATCAATTCAAGCAACTGTTAAGCATCCTTTTCCATGAAAGATTCATAACTGCTTTGTGAACTTCTTTTGAAAATCTTTCTTGAGGCAACTTGCATACTTTGAAGAAGAAACTCTCTGCAGATTTGGATACACTGGTTTGAGCTTTCTAGTTTCTTCTTTGTAAATTCTTTTTCATTACTTTGTATTGTGTTGTGCCTGGAATTTGGGCACAAGTTTTCTCTGCATTGGAAGTTGGTTGTGGAGGTTATCAAGAACTGGAATTTGGTTCTTGGTAAGAGGTTGAGCACGAGAGCTGGAATTTGGTTCTTGTGGTTATACTCGTGTGGTGCCTGGAATTTGGGTACTTGGGTTCTCTGCGGCTGGAATTTGGTTGCAGAGGTTTCCAAGAACTGGAATTTGGTTCTTGGTGGAGAGGTTAAGTGCAAGAACTGGAAGTTGGTTCTTGTGTTAGATTAGGTGTAAGATTGTTGAGTCTGTAAAACATCTATTCTAGTGGAACCCAGCTGGAATTTGGCTGGAGACTGGACGTAGCCCTGGTATTGGGTGAACCAGTATAAAATACCGGTGAAATATTTCTTAACCTTTCTCTCTTTTATTTCTGTTGTTGCGCTTATATTGTTTGATTGCTTGGTGATTCAAAAAGAGATTTAGAAACTTAATTTTCGAATTAGATAATCTGTGAATTGCGAAAAACTTTCAAAGATCAATTCACCCCCCCCCTCTTGATCTAAAACTACTTTTCTAACATAATCTTCCCCTAACTTTCCTTCCGCCCATGGATAGTCCCTGCCAGCAGCTTGTGGCAGATGCGGAGAGGAGGGCTGAGTGCCAACCCTTTCATCAGGGTCGGTAGAATCTGAGACCCAGTGAGATCTTCCCATATCTCACCGGTTGTGAGGGCAGTCGACCGCTCACAGATGGCCCCCTGATATTCCGACGTCACGTTGTCCATGGACTGTATGAAGTCTATGATGAAGTTGAACTCGTCCAGCGTCGTCGTCCGATAGGTCCCGTTCATATAGTATGAGACCATCCTCACCGGAGGGACACCCGGGAACATCATGGGCATCTTGATCATCATAATGGAGGCGAGGAACTCCATTACAGCCTGTGTGTAGATGCGAGTCGGGGGGGGGGGTTGGAGGACGAAGTCCCACCCGATATTCTAAATGTAGGCCCGGACATCGTCCTCCCAACCAAACTCGGCCAGGATACCAAATTCTAGTCTCAACATGGGGTGCTAGGAGTAACACCTGATGTGCTCCAGCCTGGCCTGATGCTGCGACGTATGCTTGGTAGGGTCTGGAGGAGTCGGGGCTACAGGTGCGCTCAGGTCGGGGCCCCGACCTCTATTCTGGGGCCTAGATGATTTGCCTCATTGCATTTTGGCAAAGACACTCAAGAATGTATGAAAATGTGTATGAAGATGCAAGAATGGAGTGCTTAGAACTGACCCAAAGGCCCCCTTTATATAGAAATTTTGATTTTGGTTGAGATCGTCGTCTGGGATTTGGGACGGCGGTCTCGATTTTTCAAAGCTCGGGACCGCCGTCTGGAATTTTGAGATGGCGGTCTCGCCATTGGCAAATGACGAGACAACGGTCTCGCCAAGCAAAAAGGCGGTCTCACTTTTGGCAAAAGGAAAGACGGTGGTCTTGCCATACAGGAAGGCGATCTCGCTTTCAATGAAAGACGAGATGGCGGTATTGTTAAGCGAAACGGCAGTCTTGCCTTTGATGAAAGGCGAGACAACAACCTCAATAAACGAGATGGCAGTCTCGCTTTTCTGAGGTTTTTTTTTTGGAAAATATAAGACCTTGTTCAAAAACATTTATGCATGCAATGTTTTCATGTTTGGTGTCTTATAATGCTATTTCGTTAATTTTTCAGAAGGATTAATTGGTGTGTCTTTGGAAGACGGGGTCCTTCTGATGTTTTTCTGCTGTACTGGTTTGTGTTGTTCTGGACTTAACGTGACCGAAGAATAACTATTGGTTTGAGGAGCACACTTTTCCATTTCGGTGCGCTTTTTCCTTACTCTAGGGATTTCAATCCTCTTGTTGATTATATGCCTCCATATTCCCAGACTAATTGTTAGAATATTATGGTAAAGGTCAAGAGAAGAGAAGTAAGAGGATAATTTATTCAACAACTTGTGTTTTAGACGGTTGATCTTTATTTAGAAGGGGTTTTGTAAGAATGGTTGGCCAAGGTTGGTCCGAGTGTCTGATTGATTTCCCTAAACTGCCCTTTCGATTTTCAGACTAAGATATTGTGTTTTGGTCCTAACTTTTGTCTAGGTTCCTTTTTTTCTTGTTCTAGGAATCCTAGCGGACCTTATTTTGTAACCCTTACTTCTGCCTAGGCTACCCTTTTATTTTTGTTCGGGTTTCCTAGCGGGTTGACCCTAATTTTTGCGTAGCCCCTTGATGGATTTCCTACCGGGTATTTTGCCCTTTCTCTCTTTTTTGGCCTTCGGCTTCCATGGGCTTCTTTTGAGTTTTTTCTTTTTACACAATATTGGCGAAACACGGTTTTATTTATTATGAGGTAAAACCTTATTCTGTGTTTCTAATCAATCAGCTTGATTATTATTGCGATGGCGCGTTTTGATTATTTGGACGCACTTTTCTTCTTCTCTTTTCGTTTGCTTAAACATGGTTATTATGAGGTTTAGACATGAATAGCAAGAAAAGAAACAAATGGTAAGAAATGTATTCTTTATTAATTAGTAAGATGCCCGGGGTTTGGGCTAGCCTCGCGGGATAATCTCTAACAATCACTAGGTTTACATCCCTTAAGAAAGGAAAAAAAACTCCTAATGACTAGGGTAGCTCTTGACGCTTGTATTCCTCCATGTCGCCGCCGTAAAAAAGGAAGAGGCGGTCGGAGCGATGCGATGGTTTCGACCCTCTTGATTTTCACGTTTTTATTGGTGGTTACAACGCCTTTAGGTTGTCCGATAATAGGGCTGAACCTAGGGGCAAAGTTTTCAAAAAGGCGCTCTTGGATTTTCCGATAACCGGGCTAATCCAAAAGCTAGTTTTTCAAGGTTCTGTGGAGTCGCCACCGATGTTTTTACAGGAAACATCGGAAAAGGAGTTTAAAAGGCGTTGGTTTTCGAAAAACCAACTTTGGTCGTTAGAACCAGAGTTGGGTAAGGGAGTTAGTTACATATAAAGGAAGTGTTAGTTCCTTTATGACGCCCCTTTCGGGTTCCCTATGATAGGCCAGCTTTATGTAAATGATTAAATCGGAAAAATACGCTTTTACCCTTTTATTTGCGGAATTAAAATTATGACTACATGGCCCTAGCTTCTATTGCATAATGAAGATTAAAGTAGTAGAGTAAAGAGAGAAAGTATAGAAACCTCCGAGGCAAGTTTTTCTATTTAATTCTTTAATAACTTGGGTGCTTTTTGGCAGCCCTTCACTCTACACAGCTTCATAAACCTCTCGAAACGCTCAAAAATACTCTTAGAGACGCTCAGAAACTCCGGAAATGCTTCGGAAGGGTTCTAGAGAGAGAAATTATAGAGAGAAGGAGGAGAAACTGTGTGGAAATGAAGGAATGGAGGCCCCTATTTATAGTTTTTCGCGCCTGACAGGTCGACACCGTCGTCTCGTCTGACAGGGTCGAGACCGCCATCTCGCCATGCCAAAATGGCGAGACCGCCATCTCGCCTTCGCAGGTGGCAAGACCGCCGTCTCGCCTTCGCAGGTTGCGAGATCGCCATCTCGCCAAACGAGACGGCGGTCTCGCCACTTACATGAGGCGAGGCGGCGGTCTCGATTTCGAGACGGCGGTCTCGTCCCCTAAAAGGCGAGAAACCTTATTTTCGTGCCAAAAATCCCTCCTATCCTAGTATGGGGCCTAATAGTCTCTCCTAGTGGCTTGTTAGGCTTCGTCCATCTTCGAATAGGAAGTCTTTTACTCTTTATTTGGAGGTCGGGCAAGATTTGGGGTCTACAGCTGCCGCCCCTTTACCTGACTAGTCGGCTGTTGGCCTGTTGTGCCAGACAGATTGACAAGAAGGTAAAGGTGTTGACCCACTTGCCCGGTCACCCTTCAGATGCTCCGTCTTGCGGCGGTTGATCTTCTGGGGAAAATGTTGTTTTGTGCACCTCTAGGATACTACTTCTGACGTAGTCGATCCCTTTGGTTAACATGTGGTAAAACCTCAGGATACTCCTTCTGACGGTAGTCGATCCTTCGGTTGATGGGTATAAACCCCCCATCAGGCTGGTAGTTGCAGTCCGTTGTGTGGGACTGGATGGGTATGAACCCCCCATCAGGGTGGTAGTTGGAGTCCGTTGTGTGGGACTGGATGGGTATGAACCTCCCATCAGGCTGGTACAGTCCACTCGTAGGACTGGTGGTGGTGGCAGCTTACTGCTCGGGTGGCTCATGCGCCAGTTGGGCACTCCTTGTGTGCTGGTTGATAGGTATGAACCCCCTATTAGGCTGGTACAGTCCACTGCGTAGGACTGGTGGTAGTGGCGGCTTACTGCTCAATCGCTCATGTGCCGTCTCCTTGGGGAGTGATTTATGTGTTGGTAGGTGTACTTGGACCTCTTTGAATGGTCATCCGGGTTGTGCCGGGGATTTTACGTTTCATCCAGCTTGCTTGTTTGCTGGGGGTTCTTTGTTTTTGACTTTTTGTGGTGATCGTCCGACTCTTGCTGGCCGGTTGGATGAGTCCTGCTTGTTGTTCGACTTTTACTTGGTAGTCGAATTTTTGTTGATCAAGGTGAGTGGCTTGTCTTTAATCCAGCCTTTTTCTCGCGGTTCTATCTCTTTTTTTTCGCGATTTCAGATTTTGGCTTTTCTTATTGAGCGTATGCCTTTTTTCCTTTTTAAGCTTTTTTTGTTACGCTGGCTTTTGCAAAAGGTGGCAAAGAGATGCATGAAACAAAATTTAATTTAAAAGGAGATTTTATTACAACCACGTTTTATTTTGGCAAGTACAATCCCTAAGGGCTATCATCTGGAGACGATCCGAGGGCGAATTGCTGGTAGAGGTGATACCGGAAGTCCGCTTGCTCTCGGACTTTGTCGTGGTATTCTTGTTGGAATGTTGTCCATTCCGGCCGCATCACCTACTGGTGCTGGTACATCTCCTCCTATTGAGTGTTGTAGGCTTCTTGCCGCACCGTCATCTGGTCGAGCTGCCGGCGCAGATCGCTCATGTTGCGGTTTATGCCAGCGAAATCGTCCGTGTATGGTGGTGGTTGTTGCTGTTACTGCTGCTGCTGCTGGAATTCGGGAGGTGTGGGGATATCTTGCATCGCCACGAGCCCCTGGAGATCTAGTGCGAAATCCAGTGAGGGATGAAGGGCCAACTCGGTCCCACGGTGGATCAGCATGCCCATGCTGACCAGGACTGACCCGTTGATGGATTCGGGTCGCAAGTTGGAGGCCAGCTCTTCCCGGCCAGGACACCCCCATCTTTCTGCCAGGGGAGTGATAAGAGGAGCCATGAGGACGACCCCTGTTGATCTGTTCCCGAAGTCCTTGAGGGCCCTCAGGAAGAAATAGTCAGGGTTGCAGCGCCGCCTCTGGCTCATGCAGTAAAATATAAAGAGGTCAGGGAGAGTTATCTTACCCTGACTCTCCTTCCTCCCGTGGATGGTGCCCGCCAGCAGCTTGTGGCAGATGCGGAGTGCTGGGGGAAGCGCGAACCCCCTCATCAGTGTAGGCAGCGTGGTTGCCCCTGTGAGCTCGTGCCACATTTCGGAGGCGGTGAGGTTGGCGAGCCGAGAGCAGATGGCCTCGCGGTATCCCCGAGTTAGTACGTCCTCGGGTCAGAAGAATCCAATGCCCACATTGAATTCGTCGAGGGTGGTAGTCCGGTATTCCCCACCCATAAAATAGGTTACCATCTTGGTGGGTTGCAGACCCGGGGCCATGGAGGGGACCTCAGCGTAGGAAACAGAGGCTAGGAACTTGAGTACCGCCTGTGGGTACACATGTGTGGGTGGAGGTTGCAGCAGAAAGCCCCACCCGATGCTGTCTATGTGGGTTCGGACGTCGTCCTCCCACCCAAATTCAGCCAGGATGCTGAAGTCGAGCCTGAGCATCGGGTGCCACGGATAAGTCCGGATATTCTAGAGGCGCGCCTGATGCGGTGGTGACAGCTGAGAAGGGTCCTGGGGTGGCGGTGCCGCAGAACTGCTGGCACCGGCAGTGCTCCTTCTCTTTCTTGAGGCGCTTCTACCGAACATGTTGGCCAAGAAGTGTTTGGGAGTGTAAGATCTGAGAAATGGACGTTCTGGAGGCAAGGAGAGTTGTGAGGAACCCCCCCAAGCGCGCCTCTTATATATAGGAAATTTTTCAAATTCGAGACCGCCGTCTGGGAAGGCGAGACGACGGTCTCGAGTCTCCTACAGGTCGAGACGGCGGTCTGGATCATCGAGACGGCGGTCTCGTCGTTGGGCTCAAGCGAGATGGCGGTCTCGTTGTTGCCTAAGTCGAGCCGGCGGTCTCGTTGGTCGAGATGGCGTTCTCGTCTTGCCGGGGGACCTAGACAGCGGTCTGGAAGATCCAGATGGCGGTCTCGAATTTCAGGGGTTTTTTTTTTTTGGAAAGGAAATAGGACCTGGTTCAAAAACATTTCATGCATGCAATGTTTTCATGTTTGATGTCCTATAATGCCTACTTTGTTTATATTTTCAGAAGGATTTAACTGACGTGTCTTGTAGCGCCGAGTACCCTCTAATC
>OY731403.1:70053160-70120301 GCA_963425845.1 Sphenostylis stenocarpa
TATATATTTAACTTTTTAGGAACTTCACGTTATATTTATTATGCAGGTCACATATGATGTCCCTAACACCACTTTGTTGAGGACAAAGTGGATCTCATATGCTAGGGAACGTTGGAGAGGTTTTAGGAGTGATCTAACTAGTCGATATATATATGGGGCATTGAGCAACAAGAACCCATGTGACCAGTATCAGTTCCTAGATGAGGAGACATGGCAGGCATTTTGGACTCAGCGTTTAGACCCTAAGTTTCAAGTTAGCACATTTTTCATTTGTTTGCAGTCATTTTTTTTAAATGGAGGTTTTTAAACTGGTATTTAACATGGAATACAACAAGCTAAGTGCCAGAAGGCACAAGATATTCAGAGAAAGAATATCCACCCCCACAGGTTGTCTCGTGGGGGTTATGAGAAATTGGAGGAGAAGATGATGAAGGAGGCATCTTCAAGTCAACCTTCAGATGACTCGGTTGTGAGTTCTGTCACTCGCCCTTCACGCCATGATAAATGGAAGAGAACTCGCCAGAACTCATCAGGGAAGTACTTATCTGAGCAAACTCATGTGTAACTCAATGTATTGTATGTAACATACCCTAAACTAATTATATATGTTATACTACAATAAACATATGTATTTGCTAAAAAATCCTTCCTTTGTGTTGTAGGATGAGTTGGTTGAGTAAAGCAATCAGGGATCATTCCACCCACATGGCCGTCAAGATATATTGGCAATGGCCATCGGTACCCCAAAGCATCCCGGACGTGTTCGTGCTGCTGGTGGAGGGGTGGGCATCAGACAGTACTTTGGTGCCCCATCCTTGGCAACTCAAACCTTGAGGCATCTGAATGAGTTGGAGTTAGAGTCCCTCAAACAACAAATTAGGAAGGAGATTCGAGATGAGGTGTACTCTGACTTGAAGACAGAGTTATTGAGCTCAATGCGAGCAGAGTTGGCATCTTTGTCCACTCAACCTTCTGTTCCCGCACGAGAGGAATCCCCGATTCATGTCAGCACAAAGGAGAGTTGTGATGCTCCTGATAGAGGGGCAGAGGTTGCTCCTACTGACACTACTGACTGTCAGTTGTATGTTGTGGGTCCTCCCGAGCATTTGGTGGCATACAATACGTATTATATCTTTGACATGTATTTCGTACTTTGTTAAGCATTATATTCTCTAAAATATTTTATCATTTGTTTACCTTAGGGAAAATGTATGCATTGGGGTCAACCATCCACCACCAGAGTATTGGAGATGATATGATAAGAGTGGTGGTTGTAGATGTTTGGGATGTTGTTGCCCCAGTCCCTATTCCCACTGAAGAGGTTCAAACAGTGGGATAGGCACCTGGAAATTTTATCTTATGGCCAGTTTCATTAACAAGACCCATCCCAACACATGCACAGGTTGTGTAATGCATTTATCCCTTTTACTTATTATTTTTTGATATGTTTATGTATATTAATGTTATTTATTTTTGGTACTTGTATAGAAAGAGGATGAAAAAGCAAAGGAAGTTGTGCATGAATCGCCACCACAACCGAGTGCTTTACAGCGACTCGGTGCACTAGTAGTGACTATCGGGACCACTCCCATACAATTAGATATGTCACATGAAGTCGAATGCAAGACCAAGACGATCCCTTTTTCCTACTCCAAAGGGATATTTTTGATATTCTCACTGGTACTGATATGCTATGTGTATCAGTGTTACAACTTTGGGAAATGTAAGTAAATTTTCATATTTTTTATATTCTCACTAGTACATTATTTTGTAACTTTATTTATTTTCAATGTTGAAGGTATTTACATCGTTTGTGTGTTGAGAGGAAGATTGCCTTTATCTATGCATTTATTGACCCTATTGCCATTCAGTCCGTTAGGAATAAAGCTAAAGAGGTACAAACGTACTTAATAAAGAGACATTTCAAAATGGGGGAAAAGAAGTCTACTTAGCACCTTACTTGCATCAGTAAGTATACATCTTATAAAATTAATGCATATTTATGTAAAACTGAAATTTTACTAATATTATTTTAACGTGCAGGGGTCATTGGCAGCTCATAGTCATTGTTCCTCGGCAATTTCTTGTGGTTCTCTTGTGTTCATTACACAAGAAACCAAATGATTTGGATATTAGAAAGCACATAGATGCATAAGTTTGGTTTTTTTAATTATTGTATCATATGTGCACTTACACCAAAATTAGGTTCTATTATAATTAATTCCTGTCCTTTTGTAGAGCTTTGGAATCTCACCTCATGTTTCAAGGCCTTCCATCTCATGCTAGAAAGAAGTTGACATATATTGCACCAAAGGTGACAACACATTCCTCTTACTGTTGTTCAATTTGTCATTTAAAGTTAATTGACCTTTATTTAACTTGTAGTGCCCACGCCAACCGGGAAGCTATGAGTGCAGGTATTATGTGATGAGACACATGCACACCATCGTATCCGCAAACATTATTGACTCATGGAGGGAGGTAAATATACTATAATTAAGTCAAATATGCCAATTATGAAAATGATTTCTAAATCTGAAATGTTTCATTATGTAGGATTTTAGAGACTCATCTCCATTGAAGATTGAAGTGTTAGACGATATTAGGGAACAGTGGGCTTCTTTCCTTTTAAGTGGTCAATCTTCATAGCAAATTTGACTTGTAACAATTTTGATTGAATTCATTTAAGTTAGCAAATTTACATTCGTTTAAGTAAATGAAAGTATGTTTCATATGTGCATATCTGTCTGGAACTGTGAACTATGCATATCTGTCTAGAACTGTGAACTGTGCATATCTGTCTGTACAACTGTTTGGAATTGTGAATATTTGTCTGGAATTGTGATGAATAGGCAGGTCTATTCGATGAAAGGCAGGAACTATAATGAAAATGCATGTCCTTTAAAAAAAACACACACTTTCTATGTCAGTTAATGTTACAACCGACGTGGAAAGGTCTTTCTATCGGTTAATGACATAACCGACGTAGAAAGTTTAACATTCTATGTCGGTTATCTGCATAACTGACATTGATATCACATATAATCATGGTTACTATTAACCAATATAGATACAGGGGTCATTGAAAGTAAGACTTTCTATGTCGGTTACTAGTGTAAACTGACATAGAAAGTAATACTTTCTACGTTGGTTTGTCATAGAACCGACGTAGAAAGTCTTACTTTCTATGACCCCTGTATCTATGTCGCCTCTTTAACCGACGTCGAAAGCGCATTTTAACTGACATAAAAAGCTTTTTTTGCAATAGTGCATATAGAGTATTCAATAGAAGAACATTGAATATTGAAGAATCTGTACATGTTACTTTTGATGAAATTGTAGACCTTGAGGGACAACCTCTTAAGTCAAATAGAGAATATGTAGGTGATGATGAGTACATAAGAGAAGCTCTAGAAGAAATGTACTTAAATAAGAATGAGTCATCTCAACCAATTGAATTGAAAAAAGAGTGACAATCACCAAGAGGACTTTCAATGGACATACCAAGAGGTAAGAACTAGAAATATCACCAGATATCACCTCTTTTGTCCATTGAATGACAATCACCAAGAGGACAAATTCCTTATAATTGGTGATATTTCAAAAGAGGTAAGAACTAGAAATATGAAAAATTTATGTATGTTTGTAGCTTTTGTTTCACAGATTGAACCCAAAAGTGTTAAGGAAGCTCTCGAAGATGACCAATGGTGCAATGCAAGAAGAACTAAATCAATTTGAAAGAAACGAACTAAATCAATTTGAAAGAAACCAAGTCTGGGAATTAATTCCAAGAGAAGAATCTCATCAAGTTATTGGAATGAAATGGGTATTTAGAAACAAACTTGATGAAGATGGAAATATAACAAAGAACAAAGCCAGACTTGTTGTCAAAGGACAATTGGTATTGATTATGATGAAACCTATGCTCCTGTTGCCAGGTTAGAGGCTATACGCCTACTTCTTGCTTATGCTTCATTGATGAAATTTAAACTATATCAAATGGATGTTAAAATTTCATTTTTAAATGGGTTTATCAAAGAGAATGTATTTGTGGAACAACCCCTTGGATTTAAAGATTTTAAATATCCTGATCATATTTTTAAATTAAAGAAAGCTTTATATGGTTTGAAACAAGCTCCTAGATCTTGGTATGAAAGATTAAGTTCTTTTCTAATTTCAAATGATTTTTCTAGAGGACAAATTGATTCTACTTTATTTATTAAGAAAGTAAAAGAACATATTTTGTTAGTTCAAGTATATGTTGATGATATTATCTTGGGATCAACTGATAAGTCCTTGTGTGAAGGATTTGCTAAGAAAATGCAGGGTGAATTTGAAATGTCAATGATGGGAGAATTAACCTTCTTTCTTGGACTTCAAATTAAGCAACTTAAGGATGGCACGTTTATATCACAAACCAAATACTACAAAGAGATTCTCAAGAAATTTGGAATGGACACTTCAAAAGAAGCTAACACACCCATGGGAACATCATGCTATTTGGATAAAGATGAATCAAGTTTGGAAATTAATCAATCAATGTATAGAGGTATGATAGGTTCTCTATTATACTTAACTGCAAGTAGACCTGATATTATGCATTTTGTTTGTGTGTGTGCTAGATTTCAAGCATGTCCAAAAGAATCTAATTTAACTGCAGTAAAATGAATTTTAAAATATCTAAAAGGAACTACATGATTTAGATTATGGTATCCATCTGAAGCTTCTCCTAGTTTAATAGGTTATTCTGATGCTGATTATGGAGGATGTAAAATAGATAGAAAAAGTACTAGTGGAACATGTCATTTGTTAGGATCATCCTTAGTATCTTGCCATTCTAAGAAAGAAGCCTATGTTGCTTAATCCACAACTGAGGCTGAATATATTGCAGCTGGCAATTGTTGTGCTCAAATTCTATGGATGAAGCAACAACTAAAAGATTATAGTATTTTTCTAAGTGATATTCCTTTAATGTGTGATAATACAAGTGCAATTAATCTAAAAGAATCTTGTCATGCATTCTAGAACCAAACACATTGAGATTAGGCATCACTTTCTAAGAGATCACATTTCTAAAGGAAGTTGTAAGATTGAGTATATAGACACAAAAAATCAGTTAGCAGACATTTTTTACCAAACCTCTTCCCAAAGATAGATTCTATGATCTTAGAAGAGACTTAGGAATATTAGAAATAGTCTAAACGCTACTTAACTAGAAAATCTTTGCATTCTGTACTAGAATAATCAATTATATAAGGTAATAATTGATTATCTTGTGTCTAATACATGTTAAGTTTGTCAATCTCTCTGGAATAATCGATTATCTTGAATAATAATGGGTTATTGAGGTTTAAATGAGTGGTTCATGAAAAATCTTTCTGTAATAATTGATTATTTGGGGTAATAATCGATTATCTGTACTTAATTTACCCAAATCAGTAATTTCTCTCTGGAATAATCGATTATCTAAAGTGATAATCGATTATCCATGCATTTTCTAGGCAGGGATGAAGAAATAATCGATTATCAAGGGGTGATTATCGATTATCCTGCGATGTTGGAGATAATCTAGTCGTTTGTAATGACTCTTTTTGATCTAATTCTTGTCAAACTAGCCGTTTATGGCCGTTGGGATTATTTTCTATATATAGGAGGGCTCAAAATCAAATCAAAACACTTTCAAACTTCTCTTCAAGAGTTTTTGCATAGATTCTACATCTTAGTCTTGTGTTGGTGTCTTCCTCAAAGCTTTGCTTCTCTTCAAAACTCATTATCTTTCACTCTTCTCTCATTTCATTCTACATGGCTTCATCTTCCCGAAGAAAGATTCCAACAAGGAGAAGATTCTCTCCTGCTTCTCATCCTCACCCAAATTCTCTTGAAGGTGGATTTCTGACGAAGAGGGAAGACAAGAATTTCTGGAAAGAAAGGGGTATTATTACTCCTAAATTTATTATTGGAGAGCAATTCATAAACAGGGGATTCCACTTTCCCTATCTTCTTAAGCAACAAGGTGTTCTTCCTTTTATCGAGATGCAAGGTACATACTATCCAAATTTAGTTCGGGTTTTCTATTCTCGCTTCAAATATCGAGATCATATTGCTACTTCCAGAGTCAAGGGTGTAACCATCATCCTTGATGATGATATTTGGGAAAATGTTGCTCATTTTCCTATAAGAGATGATGCTGTAAATATCCATGCTATCATGAACAACGAGCCAATTGATTGGCCCAGCCTCGTCACCTTGACAATGCTCAAGGCGAAGTGTCACCCGACCTTCAAGATTCCTTACGCTCTTCTCATCTCCAGGATCCTTGAATACAAAGGTGTAAATGTTGAAGGGGAACAACAGGCCTGGACACTAAATTCAAACAGAATGCTTGACAGCACGCTTACTCAGCTGCAGATGGTGAATGTAAACAAAGTTTATTTTCATAAAGATGATGCTCCTCACATGGTTGACGTTTCTCAAGATTCTGATGATGAGGACATGCCTGCTGCTGATATGCCTGCTGCTAATGTTCATGCTGCTGGAACGTCTTCTAGTACTCATTCTACATCTCGTCCTTCCATGGAAGACATGTTGTTCAATATGAATCAGAGAATGCAAGAATTCTTCTCTATATCTCAAGAACAACATCAAGAAATCATAAGACGAATCTCAGATGTAGATGATCGTGTGTGTAACTTAGAAGATAGATTTGATGCCCAATTCAACAGTGATGAGAGTGAAGAGTTTTAATTTTTTCTTTCTTTCTTTCTTCTTGTTTGTATTACATTGAATCATTGAATAAAATTCTATGTTTGCATTGTTTAAGGAGGAGCATTTACTTTTCTATTTAATGCACATGTTGAGGGGGAGCTTTTATTTCTTTTGATAATAATCAAAATAGGGGGAGAAAATATTTTAAAGCCTAATATGTTTAACAATCATAATGTTGTCTGGTATGTTTAATAGGTTTGTTAGTTGTGACAGTAAAAATAGGTTATTACAAAGGGCTTTAAAATTTTGATCTTCATCAAAAAGAGGGAGATTGTTGAACATACAATGATATGATGCTTGAAGATTTTGATGATGATTCAAGAACAAAGGACTTAAAGACTTGAAGACTGATAATCATTTGTATTTACTTGTAATAAATATGTTTTGTCTTTTTTAGTCTGTAAAATTAGAGTCCAAGATAGCCAGCACATAATTCATCCTCTGAAAAGTTCATTTTCATCAAAACAACTTTGTAATAATCGATTATCACTCAGGATAATCGATTATCTTGCTTTGAAACATATTTTCTGAAGACCTTACTGGAATAATCGATTATCTGGGTTGATAATCGATTATCCTAGTTTGAAAGCTCTGGAATAATCGATTATCAAGCCAGATAATCGATTATCCTGGTCTAGTTTTACTCCTCTACGAAAATGGCTCTGTAATAATCGATTATCACTTAAGATAATTGATTATCTACGTCTGTTATGAGTTTTGAATTTCAAATTTGGACTAATTTATGAAATCTCTTTTTCCAATACTTCAAGTTTTGAAAATCATTATTCCCATACCCTATTCTCTCTACTTAAGGTTCTCTAAGGCTCTCTGCAAAATAACAATCCTTTTTCATACAAAAATTAAGAGTTGTGATTACTAGAGAACTTTCTGTAGGGAAGAAAAATGGGCTTTTGAAAACCTAGTGTAGGGTAGAAGTAATAAGAATCACTGAGTGAGTTTCTTGGTGGATTGTGTATTGTGCCATCTCTAGGAAAAGTTGTTGTTCATCCTTTGTGGTTTCAAAGGAGGTGTTGTGTGACTCAAAAGAGGTGTTTTCTATTCCTTATCTTTTTCAATTTGTAATTTGTTGTAACTTGTGATT
Source organism: Sphenostylis stenocarpa (assembly GCA_963425845.1). NCBI lineage: Eukaryota > Viridiplantae > Streptophyta > Magnoliopsida > Fabales > Fabaceae > Sphenostylis > Sphenostylis stenocarpa. Next base: position 70,061,028 of record OY731403.1, read on the forward strand.
ATAGTGATAGCGTTAATCCTCTTTTAGAGTGATTAACAACTGGATGTAGGGTCTTTTTATTTGAACTAGTATAAATCATCTGTGTAATCTTCTTTCCCTTATCTCTTTACATTACAAGCATTTTAATCGGTGAAATTTGGGAAAAATTTCAAAACCCTAATTTTTTTAAGAAACCAATTCAACCCCCCCCCTCTTGGTTTTTGTCCCTAAATTCTAAGATAATGAACCTAGTACACTATAACAACAATCTGAGGAGTTGGATCCCAAACCACTCCCATCTCATTTGAAGTATGCTTACTTGGAGGAGTATGAAAAACTACCTGTGATCATATCTAATGATTTCCTCCTCAATCAAGAAGAAAGGTTGTTGAAGGTGTTAAAAGAGCACAATAAAGCACTCGGTTGGTCTTGAGATAACATCATCAGGATAAACCCCGCTATTTGCATACACAAAATCTTGTTGGAAAATGATTGTAGACCTGTGAGACAACCACAACGAAGGATTGTAGACCCCTAATTTTGTCCGGCCTCTCAATAAAGACCAGAAGACTTTCTCTCTGAAGGTGGGTAAGCTTTGGTGGACATCCATCGGCATCAACCAGCTTCCATCTGAAGAAAGGAAAGCTTCCCTAGAGTCCCAGAACACAAAATTGGACCAGAACACTCGAGACAGTCGTCCTACAAAGCGAGACAGCCGTCCCAAATAGACGAGACGCACGTCCCAGATGTGAGACACGCGTCTCAACCAAAAAACAACTTGAGACGGCCGTCTCAACTTCCAGACAGCCGTCCCAAACATTTTAGACCGCTGTCCCTATTTTCTTGGCCCCAGACGGTCGACCCGAGTTTACTGGCTGAAAAAACTATAAAAGGGACCTTAGATTATGTTTTTTCACACACCTCACTACTCTCTTCTCTCCCTCTTTCTAATGATCTCTCCGATTGCATATAAGGTAACAATCGGTTAAGGAAGTTTCTTCCGGCATTCGATTCTTCTTAAAGTTTTTGTAGTGTCGGTCCCGTATTCAGGGAGGAGAGTCTGTGTAGTGCGGGGGATTACCAAAACACATCCTCACAATTGAAAAAGTTGTAATAAAAGCTTGCTACGGAGGTTCTTTTCACTTCTTTTCTCTTTTGTTGCTTTATTTACTACTTTATGTATGTAATAGAAAATAGAATCATGTAGATAGACATTTTTTAATATTGTGTAATAAAATAGGGTAATAGCGTAATTTCTCTTAATCTTTACTTTATGAATTAATCTATCATAGGGAACCCGGAAAGGGCGTCGTGGGGGTGCTAACACCTTCCCCATGCGTAACTAATTCCCTTACCTAACTCTGGTTATAATGGTCAAGTTTGGTTTTTCTTAAAATCAACGCCTTTTTATCCTTTTCCAATGTTTATGGTCAAAACATTAGTGGCGACTCTATAAGAACCTTTTTGCGAAAACCTTGCTTTTATTAGAGGATAGTTCAGTTGTTGAGCACCTCGGGAGCAATGATCACATTTTTAAATAAATGCGAGTCTAAACCATCTTTTCGTGACCGTTCGCATAAACGTTCGAGATGTCCCTACACGTCGGAACGGACGGTGGCGACAGATGGCGACTCCACTGGGGAAGCTAGAGAGTTGATCCCATTTAGTGACGGATAAATCCAAACTAAGTAAAGATTTGAAATTACGCCTTTACCCTCCTTTTTATGTTTTATTGTATGACTTTAATAATCATTGTATGATTACTTTCTGCAAATTGTGTGAAATACAAATTGTACACAAAAACCCTTGCACACAACAGTCCCTCTATACCTGGGGGCAAGAGTGAATACCTATAGGGAGTGGGTGGCAGATACGACCAGCTTGTTGGCACACGGGGCTACAACCGTTGTCGAAAAACCACCACCTCAAGGTGATAACTCTCTTATTTTGGTCCAAGGATGTCGACACAGAGTTCCGTGCATGATCCGAAGACTGAGAGATTGAGAGGTCCCTATAATGGGGGTACCTTGGGGACCTTTGGCCTTGGTGAGAACAGTTTAGAACCACCTTAACCAAGCACATTTTTGCAGGAAAACCCTACATCTTGATTAAAAAAGCATGGCTCTGCTCGTGGATGAGTGACTTGTGTGTGCATTTGTTTGATGCATTAGCATAGGGTAATCATACAACAGACAAAAAAAAAAGTAAAAATTATAAAAAACAATAAAAATGATAAGAATAAACCAACTTTATCTCGGACAATCTTCAATTAAGCTAGCCTGGTTTCAGGTTCTTTGTAAGCTAAATAGCCACGTTGACCAACAGAAGAGATAAAGGGTTATAAAAAATACAAAAACAATTTAAAGCAATAAAAACCTTTTACAAAAAGATTTTTGACAAAGTTGTGTCATCACATCATTTCATGAGTGGTAAAACCACGAGAGGAAATAAATACATTAAGAGAAATATGCATAAACATCATCTTAATCAATCTCATACATAAAAACATTCATTCTAGGAAATAAATAGATATTCTTAGACAAAAGCAAGAAACATGTCTGTAACTTCCCTAAAAAGAAATACGAACATGCTAAAACATGTTGGTAACCTTTTGGACAAAGGAAGTCATCATACCAAAGGTACTTTTTTAAAAGCATGGCTTTTAAGAAGATATCAAAGCTATTGTCTAAAAATATCTATCTCACACTAATCATTTGAAACAAAAAACTATAATAAAAAATATTTAAATCATTTAGAAAGTGGCTAGTCTTCTTACTGTCCCCACTCACGTGCAAAAGCTAAGAGGATGGAGCAATTAGAGGAGCAAAACCGTATGCTCACCGCTGAGCTTAATGCCATAAAGGAGCAGGTGCCGCAATTAAAAGAGCGGTTAGAGAAACAAAACCACAGGCTCACCACTGAGCTTAACTTAGTAAAAGAGCAGATGGCATATTTAATGGAACTAATGCGCCGACAATGCCTCCACAATGAGGTTTCCAAACAACAAATTTCTGCCCTAGAGGAGAAATTAAGGGCATTAGAGGGACACAACTTTGATTTAAAGGAGGTAACCGATGTCGAAAATACTCAATCCCCTCCCAAATTTAAGAAGTCTCGTGTATCATTCAAGAAGTCCTTTGGCAAGAAGAAAGATGGGAGCGTAAATGCCATCAACCTCACTACCCCTTCTTCCTCTTCACAACCATCTAGGCAGTCACGCAGACAAGAGAAGAAATTCACTCTCATTCCAACCTCCTATGGAAGTCTGCTGCCAGAATTGATAAAGGACAATCTCCTAGCATATGTCCCTACAAAGAAGATGGATCCACCCTACCCAGAATGGTACAAACCTAATGAGAACTGCGATTACCATTCAGGCGCTCCTGGGCATTCTATGGAGAATTGCATGGCCTTGAAGTATAAGGTCCAAGATTTGTTGAATGTTGGGTGGATCACCTTCAATGCTCCCGACGTGAATATCAAGCCTCTATGACAACCAGAATAGTGAGCCTGGGTAGAGAAGGCCAGTTAACTAGGGCTCCCCATTTTGTGCATCTTTTGGTTAGAAGAAATAAAAAAATAATAATAAAAAGCTTCCGATGCATCTCTCGTGGTCTCTGCCCGTGGCTACGAGATCTTTTGATTAATGGGCTCTGTATATATTTCTCTTTTCATCAATACAACGAGGCATTTTTCATAATATTCATATTCTTTTCATTCTTTTCTTTCTCACTCCAAAATAATTAAATAAAATCTAAACCCAAATAAGGACCATATAAACAGTCATGTCTGTGATTGAAAACTTTCTACGAGATTTGAAAGCCGAAGGTGAATGGATTGAGTCAGACAGTGAGGAGGGAACCATTTCCTCGGACATGCGAATACAGTTGGAAAAATAAGCTCAATTTATACAGCCCCATCAGGAAAATACTTAGGCCATCGATTTGGGACAAAGATAATAAGAAAGAAATAAATATCGGTACCCAAATCGATAATGTCAAGGAAGGGGCAATAACACCTTTGCGCTTATTTATGCCTCGTCCTTTCGCTTATACATCGAATAAAGTTTTACTGTGGATATGCATAGAAGAATTGTCCGTCAATGAAAATATCTCCAATATAGTCGGCATTGGGGGCAAGACGAGAAGCAAAAGAATTTATTCACCCAAGGAGATACAAGATAATGCTCCTAAAAACAAAGGAAAAATAAAGAAACCGAAGAGGAAAAGGAAAAAAGAATCCAAGGGGAAGATTAAGTAAACCTTGGATTCACAGTGCTAGGGCAGTTTCTTCAATGCTCCACCGAAAAGTCAAATTCGTGGTAGGCGACAAGTTGATCATGGTTCAAGCTAAAGACTACATTGGAATCAGCGAGCCATCCACCATACCTTAAATGGATAAGGCTGAAGAGGACATTTGAAAATATGGAAAGAATTCCTAGTAATATGAAAGTGGCCCATATAATGAAGAGATATGGATATAGTCCAGGACAAGGGCTTGGAAAGAATGCTCAAGGAATAAGAGAGCCACCAGATTTTAAGGATAGCCCTTTAAAGAACAACCCTACAAAAGATCAACTCATACGAGGAAAAGGGAAGTCTCCCCTCCATACCTTAAAGACAATCTTCCGAAAAGGAGGGATATTAGCATCAAGGGTAGTGTTAGTCATTAGATGTACTTCTTCCGATTTTAAGGGAGGTAAACCCAATGACTATTAGAGATCACTCCTTGGGGTGTGCCCGACCCCCGAGCATCTTTAGGGCACGCATTTCCCTTTGAATTACAAAAGAATGTTATTCTTACTATCTGATTCTCTTCTCGCTAATCATATATATACCCCATAAATAACCATGTTTAGACAAACGTTTTGTTCCAAAATACATCAAAATAATCGAAACGCCATAGACAAAATGAAGCCAAAGTTAACATAATTGATTAGCTAGAGACACGAATAAGAAAATTGTGTTTCGACAATGTTTTGAGAAAAGAAATTATTATTAAAAGAAGCCCGTCAAGGTCAAAGGTCAAGACAAAAAGATAAAAGGGAAAATTCCTAGGCTGAAAACCCAAAAGGGCGGACTAGGAAAGTTAATCAGTCACAAATAGGCGCCATAAAGTAATCAGTTGAAGACGCCACATCTTAAAGACAAAATGTTTGTTTGAACTAGCCTAAACACTGACCAACCCTGGCTAGCCATTCTTACAGAAACTATTGTTTCATAAAAAAATCCCACTAAAACACAAGCCTTTGCAATAAATCCCTTTCTTTCTCTTCTCTTGACCATTCACAATAAAGCATTCAAGTAATTAACTGGGGAATGTGGAAATATAGTGATCAATAGGAGGATTGAAATCCATAAGGAAAGGAAGAGGGGCATTGATATGGCAGTTGCTCTACATTCAAAATGATTACTCTTCGGTTATAGCAAAGATCTAAGACGACAAATCGGTACAACTAATCATGTTGATAAAAACACATGATGATGGAAGCAAAATTAATAGAATCCGAACGAGTTAAAAGCCGATAAGACCAGTTAAACTTTATTGAAGAAAAACGGCTGAATGCTATATAAAAAAAAGGCGTACAAAAAAAGGTCAACCCCATATTTACCATGAGGGGGATTTAATGGTAAATAAATTACTTCCAGCATAGAATGATAAAATTAGAAAATGGGCAACGAATTACGAAGGACCCTTTGTGGTGAAGCGAGCTTTCTCGGGAGGAGCTCTTATCCTTGCCAATATGGACGAAGAGGAACTTTGACACCCAATCGATTCTGATGTGGTGAAGAAGTATTATGCTTGAAGACATTGCTCTAGACCTGTCAGAAATGAAAACCCACAAAGGGCATCCCTGGGCAAAAGATAGGGTCTATATCCCTCGCTAGGATACGTCCTAGGCAAAAAGTAGAGGTAAAAAAAAAGAGAAGTAAAATTTAAGAGAAATGGTTTTTTTAGCCGAAAACCGAAAGGCGGTTAAGTTAACATTTTTCCAGAAGTAAGCAGTCTGCATAGTCTTCACTCTGAGCTCGGGCATCTCAACTGAAGCAATTAGGAGAACCAGGGGGGCAGATATCATGGACATGACTGTTTAAGCCCATACAGTAAAGCTAACCCTGACTACTCATTCTTCTAAATACCCATGAAATCCTTCTGTAAAGAAATAAACTCTTGCTCATTTATCAATAAGATTCCCTTTCATTTCCTTTCTCTTGACCAAATATTATGGAAATGCCTCTTTATTGATAAATCATAAATATGCGCAAAGCCTTTTTATCAAAGATCAAGCATGCATCTAAAATGGGGAAGCATAAAAAAAATATATAAGAAAAGAATAAATGCCTGATAGGATATTCTTAGGTAAAAATCAAGGTAGCCTGCTAGATCAAAAATTCGTAAAGAACGATCTAGGCAAAAGATAAGGCAAAAGCCCCCTAAGATATCCTAGGCAAAAATTAAGGCAGCTCGCTAGATTGAAAACCCGTAAAAGGTAGTCTAGGTAAAAATAGGGCTAAAACCAAAAGATGGATAAAAAAGCAGCCTATCAACATATTCATAAGAAGCCAACGGGAGAATGCCAGTTACTTTCTAAGTGCATCAAAAATAAATAAACAAATAGATTGCATTTAGGACATCCACACACAAAGTAGTTTCACAAAACGACTTTGTCAAAATCAAGAAAAAATAATCTTCTTTAAATAAGAATAATAAACATGCATATAAGGAGGATAGACTCCTTACTTGTGATTGAAAATAGGGGTGCCAGAATCGAGTCTCCAAATAAAAATTCCCTCAAGAAAAGAGAGGAAGGTTATCTTCAAAACCACTCCATCAGAATAAAGAGCTTCAGGAAATCCAAAGCTCCAACCATTTTCCTTTCACTCAATAAAAAAGGAAGCCATCACAAGAAAAGCCAACGGAAAGACTCGATTATCCCAAAGTGGATCCTTGCCTACTCTAGAGGCAAAACAAAAATATTACCTCACGACTCAGCATCGCCACCACATGAATCATCGAGCACATTCACCCAAAATCTCTTCCATATTTCCAAAGGAGAATAAGGGCTACACAAAGAAAATAAGGAGTCAAAAAAGAAAGAAAAACCTTTCATCCCTAGTAGAGGACCAAAAAGAAAAAGGCCACAAACAAAAAAGGTCGAATAAAATCCCCAAGTAGAGCATCTCAAAAAAATCTACAAAACGAGGAAAACAACAAAATTCCCATCCTCCAGTTCAATAAGAGCTTCACAAAGCCAGGAGCCAAGACTCCATCATCAAAAAATCAAATCAAAGTTGGATCCCCAGGAAGCCAACGAACTCCTTGGTGGATCGCCAAAAAAAGAAAAAGAAGAAAATCTTTCATCCCTAGCGGATACTCAAAAAGAAGAAAAAGCTTGTGTGCATAAAAGAAATTAAAAAGTAAAAGGCGCACGCATTATCCAAAAGAAAGAAGCCAAATTTCAAAATCGTGGAAAAAAGAGATGAAACGTGAGAAAAAGGCGAAAATTAAATAATTAGAAAACCCATTCCCCAGTGGAATAAGAGCATCGGCAAAGCCAGCTCAAATTAACAACATCAACAAGGAGTCAAAAACTCCATTCCCCCCCGACGGGGCAAATCAAAATAGATCTCCGGGAAGGAAATCAATTCCCCGATGGATCATCAAATAGAAAAAAAACTATCCCGAGTGAGCCTATCAGCAAAGGCAAAATTACAAATCCATATCCTGAAGAAGTTAATTGCCTATAAATATATAGGCAAGACCTGGCAAGCAAAGAGCCAATATCCCCAAGAAAGGGAAATCAACCTATGTAGAGGCAATACAAGCCCAAACCACTAGTGGAAAAATAGCATTCTATGACGAGTTTTTATCACGGTCGTAGTCCACCTGTCATAGTATGTAGTGCGGTGGCAATTTTGTAATAAAATCATAAACTTTTTATGTCGGGTAATAGGTAACTGACATGGTAAGTGGAAAGTTCACTTTCTATGTCGGGTAAAATTTAACCGACATGGAAAGTTCACTTTCTATGTCGGGTAAAATTTAACCGACATAGAAAGTGAACTTTCTATGTCGGTTAACATTTACCCGACATAGAAAGTGAACTTTCTATGTCGGTTAACATTTACCCGACATAGAAAGTGAACTTTCTATGTCGGTTAAATTTTACCCAACATAGAAAGTGTATTTGATGACGGGTGTTAGGGCAACCGACATAGTATCTTCTATTTTATGCCTGCCGTGACGCTCCATTTCATCACTTCACCCATAGCAGAGCTCCCCGTTCTCTCTGTCTCTTCTACGAACGTCATCGCCTTTGTACGTTTCTCCCCACCCAGCTCTGCTCGTCAGGCCACCTGCCAACTCTGTACGTCGTGCCACCTGCTGCTACTGTCGTTGGTGCCCGTCGCCTGTGTACGTTTCTCCCCACCCAGCTCTGCACGTCACGCCACCTGCCACCTCTATAGGTCTTCAAGAGGTAAGTTTTCGTGCTTGCTTTAGCCATTGTAGGTTTATAGTTTTGAATCTGGTATGTAATAATGCTGTCAAGAGATGGAAAGATCACGGGTGCCTTTAGCTAATTTAGAGACGTATTGTAAGTAGTTTAATCATTTGAATGTGTTTCTGTAGGCATTCTTTCGTGATTTTGATTTTGAAAATTAGATTTGTATTATAATGTAGTTATTTCATTTTAAGTGAAAACTATCATCGCTTATGCTCACCCTAATGTGAGACAATACGATTAGCCTTGATTGGAGTCAGTCATGAAATGATCCATTGTAGGACAGAACTTCCTATTGAAAGATTAAAATATCCAATCACGTGACATCGCAATTTCAGAAAAAGTACATGTTGGATGTTATCATCCTCAAACTATACTTATATGTTGTGTTATGTGGCGAAAGGTAACAATGGATCGGACTTGGATCAATTATAAACGAACAACAATTGAATATGAGAGTGGAGTAGAACAATTACTTGAATTTTCTAAGATGAATGTTCCGGATAATGATGGAAGATTCTATTGCCCGTGTGTTAACTGCTTGAATGAGTGAAGATTACCGACTGAAGTTATTCGGGAACATGTTCTTTGTGATTGTTTCCTAAAGAGTTACATAGAGTGGACATGACATGGTGAATTATTAAACATGCCAAGTGTAGAAGACAAAGAAGAAGTTGATCTAGAGATGGATGATCAGCTGGAGGAAATGATTCGTGAGCTTGGACAAGATGCCTTCCAACATACACATCTGTACGAGAAGTTGTCCAATGATGCAAAAAAGCCTTTGTATACAAATTGTACTAAGTTCACACGATTGTCGACGGTACTAAAATTGTTCAATGTGAAGGCAAAGAATGGGTGGACTGATAAAAGTTTCACAGAATTGCTTGAGTTGTTGAGTGACATGCTCCCTGAAGGTAACACATTGCCAACCCGCAATTATGATGCTAAGAAGATATTGTGTCCAATGGGTATGGAGTACCAAAAAATTCATGCATGTCCGAATGATTGTGTGTTGTACAGGAAAGAATTTGAGAACTTTCACGAATGTCCACAATGCGGGGAATCACGGTACAAGAAGAAGGATGGTGATTCTGACAATGATGTAATGAAGGGTACCCCGACAAAAGTGTTATGGTATCTTCCCGTTGTTCCAAGGTTGAAATGATTATTCACTAATGGAAATGATGCAAAACTCACTAGATGGCATGCAGATAGTCGTATTAAAGATGGTCAGTTGAGGCATCCGGCAGATGGATTGCAATGGAAAAAAATTGATTCCATCTTCCATAATTTTGGTAATGATCCAAGAAACATTAGGTTTGGACTTGCTACAGATGGAATGAATCCATATGGAAATTTAAGCAGTAAACATAGTTCATGGCCTCGTGGTGTTAGTTATTTACAACTTACCTCCGTGGTTGTGTATGAAACGTAAGTACTTGATGCTATCTTTGATGATCTCGGGTCCTAGACAACCTGGAAATGACATTGATGTTTTTTAAGCCCATTGGTTGAAGAGTTGAAGATGTTGTGGGAGGAAGGTGTTGATGTGTTTGATGGGTACACAGTGTGACTTATTCAAGTTGCGTGCAATGTTATTTTGTACAATTAATGACTTTCCAGCATATGGTAATTTGAGTAGCTACAGCACAAAGGGACATAAAGCTTGCCCGATATGTGAAGAAGACACATGTCACTATCAACTACAACATGGAAGGAAAACAGTGTACCTTGGACACCGAAGATTTCTTCCTTCAAACCATTCGTATCATAAATTAAAAAAATCATTTAACGGGTGTCAAGAAAATGATGCAGCCCTAACACCTTTAAGTGGGGAAGAAGTATATCAACGAGCAAGTGCGATTTCGTTTGAGTTTGGAAAGACGCAAAAGAAAGCCACAGGTATATGGAAGAAAATGTCAATCCTTTTTGTTCTTCCATATTGGAGGGTTCTTGATGTGAGGCATTGTATAGATGTCATGCATGTAGAGAAAAATGTGTGTGACAGTATCATCGGAACGCTCCTTAACATTCAAGGAAAAACAAAAGATGGTGTCAATGCTCGTTTGGACATGGTTGAAATGGGTATAAGAGAATAATTAGCTCCTCAACCTCATGGTAACCGAACATACTTGCCTCCAGCATGTCACACACTGTCTAAAAAAGAGAAAAGAAGTTTTTTTGAGTTTTTACGAGGTGTGAAAGTTCCATTTGGTTACTCTTCCAATGTGAAGAGACTTGTATCTATTAAAGATCTAAAATTGCTTGGGTTAAAATCTCATGATTGTCATGTATTGATGCAACAACTTCTACATGTGGCTATTCGAGGTATCTTACCAGAGAATGTTAGATATTCCTTAACTCGATTATGCTTTTTTTAATGCCATATGTAGTAAAGTTATGGACCCGGATGTTTTGGATCGGTTAGAGAATGAGGTCATGCAGTCATATTGTGTCAATTTGAGATGTACTTTCCTCCATCATTTTTTGATATTATGGTTCACTTGATTGTTCATCTAGCCAGGGAAGTTAGAATATGTGGTCCAGTTTTCTTACAATGGATGTACCCTATTGAGCGATACATGAAGATATTAAAAGGGTATGTGAAGAACCAATATCGTCCTGAAGCATCAATTGTTCAAAGATATATTGCAGAGGAAGCTATTGAGTTTTGTACAAAATACTTATCAGAAGTTGAAGCTATAGGGTTACCTAAGACTCGTTACCATGGAATAGGTCTTGGTAGAGGAACTCGAGGTGCAAAAGTTGTGACAATGTGTCGAGATGAAGTACTTCAAGCGCATTTGTACATATTGAATAACAGTGAAGAAGGCATCCCCTACTTAAGTGCTCATAAAGACATTGTGAAGCGAAATAATCCACGTATGCCTAAAAGGTGGGTAATCACTGAACACAACAAGATCTTTTTGAAGTGGTTTAAACAACAAGTTGAAGGTGACAATACAGCTTCTGATACACTAAAGTGGCTAGCATGTGAGCCAAACTTTGATGTGATATGTTGGGGTGGGTATGATATAAATAACTATTCATTTTATACAAAGGGAGAAGATGAAATAAGCACAATGCAAAATAGTGGAGTCATGGTGATGGCTGAATCAATGCATTTCTCGAGTTCAAAGGATAAATATCCGATAAGGGCGTCAATGGGCTACTTTGGTGTAATTGAAGAGATTTGGGTAATAGATTACACGATATTCAGAGTACCTATTTTTAAATGTAAGTGGGTTGATTTCAATACTGGCATCTTCACCGAGGATCTTGGATTTACCTTGGTTAACCTTGAAAATACTCGTTATACCGAAGAACCATTTATCATGGCATCTCAGGCAAAACAAGTGTTTTATGTCACTGATCCAGCTAACAAAGGGTGGTCAGTGGTTCTACAAGGAAAACCCATGTATATTTCTCATGAGAATGATGAATTAGTACTTGATATACCAGAGACACCATGTTCCTCTTCAAATATGCCAAACTTGAGTGTTAATGTAGAAATAGATCATGTGCATGCTACACGTTATGACCATATGGAAGGATTTTGGGAGAATATTCCAACTTGATAATGTATGCACTTTTTTTAATGTATTATTTTTTAATGTATGCACTTTTTTGTTTATCTTCAGTCATATTGTCTAAACTAATAACTATTATTTTTTTCTTTGAACACAGATATGACAGATTCATCTGGTACCCCTCCTCCTACACATTCCCCCCCTCCTACACAAGGTGGTGATCGAGTCAGCCGTCTACCAGGAAAAAGGGTAGGCGTGCTACACCGGTTGAGGGACTTGAATATCGATCGTAGCTCCGATCGGAAATTGCCTATCCAATTTGACATGCAAACAGGTAGAGCCACAGGAGAGCACAATGCTAGATTCACTAGCTATGTGGCCTTGCTTGGGAGAAGCAAGGTTAGTATTCTTATTGAGGATTGGGACCATGTTCCAGAGACACTAAAGAAGCAGATTTGGCAGAGTATCCTGGTACCTACTCTTATTGAGCATTTAACATGTATATATATTTAACTTTTTGGGAACTTCATGTTATTTTTATTGTGTAGGTCACATATGATGTCCCTAACACCACTTTGTTAAGGACAAAGTGGATCTCATATGCTGGGGAATGCCGGAGAGGTTTTAAGAGTGATCTGACTAGTCGATACATATATGGGGCATTGAGCAACAAGAACCCATGTGACCAGTATCAGTTTTTGGATGAGGAAACATGGCAGGAATTTCGGACTCAACGTTTAGACCCTAAGTTTCAAGTTAGCACATTTGTCATTTGTTTGCAGTCATTTTTTTTAAATAGAGGTTTTAAATCTGGTATTTAACATGGAATGCAACAGGCCAAGCGACACAAGGCACAGGATATTCAGAGAAAGAATATCCACCCCCACAGGTTGTCTCGTGGGGGTTATGAGAAATTGGAGGAGAAGATGATGAAGGAGACATCTTCAAGTCAACCTTCAGATGACTCGGTTGTGAGTTCTGTCACTCGCCCTTCACGCCATGATAAATGGAAGAGAGCTCGCCAGAACTCATCAGGGAATTACTTATCTGAGCAAACTAATGTTGTAGCTTAACGTATTGTAAGTAGCATATCCTAAACTAATTATATATGTTATACTACAATAGGCATATGTATTTGCTAAAAAATCCTTCCTTTGTGTTGTAGGATGAGTTGGTTGAGCAGAGCACTCAGGGATCATTCCACCCACATGGCCGTCAGGATATATTGGCAGTGGTCATTGGTACCCCAGAGCATCCTGGACGTGTTCGTGCTGCTGGACGAGGGGTGGGCATTAGACAGTACTTTGGTGCCCCATCCGTGGCAACTCATACTTTGAGGCATTTGAATGAGTTGGAGTTTGAGTCCCTCAAACAACAAATTAGGAAGGAGATTCGAGATGAGGTGTACTCTGACTTGAAGGCAGAGTTGGCATCTTTGTCCTCTCAACCTTCTGTCCCCGCACGAGAGGCATCCCCGATTCATGGCAGCACAAAGGAGAGTTGTGATGCTCCTGATAGAGGGGCAGAGGTTGCTCCTACTGACACTGCTGACTGTGAGTTGTATGTTGCGGGTCCTCCCGAGCATTTGGTGGCATACGATACGTATTATATCTTTGACATGTATTTGGTACACTGTTAAGCATTATATAGTCTAAAATATTTTATCATTTGTTTACCTTAGGGAAAATGTATGCATTGGGGTCAACCATCCACCACCAGAGTATTGGACATGATATGATAAGAGTGGTGGTTGTAGATGTTCGAGATGTTGCTGCCCCAATCCCTATTCCCACTGAAGAGGTTCAAACAGTGGGACAGGCACCTGGAAATTTTATCTTATGGCCAGTTTCATTAACAAGACCCATCCTAACACATGCACAGGTTGTGTCATGCATTTATCCCTTTTACTTATTATTTTTTGATATGTTGATGTATATTAATGTTATTTTTTTTTGTACTTGAATAGAAAGAGGCTGAAAAAGCAAAGGAAGTTGTGCATGAATCACCACCACCACCGAGTGCTTTACAGCGACTCGGTGCACTAGCAGCGACTATCGGGACCACTCCCATATAGTTAGATATGCCACTCGAAGTCGTATGCAGGACCAAGACGATCCCTTTTTTCTTACTCCAAAGGGATATTTTTGATATTCTCGCTGGTACTGATATGCTATGTGTATCGGTGTTGCAGCTTTGGGAATTGTAAGTAAATTTACATATTTTTTATATTCTCACTAGTACATTATTTTATAACTTTATTTATTTTCAATGTTGAAGGTATTTACATCGTTTGTGTGTTGAGAGGAAGATTGCCTTTATCTATGGATTTGTTGACCCTGTTGCCATTCAGTCCGTTGGGAATAAAGCTGAAGAGGTGAAAACATAATTAATAGAGACATTTCAAAATGGGGGCAAAGAAGTCTACTTAGCACCTTACTTGCATCAGTAAGTATACATCTTATAAATTAATGCACATTTATGTAAAACTAAAATTTAACTAATATTATTTCAACGTGCAGGGGTCATTGGCAGCTCATAATCATTGTTCCTCGGCAATTTGTTGTGATTCTCTTGTGTTCATTACACAAGAAACCAAATGATTTGGATATTACAAAGCCCATAGACGCGTAAGTTTGGTTTTTTTAATTGTTGTATCATATGTGCACTTACACCAAAATTATTTGTCCTTTTGTAGAGCTTTGGAAGCTCACCTAAGGTTGCAAGGCCTTCCATCTCATTCTAGAAAGAAGTTGACGTATATTGCACCAAAGGTGACCAAACATTCCTCTTACTGTTGTTCAATTTGTCATTTAAACTTAATCTGACATGTATTTAACTTGTAGTGTCCACGCCAACCGGGAAGCCATGAGTGCGGGTATTATGTGATGAAGCACATGCACACCATCGTAGCCAAAAATATTATTGACTCATGGAGGGAGGTAAATATACTATAATTAAGTCAAATATGCCAATTATGTAAATGGTTTCTAAATCTGAAATGTTTCAATATGTAGGAATTTACAGACTCATCTCCATTGAAGATTGAAGTGTTAGACGATATTAGAGAGCAGTGAGCTTCTTTCCTTTTAAGTATTCAATCTTCATAGCAAATTTGACTTGTAACAATTTTGATTGAATTGATTTAAGTTAGCAAATTTACATTCGTTTAAGTAAATGAACTGTCTGGAACTGAGGTACATATATTTATTTCAATATGTTTCATATATGTACATATATATCTGTCTGAAACTATATATGAATTGTGCATATTTGTTTGTACAAGTGTTTGGAACTCTGAATATTTTTCTGGAACTATGATGAATAGGCAGGTCTACTCGAAGAAAGGTAGGATCTGTGAAGAAAATGCAGGTTCTGTAAAAAAAAATAACACTTTCTACGTCGGTTAATGACATAACCAACGTAGAAATTTTAACATTTTATGTCGGTTATAAGCATAACCGACATTGATATCACATACAATCACGATTACTGTTAACCGATATAGATACTGGGGTTATAGAAAGTTAGAAAGTAAGACTTTCTGTGTCGGTTATCAGTGTTAACTGACATAGAAAGTAAGACTTTCTACGTCGGTTCCCTGACTAACCGACGTAGAAAGTCTTACTTTCTATGACCCCTATATCTATGTCGCCACTTTAACCGACGTAGAAGGCCCATTTTAACCGACGTAAAAAGTCTTTTCTGCAGTAGTGAACATAAATTCTTCATCATTATTGAAGCATCCGCCTACTTAAGAGGCACAATAGACAAAAATAAAAAAACCCTAGTGAATTCCTGCCTAAATAAGAAGCAACCAACAAATAATCCCCGACAAACAACATGTCAGATGGCTAAACAGAAAAGCCAAAAACAAAAAATCCCTGGCAAGACCGGAAGGCTAAACAGAAAAAGCCAAAAACAAAAAAAATCCTTGGCAAAACCGGATAGCTAAACAGAAAAGACAAAAACAAAGAATCCCTGGAAAAACCGGATGGCTAAAAAGAAAATCCAAAATCAAAGAATCCCTGGCAAGACCGGATGACTAAAACAGAAAAGTCAAAAACAAAATCAATCACTCCCCATGGAATGGGCGCATGATCAGAAACAGTAAGCTGCCAACACATCTCCAAAACTGGATGAGGGTTTGTACTCATCAAACACAAGATTGACTACCAAAAAGAGCATCCTGAAAGCCTTGCAGAACGAGGCTCATCAAGAATCTAGCAAAAGTAGATTCGTACCTGGTGGGGGTAGGTACCCATAAGAGCCTTGCAGAATGGGTCTCGTCAAGAGTTTAGCAAACGCGGACTCATACCTGGTGGGGGTAGGTACCCACAAGAGCATTGCAAAACGGGGCTCATCAAGAGTTTAGAAAACGTGGACTCGTACCTGGTGGGGGTAGGTACCCACAAGAGCCTTGCAAAACGGGGCTCGTCAAGAGTTCAGCAAACACGGACTCGTACCTGGTGGGGGTAGGTACCCACAAGAGCCTTGCAGAACGGGGCTCGTCAAGAGTTTAACAAACACGGACTTGTACCTGGTGGGGGTAGGTACCCAAAAGAGCCTTAAAGAATGAGGCTCATCAAGAGTTTAGCAAATGCGGACTCGTACCTGGTGGGGGTAGGTACCCACAAGAGCCTTGCAGAACAGGGCTCGTCAAGAGTTTAGCAAACGCGGACTCGTACCTAGTGGGGGTAGGTACCCACAAGAGCCTTGCAGAACAGGGCTCGTCAAGAGTTTATCAAGCGCGGACTTGAACCTAGTGGGGGAAAGTACCCACAAGAGTTTAGCAAACTCAGACTCAAACCTACTGGGGAAAAGTACCCACAAGAATATAGCAAACGCGGATTTGTACCGTGTGAGGGTAAGTACCCACAAGAGTTTAGCAAAACGCGGACTCAAACCTAGTGGTGGAAAGTACCTACAAGAATCTAGCAAATGCGGATTCATACCTGGTGGGGGTAAGTACCCACAAGAGCTTAGCAAACGCAGGCTCGTCCTGTGTGAGGGTAAGTACTCACAAAGAGTTTAGCAAACGTGGACTCGAACCTAGTGGGGAAAAGTACCCACAAGAATCTAGCAAACGCGGATTCGTACCGTGTGAGGGTAAGTACTCACAAAGAGTTTAGCAAACGCGGACTCGAACCTAGTGGGGCAAAGTACCCACAAGAATCTAGCAAACACGGATTCGTACCGTGTGAAGGTAAGTACTCACAAAGAGTTTAGCAAACGCGAACTCGAACCTAGTGGGAGAAAGTATCCACAAGAATCTAGCAAACGTGGATTCGTACCATGTGAGGGTAAGTATTCACAAGAGTTTAGCAAAAGTGGACTCGTACCTGGTGGGGATAGGTACCCACAAGAATCTAGCAAATGCGGATTCGTACCGTGTGAGGGTAAGTACTCACAAGAGTTTAGCAAAAGCGGACTCGTACCTGGTGGGGGTAGGTACCCACAAGAGCTTAGCAAATGTTGGCTCATACCTGGTGGGGGTAGGTACCCACAAGAGTTTAGCAAATGCGGACTCGTACCTGGTGAGGGTAAGTACTCACAAGAATCTAGCAAATACGGATTTGTACCTGGTGGGGGTAGGTACCCACAAGAGCTTAGCAAATGCGGGCTCGTACCTGGTGAGGGTAAATACTCACAAGAGTTTAGCAAATGCGGACTCGAACCTGGTGGGGGTTTGTACTCATAAGAGCCTTATAGAAGGAGGTTTGGACCAGATGGGGGTTCATTCTCATCAAACCAGATAGGGGTTGGTACCTATCAAAAATATTTATCATCCAGAGTATCAACAACTTCAGCAAAGGAGCATCCAAAGGATGACCGGGCAAAAGGGTTAACTCCTTTACCTACCAACTAATCTTGTGGACACATTAGGCCAACAGTTAGTTAGGTAGGTGAAAGGGGGACAATTATAGACCCCTAATTTTCCTCGACCTCTCAATAAAGACCAGAAGACTTTCTCTCTGAGGGTGGGTAAAGCTTCGGTGGGCGTCCATCGGCATCAACCGGCTTCCGTCTAAAGAAAGGAAAGCTTCCCTGGAGTCCCAGAACACAAAATTTGACCAGAACACTCAAGACAGCCGTCCCAGAAAGCGAGACAGTCGTCCCAAACAGACGAGACGCACATCCCAGATGTGAGACGTGCATCTCAACCAAAAAACAACTTGAGATGGCCATCTCAACTTCCAGACGACTGTCCCAAACATTTTAGACCGTTGTCCCTATTTTCCTGGCCCCAAACGGTCGTCTCGAGTTTGCTGGCTAAAAAAACTATAAATAGGGACCTTAGATGACGTTCTTTCACACACCTCACTCCTCTCTTCTCTCCCTCTTTCGAATGATCTCTCCGATTGCCTATAAGGTAACAATCGGTTAAGGAAGTTTCTTCCGGCATTCAATTCTTCTTAAAGTTTTTGTAGTGTTGGTCCCGTATTCGGGGAGGAGAGTCTGTGTAGTGCGGGGGATTTCCAAAATGCATCCTCACAGTTGAAAAACTTGTAATAAAAGCTTTCTACGCAGGTTCTTTTCACTTCTTTTCTCTTTTGTTGCTTTATTTACTGGTTTATGTATGCAATAGAAAATAGAATCATGTAAATAGCCATTTTTTAATATTGTGTAATAAAATAGGGTAATTGATGAGCCATTATTTTCACGCATTTTCTTATCTTTCTCTACTTATCTTAATTGGTGCATTGTGCTTAATTGTCTATTATTAGTGCATTTTCATTGATTGGGCCTCATTGGGCCATTATTCCGAATTTTTCTTAATTTAGCATTAATTGGTCTAATTTTCGTTTCTAATTATTTTTAGGTATTTTTGGTGAAACAATTTTGGAGTGTGGACATTAATCTTGAGATGAAGAGAGTTTCCACATCACCTGCCACGTCACCTGCCACATCATATTATTGACTGCCATGTCAGCTAGGGTTTTTTTGATGTGTAATCCCGTGTGGGCCAGCTTGGGCCCATTCTTAGGGGACTCTAGGGTTAGGGTAGGCTTATATTTTGAGAGGAGCAGAGGAGGAAAGGGAGGAAAAAACACTGGAGTTCTGTTTTACGTTTGGTTCATGTTGGTTTTCTCTACACCTTAATTTGGATTGCTCAAGGCTCATTGATGGATTAATATGGTTCAATTTCGTTTTCTGCTGCCATGAGAGTTTGCATTCTTTCACTTCTTTTGCAAATTTCATTGTGTAGTTTAGTTCAGGCCAATCATGTATTTCAATTTCTGCTGAAATCCATTTGCTATTCTGTTGTCCCATCTTGTATTTCAATTGTAATTTCTTGTTAATGGATAGCCACCACATTTTCTGAGATTTTTTTTGTTCTCTTTGGGGATTAGATTCACGAAAACATTCATCATTTGGTAATTTACGTTTTGTTCTTCTTCTTCTCTGCACTGGATTTTGTTTTTATGTTTTCTGTTGCATTTCTGAATTAATGGAAGGCTAAACCCCTTAAGGTTGGCTCCTTGAACAGATGACAATTCTCTTTGAGGATATTGCGTTTCATGTTAATTGATCTCTGTTTTATTTGGCTTTCCAATATATTGTCCCACAGGTTGCATTCAATCTACGTTGATGCTTAATGAACTTGGGTTGTGTGTGAACTGCAACTTCAGTTCCATAGTTTACTTAATTCTGTGGGCTGAGATAATATGTTATGCATGTTGCTTAATCGTGTAGGGAAGTCCTGATCAATCTCCGCTTAGTGGATTGGTGTTCGATGGAACAAGGTTGAGTAGGGCAGAGAATTTGTTGTTACCCAGGGATAAGAGATTTGAATCTAACCAAGGAGCCAAGCTATTTCTACTACCATTTAGTTGTTAATCATTCGAAATTCTGCAACCCCCCCATTACTGTTTTATCTATTTGATGTGTGAATCTTTGATTGAAACTAATAGTCCTTGGGAGACGACCTATGAGTCTGTTTCCTAGTACTACATTTAATCACATTTATTTGACCGGATACGGCTCTGATCAGTAATAGCGTAATTTCTCTTAATATTTTCTTTATGAATTAATCTGTCATAGGGAACTCGAAAGAGGTGTGGCGTCATGGGGGTTCTAACACCTTCCCCACGCATAACTAACTCCCTTACCTAACTCTGGTTATAATGGCAAAGTTTGGTTTTTCTTAAAATCAACGCCTTTTTATCCTTTCCAATGTTTATGGTCAAAACATTGGTGGCGACTCCATAAGAACCTTTTTACGAAAACCTTTCTTTTATTAGAGGATAGTTCAGTTGTTGAACACCTCGGGAGCAATGATTACATTTTTAAATAAACGCGAGTCTAAACCATCTTTTCGCGACCGCTCGCATAAACGTTCGAGATGTCCCTAGACGTCAGAACAGACAACGGCGACAAGGATGAATCCTACCATCCTTGATGTAGTAAAGAAAAAGGTAACCAAGCTATTGAAAGTTGATATCATATATCCCATCTCAAATAGCACTTGGGCATCTCTTGTCCAAGTTGTTCCAAAAAAAAGTGGGATAACTGTTGTGCAAAATGAAGACCAAGAGATGATTGCCACTCGACTGCCAAACAAATGGAGAGTTTGTATGGATTACCGAAGGCTTAACTAGGTTACTAGGAAGGATCACTTTCCCCTTCCATTCATTGATCAAACGGTTGAGAGATTGGCAGGTAAATCACACTATTGTTTCTTGGATGGATACACGCGATTAGCACAAGACCACCTTCATATGCCCTTTCGGTACTTTCGCCTATAGGAGGATTCCCTTTGGACTATGTAATTCACTAGCCACTTTTCAAAGGTGTATGATCAGTATTTTTTTTGATCTCATTGAAAGTTGCATGGAGGTATTGATGGATGCTTTCACGGTCTACGGATCAGCCTTTAATGAATGCCTAGTCAACTTAACAAAGGTGTCGGACAAATGTATCGAGACAAATTTGGTGCTTGTAGACCCCAAATCTTGCCCGGCCTCATAATAAAGACCAGAAGACCTCCTATTCGAAGATGGATGAAGCCTAAGAAGCCACTAGGAAAGACTATTAGGCCCCATAATAGGATAGGAAGGATTTTCTACATTAAAATAAGGATTTTTGCCTTCAGAGGTCGAGACCGCCGTCTCGCTTTTCGGGACCGCCGTCTCGCCATTGCTGCAAGTCGAGACTGCCGTCTCGTTTGGCGAGACGGCCGTCTCACCACTTGCGAATGGCGAAACCCCCCTCCCTCACCACTTTTGCAAGTTGAGACGGCCGTCCCGAATGGCGAGACGACCGTCTCGACCTTGTCAGACGAGACGACCATCTCGACCTGGCAGGCGCGAATCCCTTTAAATAATGAGCGCTCCCCCCCCCCCCCTCATTTCACATAGTTCTTCCACTTTCCCTTCTACACTTTCTTCAAATTCTCTTCCTAGAGTCCCTCCAAAGCATTTCCGAAGTTTCTGAGAGTTTTTTTTAGCATTTCGAGAGAGTTTTCGGCGTTGTAAAGAGCGAAGGGCTGCCAAAACGCACCCTACTTTCAAGAATATTAATTAAAAAGCTTGCCTCGGAGGTTTCTTCACTGTCTCCCTCTCTTTTACTGTCTTTACTTTTATTATTAAATTGTATAATAGACATTAGGGCCATGTAGTCATTATTTTAATTCCGTAAATAAAATGGTAAAACCGTCTTTCCAAAAGTTTATTTATAAAATAGTTGGCCTATCATAGGGAACCTGAAAGGGGCGTCGTAAGGGAACTAACACTTCCCTTACACGTAACTAACTCCCTTACCTAACTCTGGTTTTAACGACCAAAGTTGGTTTTCGAAAACCAACGCCTTTTTACCCCTTTTTTGATGTTTCTGGTAAAAACATCGGTGGCGACTCCATAAGAACCCCTTCAAATTAGTTCTTGGGTTAGCCCGGTTATCGGACAACCTAAAAGCGTTGTAAAATCACCCATAAAAACGCGAAAATTGGAAAGTCGGAACCATCGCGTCGCTTCGACTGCCTCTTTTTGACGACGGCGACAGATGGCAACTCCACTGGGGAAGCCTAGATAGTTGATCCCATTTAGTGATGGGCCAACTTAATAAATAAACTAAGAAATCATGTTTTTACCCTACCTTGTATTATAACATGTTTTAATGTTTGGCTTTAATAACTGTTGTTTGTTTATATTTATGCAATTGTTTGAAATATAAACTGTACACAAACCTTTGCACACAACAGTTCCCTCTATACCCGGGGGCAAGTGAGAAATCCATAGGGAGTGGGTGGCAGGTACAGTTCGCTGTAGTGATGGCCTTGAGCCCACTAGTGTGATCGGAAACCACCACTCAAGGTGATAACCTTCCTCTTTTGGCACAAAGACTGACTATGGCCTTAGTGCTAAGCATGGTCGGGAAGGCTAGAGAGTGGGGACACTATAATGGGGGCACCTTGGGGGCCTTAGCCTTGGTGAGAACAGTTAGAACCTACCTTCGCCAATGCACTTTTCTGCAGGAAAACCCTACCTTGTGATTAAAACGACTTCTCGCCTGTTCGCGGATGATGGAATTGTGTACGCATTTGTTTGTTGCATTTGTTTGTTGCATAGCATAACCAAACAACAGAAAAATCACTAAAAACATTTTTTGCAATAAATGCCCTTATCTCGGACAATCTGCCTTTTAGCTAGCCTGGTTTCAGGTTCTTTGTAAGCTAAGTAGCCACGTTGACCTACAGAAGAGATAAGGGTTCATAAGAACAGATAAAAACCTTTCTTTTTGCAATAAACAAATTTATCTCGGACAGTCTTCATTTAAGCTAGCCTGGTTTCAAGTTCTTTGTAAGCTAAGTAGCCACGTTGACCAACAGAAGAGATAAATGGTCAAAACAAAAAATAATAACAACCAAAAAAGCAATAATCACAAAAACATAATACAACAATTTTGATCAAATCAAAACATTCATTTCAAAATAAAAATAAAATGATAAAACGATTTTGACAAAACAGTCATCTCAAAATAAAATAGATAATAATATAATTTTTGACAAAGTCGTGTCATTCATTCCATAAAGTCGTAAACCCAAGAGAGAAAATAAATGCATAAAGAAAGGTATGCATAAACATCATTTAATAAAAATATTTCATGCATAAATACATTCATGCTAGGAAATACTAGATATCTTTAAGACAAGGGCAAAAGAGACCCAAGTGCGTTTGTGACCTTCGCGACAAGGAAGGGACAATGTACTAAGGTGTGATGATAACCTCCATTATACTTGTCAAATTTGTGATGGAGAAGAAACCATTACACCGAGGTGGGTATGATACCCCACAAAGCTTAAGCTTTAAGGAGGATACCTAAGTCATTGTCTTAAGGCATATCCATCTCATAAATCATTCATTTTAAAATACAAATCTTCTTGCGTTCTAGAAAGCGGCTGGTATTCTTCATGTCCTCATCCTCCTTCAAAAAAAAAAAACACAAAATCCCAAACACTATCATACATCATGTTAGAAAATAAAACATAATAATGTTTAGGAAAAAACAAACACTTGCATACATGCATCCACCAAACTTCATCCTCATAACATGCATCTAATAATAGACAGTCGAAGAAGTGGACATTCCTCAATACCATGAAAAGAGGATTAGGGCATTCGCATGCCATGCACGGGAAGTCAAAAAGAAAATAAATAGAAATTCTAATCCTCTTATGGGTTCATTTAGGCTTCTCCGCTTTTAAAAAAAATATACTTCAAAACATTGCATTGAGGATGAAATAAATAAAATTGTTTGTTTTCATCATCTCTTCAAATGTCTATTGCATTCATAAATTGCATTCAGTCTCACTTTAATAATAATAAGATAATAAAAAAAGAAGAGGATTAGTCGATGTGCTTTTCACGAATCGGAATAAGATGAAGAGTAAACTTTTCGTCATCAAGTTCCCTCCAACGATTGATCTGCCTAAGGAGGATAATAAGCCTCAATCGTTGGTCATCCGAGTAAATAAGGAAGAGGGGGCAAGGATGTCGTTACATTTGTTCACGCCTTGAATAGAATAAAGTTGTACCATGGAGATACAAAAAACATTGCCCATTAACAAGGATATCTCCAACATAGCCGGCATTGGGGGGGGGGGCAAGATTAGAAGTAGAAGAATCTACTCCCCCAAGAAGCTACAAGACAATGCTCCCAAGAATAAAGGAAAAATAATAAGATCGAAGAGAAACATAATCCAAAGAGGAAATTGAATAGACTTTGGATTTACGACGCTAAGGCAGTTCTTTCAACGCTCCGCCAAAAAGATAAACTCACGGTAGGCGACAAGATGGTCACGGTTCAAGCTAAAGACGACATTTGGATCAACAAATCGTCTGCCCTACCTTGAATAGATGCGGCTGAAGAGGATCTTTGAAACATCTTTTGCCAATATGAAAAGACTTCCCCAACAATATGAAGGTGACCCACATGATGAGGAAATATAGATGTCGTCCAAACCAAGGGCTCATTAGAAACTCTCAAGGAATAAGGGAGCCACCAGATTTTAAAGACAATCCTTTAAAGCATTACCCTACAAAGGATCAAGCTGCACGGAGAAAAGGGAAGTCTCCCCTCCATACCTTGAATCAGATTTTCCCAAATAGAGGGGTTCAAGCGTCAAAAGCGACTTTAGTCATTAGGTGTTCTCCTTCTAATTCTTAGGGTTTGTAAATCCAATGACTATTAGAGATTACTCCTCGGGGCCAGCCCGACCCTCGAGCATTGTAGGGCACGTATTTCCCTATTAATTACAAAGAATGTCATTCTTACTATCTGTTTCTCTTCTTGTTATTCATATCTAAACCTCATTAATAACCATGTGTTAAGCAAACGTTTTCAAAATGCGTCAAAGTAATCAAACTGCGCCATTAACCAAAGTAAAAGTGAAATCCATCACTACTGATTGACTAGAAACACAAAATAAGGTTCTACCTCATCATAATAAAGTCGTGTTTCGCCAATGTTGTGTAAAGAGAACACATAAAACAAAAATCAAAAGGAGCCCATAGAAGCTAAAGGCTAAAAAAAAAGAGGGCAAGATACCCGGTAGGAAACCCACCAAAGGGGGCTACGCAAAAGTTAGGGTAAACCCGCTGGGAAACCCGAACAACCATAAAGGGTAGCCTAGGCAGCAATTATGGTTACAAAATAAAGTCTGCTAGGTTTCCCAAAACAAGGAAAGAGCAAACCTAGACAAAAGTTAGGACATAACACAACATCCTAAGCTGAAACCCAAAGGGCAGACTAGGGAAGTCAATCAGTCATAGCAAGCGCCATAGAATAAGACACCACTCCATAAACAAAACGTTGTTTAAACTAGCCTAAACACTCTAACCAACCTTGGTTAGCCGTGCTTACAAAAACCATTTTTTGTCAAAATAAAACAATTCTAAAACATAAGACTTTGAATTAAATATCCTCTTCTTTCTCTTCTCTTGACCCTTACCACTACGGAATTCTAGTAAGTAGTAGAGAAAGCCCGCTAAGATATCCTAAACAAAAATTAAGGCAGCCCGTTAGATCGAAAACCCCAAAAGGGCGGTCTAGGCAAAAGATAGGGCTAAACCAAAAAATGAATAAAAGAGAGGGGCCCTTCATCATAATCATGAAAGTACAGCAAGAGAAAGCCAGTCACTTTTCTAGATGTATCGATAAAAAAAAAGATAGATTGCATTTAAGGCATCCACACACAAGTAGTCGCACAAAACGACTTTGTCAAGGTAAAAAATGAAAGAAATAAAAATCATTTCAGATAAATAACAAAAATGAAAAACATTCATGCATATAAGGAGACTAGCTCCATGTTTGCGATTGAAAACAGGATCACTGAGATTGAGTCTCCAAATAATGCCCTCAAGAAAACGGAGCAAGTCGTCAATCAAGCGACTCAGCAGAATAAGAGCTTCTGAAAATCAAGAGCTCCAGCTACCATCCTTCTACCTAGAAAAGAAGGCACAAGAAAGTAATAAGTCTCCAAACATTGCTCTCCCTCAAGAAAGAAGAGGGAGTTGTCATAAGAAGCTTTCAAAAGCCAAAGCTCTAGTCATCACCCAATAAAAGAGGGCACAATCATCAGACATCATAAAAGAAAAACTGATGGAAAGGCTTAGTCATCCTCAAGAGGATCCCTTCCTACTCCGAAGACAAAACAAAAACACTCCTCACGGCTCAGCATTACCACTACATGAGTCATCGAGCACACTCACCCAAAGTCTCCTCCACACTCCCCAATGGAGAATAAAGGTTTCAAGAGCCCATCACCATCAACAGTCAAAAGAGCCCAATCTCCATACCAACAAGGGCTCAACAAAAAAAGGAAAAAAAAAAGAAGAAAACTCTTGCATCCCCAGCGGATGTCCAAAAGAAAAGGCATTAATAGAGAAGGCCGAATAAAAATCCTCAAGTGGATCTCCTAAAAGTCTACAAAAAAGAATCAGAAATTCCCATCCTCCAGTGGAATAAGAGCTTCACAAGTTTAGCTCGCATCAACATCAATCAAGGAGCCAAGACTCCATCCCTAGAAAAGAAAAATCAGATCCCCAGGGAGTCAACTAATTCCCTGGTGGATCACCAAAGAAAGAAAACTTCATCCCTAATGGACCTCCCAAAAAGAAGGAAAAAAGTCAGCGTAAAAAAAAGAGACTAAAAAGTAAAAAGGCTTACGCATTATCCTGAAAAAGCCAAATTTCAAATCACGAAAAAAAAGAGATAAATCGTGGAAAAAAGACGAAATCAAATGAAAATCCTTGCTCCCTAAGTGGGTCACCTCAGAAAAAGAAAAAATCAACAAAAAAGAAGGAATTAGAAATTCCATTCCTTCAACAGAATAAGAGCACCACAAAATCCAGCTCGCACCCACATGAATTAAGGAGCCGAGATTCTATTTCCCCAAAGGGCTACCAAAATCTGACCCCCGGGAAGTCAACCAATTCCCCAGCGGATCAATAAAAAAGAAAGATCATCCCTAGTGAGCCTACTGCAAAGGAAAAACTTCATATTCATCCTCAGAATGTCATTTGCCTACACATAGGCAAGACCTGGCAAGCAAGAGCCAACATCCCCATAGGGGAATATCAGCCTAGTCAGAGGCAAAACAAATGCAGCCAAAAGTCTTCACTTCCGATGAAGCATCTGCCTACTCAGAGGCATTACTAGAAACTCAATGGAGTATCGGCCTGCTCAGAGGCATGTCGCCGCCGTCAAAACGAGGACGGTCGGAGCGACGCGATGGTTCCGACTTTCCGTTTTTCGTGTTTTTATTGGTGTGGTTACAACGCCTTTAGGTTGTTCGATAACCGGGCTGAACCTAGGGGCGAGGTTTTCGAAAAGGCGTTCTTGGATTGTCCGATAACCGGGCTAAACCAAGAACTAGTTTTTGAAGGGTTCTTCTGGAGTCGCCACCCACGTTTTTACCGAAAACATCGAAAAATGGGTTAAAAGGCATTGGTTTTCGAAAAACCAACTTTGGTCATTAGAGCCAGAGTTGGGTAAGGGAGTTAATTACGTGTAAGGGAAGTGTTAGTTCCCTTACGACGCCCCTTTCGGGTTCCCTATGATGGGCTAGCTACTTTGGATAAATAAATAAACCGGTGAAAAATACGCTTTTACCCTTTATTTTGCGGAATTTAAAATTATGACTACATGACCCTAGTTTTTATTGCATAATTAAACATAAAGCGATAAAAATAGAGAGAGAGAGAGAGAGAGAGAGAGAGAGAGAGAGAGAGAGTGAAAACCTCTGAAGCAAGCTTTTCTATTAATCTTTTGTAATTAGGGTGCTTTTTGGCAGCCCTTCACTCTTTACAGCGCCGAAATCTCTCAAAAACGCTATAAAATACTCTAGAAAGCTCTCAGAAACTCCGGAAATGCTTCGGAGGGGTTCTAGAAAGAGAATTTGAAGAAAAGTCTAGAGAGAGGATGGAAGAATTGTGAGAAATGAGGGGAATGGCGCTCCTATTTATAGGGATTCGCGCCTGTCAGGTCGAGACGGGCCGTCTCGTCTGACAAGGTTGAGACGGCGGTCTCGAATCTGAGACGGCGGTCTCGACCTTAAAAGGCAAAAATCCTTATTTTTGGGCCAAAAATCCCTCCTATCCTAGTATGGGGCCTAATAGTCTCTCCTAGTGGCTTCTTAGGCTTCATCCATCTTCGAATAGAAGGTCTTCTGATCTTTATTATGAGGCCGGGCAAGATTAGGGGTCTACAAGGCACCACCAAAATCAACAAATTTTCAATGGATATGCGCCTACTCAAGAGGTGTCACCAAGATCAACAAATCCCTAGAGCATTCCTGCCTACCTAAGAGGCACTCATCAAAAGTCCCCGACAACCAGCAAAGTTGGATGACCACTACCAAAGGATTAAAAACAAAGAATCCCCAGCAAACAACAAGTTGGATGGCTATCAAGAAAAAACAAAAAACAAAGAATCCCCGACACACCGGAAGACTTTACCAGAAAGGTCCAAAAACATTTACCAAAACAGAAATCACTCCCCATGGAATAAGCGCATGATCAGAATCAGTAAGCCGCCACCACGACCAAAGGGTCAGCTACCGCATCAAAGGAGCATCCTAAGGTTTCTCACTCTGCGCATGAGCCACCCGAGCAGTAAGCCGCCACCACCACTAGTCATACGCAGTGGATTGTACTACCCTGATAGGGGGTTCATACTTATCAACCTGCGCACGCAATGCACCTGATCTGCACTCGAGCCAGATCAGTAAGTCACAACTACTAGCCTGATAAGGGGTTTATACTTATCCAGTCTGATGCACAATGGACTGCAATTACCATCCTGATGAGGGGTTCATACTCATCCAGCCCTACGCACAGTAGGTTGTAACTACCAGCCTGATGGGGCATTTATACCCATCAACCGAAGGATCGGCTACCGTCAGAAGGAGTATCCTGAGGTTCTACCATGTGTCAACCGAAGGGATCGACTACCATCAGAAGGAGTATGTTGGAGGTGCACAACACAACTTTCCCCAAAAGATCAACCGCCGCAAGACGGGACATCCGAAGGGTAACCGGGCAAGAGGGTCAACTCCTTTACCCTCCAGTCGATCTTCTTGGCACGACAGGCCAACAGTCGACTAGTCAGGAAAAGGGGGGGCAGCTGTAGACCCCAAATCTTGCCTGGCCTCATAATAAAGATCAGAAGACCTCTTATTCGAAGATGGATGAAGCCTAAGAAGCCACTAGGAGAGACTATTAGGCCCCATAATAGGATAGGAAGGATTTTCTTATTAAAATAAGGATTTTTGCCTTCAAAGGTCAAGACCGCCGTCTCGCTTTTCGGGACTGCCGTCTCGCCATTGCTGCAAGTCGAGACCACCGTCTCGCCACTTGCGAATGGCGAGACCCCCTCTCGTTTGGCGAGAAAGCCTTCTCATTTTTTGAAAAGTCGATACCGCCGTCTCGTTTCTCGCCACTTTTGCAAGTTGAGACGGTCGTCTCGACCTTGTCAGACGAGACGACCGTCTTGACCTGACAGGCACGAATCCCTATAAATAGTGAGCGCTCCCCTCCTCATTTCACACAGTTCTTCCACTTTCTCTTCAACACTTTCTTCAAATTCTCTTCCTAGAGTCCCTCCGAAGCATTTCCGGAGTTTCTAAGAGTTTTTTATAGCGTTTCGAGAGAGTTTTCAGTGTTGTAAAGAGCGAAGGGCTGCCAAAACACACCCTACTTTCAAGAATATTAATTAAAAAGCTTGCCTCAGAGGTTTCTTCACTCTCTCCCTCTCTTTTACTGTCTTTACTTTTATGAATAAATTGTATAATAGACATTAGGGCCATGTAGTCATTATTTTAATTCCGTAAATAAAAGGGTAAAAGCGTCTTTTCAAAAGTTTATTTATAAAATAGTTGGCTTATCATAGGGAACCCGAAAGGGGCGTCGTAAGGGAACTAACACTTACCTTACACGTAACTAACTCCCTTACCTAACTCTGGTTTTAACGACCAAAGTTGGTTTTCGAAAACCAACGCCTTTTTACCCCTTTTTCGATGTTTCCGGTAAAAACATCGGTGGCGACTCCATAAGAACCCCTTAAAATTAGTTATTGGGTTAGCCCGGTTATCAGACAATCCAAGAACACCTTTTCGAAAATCTCGCCTCTAGGTTCAACCCGGTTATCGGACAACCTAAAAGCATTGTAACATCATCCATAAAAACGCGAAAATTGGAAAGTCAGAACCATCACGTTGCTCCGACTTTGACGGCGATGACAGTGCTAAATTTTAAGAAATGTCACTTCATGGTTAAAGAAGGTATAGTCCTTGGTCATCTTATATCTGAGAGAGGTATTGAAGTCGACAAGGCCAAGATTGATGTAATTTCCTCATTGGACTATCCTAAGACAATAAGAGAAGTAAGATCATTTCTAGGACATGCAGGTTTCTACCGAAGGTTCATCCAATATTTCAGCAAAGTGGCACTACCTCTATCTACCTTACTACAGAAGGACACTTTGTTTGTTTTTTATGATAATTGCAAAAAATCTTTTGATGAGCTAAAGTGGAAGTTGATCACACCTCCAGTAATACAACCACCTAGATATGATTGCCCATTTGAGCTGATGTGTGATGCATTTGACTATGCGGTAGGAGTTGTTTTATCCCAAAGGAAAGAAAATTGTCCACATGTAATGGCATATGCATCAAAGACCTTGGATTAGGCCCAGGATAATTACACTACTACCGAGAAGGAATTGTTGGATATTATTTTTGCATTAGACAAATTCATGCCATACCTACTTGGTTCCAAGATTGTGGTGTATACAGATCATGCAACAATCAAGTTCCTCTTGAAGAAGTCGGATACGAAGCTGAGACTCATTAGATGGATGTTACTTCTCCAGGAGTTTGATTTGGAGATCAAGGATAAGCGAGGAGTGCAAAACCAGGTGGCCGACCATTTAAGCCGCATTGAACAACCATGGAATATTGATTTTGTTCCCATTCGGGATTAATTCCCTAACACCTACTTATTTGATTTGAGTTCAGATGGTAACATCCCCTGGTTTGCTGACATAGCAAATTACATAGCAGCTGTTGTTTTGCCCATGACTGCATCCAAGCATGAGATTGATAAACTGAAAAGTGATGCAAAACACCATGTGTGGGATGATCCTTATCTATGGAGATTTTGTAATGATCATATCATCCGTAGGTGTGTTCTTGACGCTGATATTAAGGACATCCTACATTTTTGCCATAGCACAACAGTTGGAGGACACCTAGGCCCCAAAGGATAGCTAGGAGAGTGTTTAACAGTGGATTCTACTAGCCAACTGTTTTCAAAGATGCAGCAGAATTTTGTGTCAGTTGTGAAGCCTGTCAAAGGGCCACCAGAAACATCACTAAGAGGAATGAAATTCCTCAACACCCAATCATAGCATGTGATATTTTTGATGTGTGGGGTATTGACTTCATGGGTCTGTTTCCAAACTCATTTGGATACAACTACATTATCTTGGAAGTGGATTATGTGTCGAGTTTGGTGGAGGCCAAGGCAACCAGTTCCAACAACTCACGAGTAGTTTTAGATTTCCTCATAACCAACATCTTCTCTAGATTTGGTGTGCTAAAAGCCATCATCAGTGACCAGGGAACTCACTTTTGCAATCGAACCATAACTCAATTGCTCAACAAGTATGGTGTGACTCACAAAATTGCAACACCCTACCATCCCCAGACCAATGGGCAAGCTGAGGTTTTCAACAAGGAAGTGAAAAATCTGTTGCAGAAACTCGTTCAACCACATCGAAAGGATTGGAGTAAGCATTTGGATGATGCTTTATGGGCACAAAGGACTACATATAGAACCCCTCTAGGTATGTCTCCCTATAGGGTGGTGTTTGGAAAGGCATGTCATTTTCTTATGGAGATACAACATAAGTCATATTGGGCTGTGAAGAGTTGCAACCTTGATATAAAGAAAGCAGGGCATGAGAGAAAATTGCAACTAGAAGAGTTGGAAGAAATCAGGTTGCAGGTGTACGAGAACTCCAAGATTTATAAAGTTAAGGTTAAAAGATTCCATGATAGCAAGATAATGAAGAAGGAATTCCAGATTGGTCAGAAGGTGCTACTATTTAACTCCCGATTGAAGTTGATTTCAGGAAAGCTGAAGTCGAAGTGCGATGGACCATACATGGTCACTAATGTCTTCCCTTATGGAGTTGTAGAGATTCGAGGCATGAAAGATGACAGGACATTTAAGGTGAACAGGCAACAATGGAAGATTTTTTGTGAGAATCAGACCATTCAATCAGTTAAGCCAAGTTGCTACTTGATGACTTCAATACCTATTGCACCAATACCATTTGATGAGATAGACCCGGGATCCGAGCTGTAATAGCTCAGTTACATTTGCATTTGCATAACATAAATTCTCCACATTGAGGACAATGTTAATTTCAAAAGTGGGGAGTATTTGCATTTCATGCATGAGGTTTCATTCATATTTTTGTTTTAATTGTTGTATAATGTTGAAAATTGATGAGAGGCTACTTTAGAAAAGATGATCGACTTGATCAGGAGGAAAAGTTCAAAGTTTGAAAGGTTTGATTCACATAGGAAGTCATGGTTGGGTTACATTAACATCGGTTTGGAGTAATTTCAAGGTGAACAAAGCATCCAGGTGAGTTTTGAGCTTTATTCCTTTTTGTGTGCGCCACTCATGACATGGGAACCTTCCAGAACTTGATTGATTTCTCTGTGACACTAGATAAAACATATACACCAGTAGATATGATTTAGGCCTTCTTTGTCTTAGCTACTTATCCAAATGGTGTACCCTTACCTTAAATTATCCTTTGAACCCACCTTTGAGCCTTAGCCTTTTCTTGAATTTAAACCCAAGATTTAAAGCCTTTCTAGTCCAAAACTACACAAACCTAGACTTAAAGGGAAGTAAGGAGCATGGAATCAGTTAAAAAAAATCCAATTCTACTCACTGTTGGAATCGCGCAGCGGAATGTTTGCATGAACGGACAAAAACCAAGAGGGGAGGTGGGTGAATTGGTTTCTTAAAAAAAATTAGGTTTTAAAAATTTTCCCTAAATTTTACCGATTAAAATGTTGTGTAAACGTAAATAGGATAAGGATAGAGTCTTACACAGAAGATTTATACTGGTTCGGATCAAAAGACCCTACGTCCAGTTGCTAATCACTCAAACAGAGGATTAATGTTGTCATTATAATCAAAGTTATTACAAACAGATAACAATGGAAAATATAGAGTAATGAAAACACCTCTCTTGAGTCACACAAGAGATGAAGAACAACTTTCCCTAGAGATGGCACAACACACAATCCACTAAGAACTCCACTTAGTGATTCTTATCGCTTCTAGCCCACACCAGGTTCCAAAAGCCCCTTTTTCCTCCAACAAACAGTTCTCTGACAATCACAGCTCTTAACTTTTGTTTGCAAAAGGTTGTTCAATTTTCTAAGAGCCTTAGAGAACCTTAAGTAGATGAATTAGGGTTGGGGAATTGGGGATTTCCGAAACTTGGTGTATTGGGACTAGGGTTTTTGAAAATAGGTTTAATTCAAAGTTCAAAATGCAAATCTAACTGAAATAATCGATTATCTCACGTGTTAATCGATTATTACAGAGCCAAAATCAAGAGAAACCCTCAACGCACTGTTTTAATCGATTATTTGCCCTGTTAATCGATTAACAAGAGTGTTAATTGATTATTACAGAGACCTGATACAGAAAATGGTTTTTCTCTCTGTAATAATCGAATATTTGAGCCTTTAATCGATTAAACCCATGAGTATTTGATAAAAATGAGTTTTTGAAGCTTCTAAAGAGTAGACTATGTACAGGCTATCTTAGACTCTAATATTACAGACTCAAACTCATCAAAATAGAGTTGTTACACAAGAATACAAGTCTTCAACTCTCTAAGTTCTTTATTCTTGAATCATCATCAAAATCAACAAGCTTCATGTCCATGTAAGTTCAACATCAAGTCCTTGTATGTTCAACAATCTCCCCCTTTTTGATGATGATCAAAATTTTGTTTCAAATCCTTGTAATAACCTGTTTTATCTGTCACACTAACTAAAACATTAAACATACCAGATAATATTTAAATTCAATCATAAGAGGCTTTAAATATTTCTCCCCCTATTTTGATTATGATCAAAAATTAAGAGCTCCCCCTCAAAATATGCATAATTAGGAAATAACTCCCCTTCAAACAAAGCAAAAATACAAATTTTACAGAGAATTCATCAAATTTTTGAGGTTTAGACACATGATAATCTATTAATACCCTACATAATTGATTATAACATTTCATTTATACAAAAAGTTGTTTAATCATGCAAAATTTAAGCACTGTCTAATATTCCTAAGTCTCTTCTAAGATCATAGAATCTATCCTTGGGAAGAGGCTTAGTAAAAATATCCACTAATTGATGCTTTGTATCAACATACTCAATTTTACAGTTTCCTTTTCTTATATGAACTCTCAAGAAATGATGTCTAATTTCTATATGTTTAGTCCTTGAGTGCATTACTGGATTCTTAGTAAGATTGATTGCACTTGTATTATCACACATCAAAGGAATGTCATTTAGAAATATACTATAATCTTCTAGTTGTTGTTTCATCCACAAAATTTGTGCACAACAATTACCAGCTGCAATATATTCAGCTTTAGTGGTGGATAAAGCAACACATGCCTGTTTCTTAGAATGCCAAGATACTAATGATGATCCTAACAAATGACATGTCCCACTAGTACTTTTTCTATCTATTTTGCATCCACCATAATCAACATTAGAATAACCTATTAAACTAGTACAAGCTTCATATGGATGCCATAAACCAAAACCAGTAGTTCCTTTTAAATATTTTAACATTCTTTTTACTACAATTAAGTGAGATTGTTGTGGACATGCCTGAAATCTAGCACACACACATAGACAGAATGCATAATATCAGGTCTACTTGCAGTTAAGTATAACAGAGAACCTATCATACCTCTATACATGGATTGATTAATTTCCAAACCTGATTCATCCTTGTCTAAATAGCATGAAGCTCCCATGGGTGTGTTAGCTTCCTTTGAAGTGTCCATTCCAAAGTTTTTGAGAATCTCTTTGGAGTATTTGGTTTGAGAGACAAAAATGCCATCTTTAAGTTGCTTGATTTGAAGTCCAAGGAAGAACGTTAATTCTCCCATCATAGACATTTCAAATTCTCCCTGCATTATCTTAGCAAATTCTACACATAAAGAATTATCAGTTGATCCAAAAATGATATCATCAACATATACTTGAACCAATAAGATATGTTCTTTTACTTTCTTTATAAACAAAGTAGAATCAATTTTTCCTCTAGAAAAATCATTTGAAGTTAGAAAGCTACTTAATCTTTCATACCAAGACCTAGGAGCTTGTTGCAAACCATATAATGCTTTCTTCAATTTAAAGATATGATTAGGATAACTAAAATCCTCAAATCCAGGGGGTTGCTCCACATATACTTCTTCTTTAATAAACCCATTTAAAAATGCACTTTTAACATCCATTTGACATAATTTAAATTTCATCAATGATGCATAAGCAAGAAGTAGGCGTATAGCCTCTAACCTGGCAACAAGAGCATAAGTTTCATCATAATCAATACCTTCCTCCTAACAGTAACCTTTGGCAACAAGTCTGGCTTTATTCTTTGTTATATTTCCATCTTCATCAAGTTTTTTTATAAACACCCATTTAGTTCCAATTACTTGATGTGATTCTTCTCTTGGAATTAATTCCCATACTTGATTCCATTCAAATTGATTA
The DNA here is from genome assembly GCA_963425845.1 of Sphenostylis stenocarpa. Classification (NCBI taxonomy): domain Eukaryota; kingdom Viridiplantae; phylum Streptophyta; class Magnoliopsida; order Fabales; family Fabaceae; genus Sphenostylis; species Sphenostylis stenocarpa. The sequence goes on from OY731403.1 coordinate 70,096,867, forward strand.
AGTTCCTCTTGCATTGCTATGCACCATTGGTCATCTTTAAGCGCTTCCTCAACATTTTTGGGTTCTATCTGTGACACAAAAGCTACAGACATGCAGAAATTAGTCATATTTCTAGTTCTTACCCCTTTTGAGATATCACCAATAATATTGTCCATTGAAAGTCCTCTTGGTGATTGTCATTCTTTTGCTAATTCAGGTGTTTGAGAAGGCTCATTTTCTTCCAAATACAATTCATCAAGAGCCTCTCTTATGTACTCATCATCACCTGCAAGTTCTTTATTTGACTCAAGAGGATTTCCCCCAAGGTCTACAATTTCATCAAAAGTAACATGTATAGATTCTTCAACATTTAAGGTTCTTCTATTAAACACTCTATAAGCTTTGCTAGTTAATGAATAACCTAAGAAAATGCCTTCATCGGCTTTTGAGTCAAATTTTCCTAAGTTGTCCTTTCCATTATTTAACACAAAGCACTTACATCCAAATATTTTCAAATGAGCAACATTAGGCTTTCTACCATTTAACAATTCATAGGGAGTTGATTTTATAATTAGCCTAATGAGCATTATATTCAAAACATAACATGCAGTACTTACAGCATCAGCCCAAAAATATATTAGGAACATTTGATTCATTTAGCATTGTTCTAGAAAGTTCCTCTAGTGACCTATTTTTCCTTTCAACTACACCATTTTGTTGGGGAGTCCTAGGAGCAGAAAAATTATATAATATTCCATTTTCCTCACAATAATTTTCAAACCTTTCATTTTGAAACTCACCACCATGGTCACTTCTTAATACCTTAATTCTTAAGTCTTTTTCATTTTGAATTTGCTTTGCAAACTTCCTAAAGACCTTAAAAGCTTCACTTTTCATTGTTAAGAAAAACGTCCAAGTATATCTAGAAAAGTCATCAACAATCACAAGACCATAATAATTTCCACCAAAGCTTTTTATCCTAGAAGGACCAAATAAGTCTAAATGTAATAATTCTAAAGGTTTTGATGTGGAATTAACGTTCTTTGATTTAAATGATGATTTTACTTGTTTACCTTTTTGACATGCATCACATAACCTATCTTTTTCAAATTTTAACTTGGGCAAACCAACAACTAAATCCTTTGATATCAATTTGTTTAAATGATGCACATTTATATGAGCTGCTCTCTTATGCCATAACCATGGGTTTTCTTCCTTAACAACTAAGCATGTTATACTAGTATCATGTATACAATCCAAATCAATCAAGTATATGTTATTATGCCTAATGCCTTTCAATGCTACATTTTTGGAATCTATCAAATGTATGGTACAAAACTTACTTTCAAAGATTACCTTAAATCCTTTGGCACATAGTTGACTTATGCTAAGGAGATTATGCTTTAGCCCATTAACAAGAAGCACATCCTTAATCTCCAAAGTGTTTGCACCACCTATATTTCCAATTCCAAGAATCTTTCCTTTGTTGTTGTCCCCATAAGTTACATATCCTTGTTCTTTAGCTTTGAAACTCACAAATTTTGTTTTGTCTCTGGTCATATGTTTAGAGCATCCACTATCAAGATACCACATAGACTTCTTTGATTTGGAAGTTTCCTACAAAACAAGAACATAGTAAACTTAGGTCCCCATAATTTTTGGGTCCTTGGGGTTAAAGACAAACAAATTATTTAACTAAAGGAACCCAAATATATTTTCCTTTAGGAACACCAAAATGTTTGATTTTACATCTATTTGAAGTATGACCATGTTTCATACAATAAAAACATGCTTTAGATGTAGCTTTTGAATATGAGGCATTTCTAACAATAGATACTCTAGTTCCTTTTTCAACCCATACTCTTATATTTTTCATTTTAGGCTTTTTTAAAGGAACTTGATGGTTTACTCTATTTTGAGCTATAATAACTTTATCTTTATTATTATTACTTAATTCTTTTTCGGCTTTATCAAGCAAATGATTAAGTATATCAATGTCATATTCGTACTCTTTACAAGATGCACATGCTATATTCTTATCATCATTCTCATCTATAAATACAATTTTCGTTTCTAAGGTTTCTTTTTCCTCTAAACATGCAATTTTCGTTTTTAAGGACTCTACCTCCTTTTCAGATCTACTTAAACTCTTTTTCACAGCTTTGTATTCATTTTTCAAGTCCTTAAAGGCACTAAACAATTCATTATATGCATTTTGCAGTTCATCAAAATTATTTTCATCATCACTTGAAGATGAGTCAGAATCACTTACCTCAAAATCGGAAGATATATTGTCATTTGCCATTAAGCAAATATTGGCTTCAATTTCCGAGTCACTTGATTCTAAACTTGAATCACTATTGTCCCAAGCGATGCAGGCTTTCTTCTTGAAGAACATTTTGCCTTTGTTTTCTTCATTTTTCTTGTTTGGACATTCGGTCTTCACATGTCCTGTTTCACCACAACCATAACATTTGATATTTATAGAAGTATTTTCTCTTACCTTTCCTTTACCTTTGAATGGATGTCTTCCTTTGGCTTTCATGAATTTGGTAAACTTCTTAATCATGAGACTCAATTCTTCTTCTTCATTCTCCGAGTCTTCTTCTTCCTTTTTACTCTTACCTTTGGAAATTTCAGTTTTGAAGGCTAAGTTCCTCTTTTGATGTTGTCCTTCCTCATCATTTAGCCTTCCTAGCTCAAGCTCATGCTCTCTTAACTTTCCAAAGAGCGCCGCCATAGACATTATGGCAAGGTTTTGTGACTCCGAGATGGCCGTCACTTTAGGTTACCATTTCCTATCCAAAGATTTCAAGATTTTAACATTTAATTCATCAACGTCAAAAATTTTACCTAACCTGGTGAGATGGTTCACAATGTGTGTGAAACGCTTTTGAACGTCAAATATGGTTTCGCCTTGTTGCATTCAGAACATCTTATATTCTTGGATTAGAGAATTTTTTCATGTTCTCTTAACATCGTCGGTACCTTTGTGGGTCACTCTTAACATTTCCCACATTTCTTGAGCACTTTTACAAACGGAGATCCTGTAAAACTCATCAAGGGTTAAAGCAGATGAAATAAAATTTCTAGCCCTAACGTCAAATTGAGCTTTTCTATTTTCCTCCGCTGTCCATCTAGAAAATGGTTTAGGAATGTCTACTCCATTTTCAGAAATTTTAGGAATATAGGGACCGTTTAAAATAGCCTCCCAAACACATCTATCAACAGACTCTAAAAAGATTTGCATTCTAACTTTCCTGAAATGAAAATTTTGACCCGCAAAAAGTGGGGGTCTATTGATAGACGCACCTTCGGAAAACGTTTGATTTTGTCCGGGCATTTTTGAAAAATTTGAATGACTATCAAAGCAAGCTCTGATACCACTTGTTGGAATCGCGCAGCGGAATGTTTGCGTGAACGGACAAAAACCAACAGGGGGGGTGAATTGGTTTCTTAACAAAAATTAGGTTTTAAAAATTTTCCCCAAAATTTACCGATTAAAATGTTGTGTAAACGTAAATAAGATAAGGATAGAGTCTTACACAGAAGATTTATACTGTTTCGGATCAAAAGACCCTACGTCCAATTGCTAATCACTCAAACAGAGGATTAATGCTATCACTATAATCAAAGTTATTACAAATAGATAACAATGGAAAAGATAGAGTAATGAAAACACCTCTCTTGAGTTACACAAGAGATGAAGAACAGCTTTCCCTAGAGATGGCACAACACACAATCCACTAAGAACTCCACTTATTGATTCTGATCGCTTCTAGCCCACAACAGGTTCCAAAAGCCCCTTTTTCCTCCAACAAACAGTTCTCTGACAATCACAACTCTTAACTTTTGTTTGAAAAAGTTTGTTCAATTTTCTGAGAGCCTTAGAGAACCTTAAGTAGATGAATTAGGGTTTGGGAATTGGGGATTTTCGAAACTTGGTGTATTGGGACTAGGGTTTTCGAAAATAGGTTTAATTTGAAGTTCAAAATGCAAATCTGACTGAAATAATCGATTATCTCAAGTGTTAATCGATTATTACAGAGCCAAAATCAACAGAAACCCTCAACGCACTGTTTTAATCGATTATTTGCCCTGTTAATCGATTAACTGGCCTGTTAATTGATTAACAAGAGTGTTAATCGATTATTACAGAGAGCTAATACAGAAAATGGTTTTTCTCTCTGTAATAATCGATTATTTGACCCTTTAATTGATTAAACCCGTGAGTATTTGATAAAAATGAGTTTTTGAAGCTTCTAAAGAGTAGACTATGTACTGGCTATCTTAGACTCTAATATTACAGACTCAAACTCATCAAAACAGAGTTATTACACAAGAATACAAGTCTTCAACTCTCTAAGTTCTTTGTTCTTGAATCATAATCAAAATCAACAAGCTTCATGTCCATGTAAGTTCAACATCAAGTCCTTGTATGTTCAACACTCACCGCCAACAAGTCCGAAAAAAAATCATTTTGTTTGTGTGTCAAAACCATAAAAGAGCTCTAAAGGCACTCTAATATAAAGGCAACAAAACAAAAAGTTGCAACTAGAACAAATCTTCAAGGTACAATGATCCATGTTCTTTATTTTTCCTAAAGTCTTAGCTCACTTTCCTAAAATAATCTATCCTGAACCCTAGCCCCATTACAAGCCAAGCAAAAGTCCTATTGATCTACGAAGGTATGTGTTCTAATGGTGAAAATTTAGAGATCTTTCAAGCCTATGGTAAAGGATGATGTGATGATGAGCAAAATTTTTAGCATAAACACTTGAAAGATTAGAGTAAATACTTTAGCACGAGAGGATGTTCCCTTGAAATGAGTCCTGGAATCCTTAAAGAGTACTTGGGCATGATAATACTTTGTGAGTTATGATATTGATCTTTTTTATTCTCTCACTTTTAGTTGATGAAGTTTTCCTTGACTATTGTAGTTTTCAAAAGGTCAATAACATTTGCAATATTATTGTAGACCCCAAATCTTGCCCGGCCTCAAAATAAGAGCGGAAGACCTCCTATTCGAAGATGGACGAAGCCTAAAAAGCCACTAGGAGAGACTATTAGGCCCCATATTAGAGTAGGAAGGATTTTCTATACAAAAATAAGGATTTTTGCCTTCAGAGGTCAAGACCACCGTCTCGCTTTTCGGGACCGCCGTCTCAACCAATGGTAAGTCGAGACCGCCGTCTCGACCTTACCATTGGTGAGACCCCCCTCCCGTTTGGCGAGAAGGCCTTCTCGCCAAATGAGACCGTCGTCTCACCAAATGAGACCGTCGTCTCGCCAAACGAGACCGTCGTCTCGCCACTTATTCGAGTTGAGACCGCCATCCCGAATGGCGAGATCGTCATCTCGACCTGACATGCACGAATCCCTATAAATAAGGGGTCCTCTCCCCTTCATTTCACACAGTTCTTCCACCTTCCCTTCTACAATTTCTCAAAATTCTTCTCCTAGAGCCGCTCCGAAGCATTTCCGGAGTTTCTAAGTGTCTAAGAGAGCTTTTTTTATAGCATTTTCAAGTGAGATTCTGACGTTGTAAGAGCAAAGGGCTGCCAAAACACACCCTATTTTTCAAGAGAATTAATCAAAAGCTTGTTCCAGAGGTTTCTTCTCTCTCTCTCTCTCTCTTTTACTATCCTTTTATTTATATTAAATTGTGGAATAGTTATTAGGGCCATGTAGTCATCATTTTAATTCCGCGAATAAACAAGGTAAAAGCGTCTTTTTGAAAGTTTATCTATAAAATAACTGACCTGTCATAGGGAACCCGAAAGGGGCGTCGTAAGGGAACCAACACTTCCCTTACACATAACTAACTCCCTTACCCAACTCTGGTTTTAACGACCACAGTTGGTTTTTTCGAAAAAAAACCAACGCCTTTTCTCCCCTTTTTCGATATTTCTGGTAAAAACATCGGTGGCGACTCCATAAGAACCCTTTCAAACTTGTTCTTAGGTCAGCCCAGTTATCGGACGATCTAAGAACAACCTTTCAAAAAACCTCGCCCTTAGGTTCAGCCCGGTTATCGGACAACCTAAAGGCGTTGTAACCTCACCCATAAAAACACAAAAAATGGAAAGTCGGAACCATCGCATCACTCTGACTGCCTCTTTTTGACGGCGGCGAAAGATGGCGACTCCGCTGGGGTAGCCTATAGAGTTAATTCCATTTAGTGATAGGTCAGTTTAATAAATAAACTAAGAAATTTTGCTTTTACCCTACCTTGTATTATAACATGCTTTAATTACTTGTCTTTAATAACTGTTGTTTGTTTATTTTATGCAATTGTTTGAAATACAAACTGTACACAGACCTTTGCACACAACAGTTCCCTCTATACCCAGGGGCAAGTGAGAAATCCATAGGGAGTGGGTGGCAGGTACGGTTTGTCGTAGTGATGGCCATGTGCCCACCAGTATGATCGGAAACCACCACTCAAGGTGATAACCTTCCTCTTTTGGCACAAAGACTGACTATGGCCTTAGTGCTAAGCATGGTCGGAAGGTTGGAGAGTGGGGACCCTATAATGGGGGCACCTTGGGGGCCTAAGCCTTGGTGAGAACAGTTAGAACCTACCCTTGCCAATGCACTTTTCTGCAGGAAAACCCTACCTCGTGATTAAAATGACTTCTCGCCTGTTCGCGAATGAGTGAAATTGTATGTGCATTTGTTTGTTGCATTTGATTGCATAACATAACCAAACGAAAGAAAAATCACAAGAAACATTTTTTGCAATAAACACCCTTATCTCGGACAATCTGCCTTTTAGCTAGCCTGGTTTCAGGTTCTTTGTAAGCTAAGTAGCCACACAGACCGACAGAAGAGATAAGGGACGCTAAACATTATTCTTTCGCAATAAACCATTTTATCTCGGACAAGCTACCTTTTAGATAGCCTGGCTTCAGGTTCTTTGTAAGCTAAGTAGCCACACAGTCCGACAGAAGAGATAAAAGGCTCTAAAACCAAAATGAAAATAAAAACCCAAATCAAATAAATGGGACCTTGTTCATAAACATTAAATTCATAAACCATCCATATAGGTAGTTTTTTTTTTTTTTGAAAAAATAAATACACAAATACCATCATACATCATGTAGAAATAAAACATGATAAATGTTTAGGTAAAAACAAACACTCGCATTCATACCCACAATAAACATCATGTTCATAAATCATACAGTTTTGGTTTTTAGAAAATGGAGGGGATTAGTAGACAATTGAAGAAAGTAGACATTCCCCGGTACCATACTGAGAAGCTGGAACAGCTTAACGCAATAATGTTGTCAGAGGTCTACTCCGACTTAGAGAAATCCTACGGACGGATTCTCGACCTGTTGAATATCTGTGTAGATCCCATTTTTATCAGGGTTCTAGTTCATATTTGGAACTCTTGTCTGCACTGCTTCGAATTTTCGTAGATTGATTTGGTGCCTACTTTGGAGGAGTATGAGATTATGCTAAAATGGCCCAAATCAGCCGGGGTCCATATTCGCCACGGGGCATACACTTCTGCAGCACAAATTGCTGCCATCATCTGATTTCCATTCCAGTAGACTACCCTAATAGAAAAAGGGAACATCCAGGGTTGGAGAGTCTCAACTTTAGAAGACCATTTGTCCTCTTTGGCCGAAAAGGCAGAATGGACTGCTTTTAACAAAACCCTGGCCTTAATCATATTTGGAACAATCTTGCTTCCCTTCCATATCGACACAGTAGACCAAGCCATCCTGGACGCCTTATTCACCTAGAATGAATTAAGAGAAAAGTGAAAGATAAGGAGTTTTGGAGAGAAACAAAACTTTGAGGGAGACAACAACACAATAATAAGCTTTAGAATCTATGCAAAACTCTTGAAGACAAGTTTAGAAGTGTTTGGATTCGATTTTGGGTCCTCCTATATATAGGAAATACTTCCAACGGGTATAAACGGCTAGTTTCACAAGAATCAAAGCAAAAAAAGTTGTTGCCAACGAATAGTATATCTCAAATGTCGCAGGATAATCGATTATCACCCCCTGATAATTGATTATTTCTTCATCCCTGCCCAGAAAATACATGAATAATCGATTATCACTTGAGATAATTGATTATTCCAGAGAGAAATTACTAATTTGGGCCAATGAATTACAGATAATTGATTATCAGCCCAAATAATCGATTATTAGGGATGAATAATCGATTATTACTTGAAATAATCAATTATTTCAGAGAGTTTGGCACATTTATCATATATGAGACACTAAATAATCGATTATTACCCAAGATAATCGATTATTCTAGTATGAAATGGAAAGATTTCATAGTTTTACACATTTTAAGCAATTTCTAATATTCCTAAGTCTCTCCTAAGTTCATAGAATCTATCATTGGGAAGAGGTTTGGTAAATATGTTTGTTAACTGATGTTTTGTGTCTATATACTCAATTTTACAATTTCCTTTAGAAATGTGATCTCTTAAAAAATGATGCCTAATCTCAATGTGTTTGGTTCTAGAATGCATAACAAGATTCTTCGTGAGATTAATTGCACTTGTATTATCACACATTAAAGGAATGTCACTTAGAAAAATATTATAATCTTCTAGTTGTTGCTTCATCCATAGAATTTTAGCACAACAATTTCCAGTTGCAATATATTCAGCCTCAGTTGTGGATAAAGCAACACAGGCTTGTTTCTTAGTGCCACGAGACTAAGGATGATCCTAATAAGTGACAAGTACCACTAGTGCTTTTTCTATCTACTTTACAACATCCATAATCAGCATTAGAATAACTTAATAAGCTTGGAGAAGCTTCAGATGGGTACCATAAACCAAATCCTCGTAGTTCCTTTTAAATATTTTAATATTATTTTTACTGCAGTTAGATGAGATTCCTTTGGACATGCTTGAAATCTAGCACACACACATACAAATTGCATGATATTAGGTCAACTTGAAGTTAAATATAATAGAGAACCTATTATACCTCTATACATAGATTGATCTATTTCCAAACCTTATTCATCCTTATCTAGATAGTAGGACGTTCCCATTAGAGTGTGTGCAACTTTTGCATAATCCATTTCAAATTTCTTGAGAATCTCTTTGCAGTATTTGGTTTGTGACACAAAAGTGCCATCTTTAAGTTGCTTAAATTGAAGTCCAAGAAAGAAGGTTAATTCTCCCATCATTGACATTTCAAATTCACCCTGCATTATCTTAGCAAATCCTTCAGACAAGGAATTATCAATTGATCCAAAGATAATATCATCAACATATACTTGAACTAACATAATATGTTCTTTTACTTTCTTAATAAACAAAGTGGAATCAATTTGTCCTCTGGAAAAATCATTTGAAATTAGGAAATTACTTAACCATAAAGAGCTTTCTTTAATTTTAAAATATGATCAAGATATTTAAAATCTTCAAATCCAGGGGGTTGTTCCACATATACTTCCTCTTTGATAAACCCATTTAAAAATACACTTTCAACATCCATTTGATATAGTTTAAATTTCATTAATGAAGCATAAGCAAGAAGTAGGCGTATAGCCTCTAACCTGGCAACAGGAGCATAAGTTTCATCATAATCAATACCTTCCTCTTGACAATACCCCTTTGCCACAAGTCTAGCTTTATTCTATGTTATGTTTCTATCTTCATCAAGTTTGTTTCTAAATACCCATTTTGTTCCAATTACTTGATGGAATTCTTTTCTTGGAATTAATTCCCAAACTTGATTTCTTTCAAATTGATTGAGTTCTTCTTGCATTGCAATGCACCATTGATCATCTTTGAGTGCTTCCTCAACATTTTTGGGTTCAATCTATGAAGCAAAAGCTACAGACATACAGAAATTTGTCATATTTCTAGTACTTACCCCTTTTGAAATGTCACCAATTATATTTTCCATTGAAAGTCCTTTTGGTGGTTTCCATTCTTTTACCATCTTTGGTGGTTGTGATGATTCATATTCATTTAGGTACATTTCATCTAGTGCTTCTCTTATATATTCATCACCACCTGCAAATTCTTTATTTGACTCAAGAGGATTTCCCTCAAGGTCTACAATTTCATCAAAAGTAATATGTACAGACTCTTCAATGTTCTAGGTTCTTCTATTGAATACTCTATATGCTTTGCTAGAAATTGAATAACCTAAGAAGATAGCCTCATGGGCTTTTGAGTCAAATTTTCCTAAGTTATCTTTACCATTATTTAAAACAAAGCATTTACAACCAAATATTTTTAAATGTGAAACATTAGGCTTCCTTCCATTTAATAATTCATAAGGAGTTAATTTTATGATGGGCCTAATAAGCATCCTATTCAATACATAACATGCAATACTTACAGCATCAACCCAAAAGTATTTAGGAACATTTGAATTATTTATCATGGTTATAGCAAGTTCCTCTAGTGACCTATTTTTCCTTTCTACTACACCATTTTGTTAGGGAGTTCTAGGTGCAGAAAAATTATGCAAAATTTCATTTTCTTCATAATAATTTTCAAAATATTCATTTTGGAATTCCCCGCCATGGTCACTTCTTAACACTTTAATTTTTAAGTCTTTCTCATTTTGAATTTGTTTGGCAAACTTCCTAAAGACTTTAAAAGCCTCACTTTTCAATGTTAGGAAAAATGTCCAAGTAAATCTAGAAAAATCATCAACAATTACAAGAATATAATAATTTCCACCAAAACTTTTTATCCTAGATGGACCAAATAAATCTAAGTGTAAAAGTTATAAAGGTTTTGATGTGGAAATAACATTCTTAGATTTAAAAGATGATTTTACTTGTTTACCTTTTTGACATGCATCACATAATCTATCTTTTTCAAATTTTAACTTAGGCAAACCAGCAACTAAGTCATTTGATATTAGTTTGTTTAATTGATGCATATTTATATGAGCCGCTCTCTTATGCCATAACCATGGATTTTCTTCCTTAGCAACTAAGCATATTATATTAGCATTAGATACACAATCCAAGTCAATAAAATAAATATTTTTATGCCTAATACCTTTTAATGCTATATTTTCAGAATCCTTTAAATGAATGGTGCAAAACTTACTTTCAAAAATTACCTTAAATCCTTTATCACAAAGTTGACTTATACTTAAGAGATTGTGCTTTAGCCCATCAACAAGGAGCACATCATTTATCTCCAAAGTATTTGCACCACCAATATTTCCTGTTCCAAGGATTCTTCCTTTATTGTTGTTCCCATAGGTTACATATCCTTGTTCCTTTGCTTTGAAACTCATAAATTTCTTTTTATCTCCAGTCATATGTCTTGAACAACCACTGTCAAGATACCACATAGACTTCTTGGATTTTGAAGTTTCCTACAAAACAAGAACATAATAATCTTAGGTCCCCATAACTTTTGGTCCTTGGGGTTAGAGACAAGCAAATTATTTATCTATAGGAACCCAAACATATTTTCCCTTTGGAACACCAAAATGCTTAATTTTACACCTATTAGATGTATGTCCATGTTTCATACAATAGAAGCATGCATTAGATTTAATTCTTGAAAAAGATACAACTTTATTTTGAGAAGATTTAGATCATTTTTCAACCCATACCCTTCGAGTTCTATTTTTAAGCTTTTTCAATGGAACATGACAATTTACTTGAGTTTGTACATTAACTCCATCCTTGTAACAATCACTTAATTCTTTCTTTGCTTTTTCAAGTAAGTATCTAAGTATGTCACTTTCATATTCATATTCTTTACATAATACACATTCTATTTGTTTATTTCCTTTTTCCTCTAAATTTTTTATTTTAAAGATTCTACTTCTTATTCCGATTTATTCAAATTCTTTTTCAAAGATTTATATTCAGTTTTCAAATCTTTAAAAGCAGTAAATAGTTCTTGATATGCATTTTGTAAAACATCATAGTCATTTTCATCATCACTTGAAGAACAATCGGAATCACTTACCTCATAGTCGGAAGAAATATTATCATTTGCCATCAAGCAAAGATTTGCTTCAAGTTCCGAACTTGAGTCACTACCATCCCAAGCTATATAGGCTTTCTCTTTAAAGAATTTCTTTCCTCTATGATCATCACTTTTCTTGTTGAGACAATCGGATTTCACATGCCCTGTTTCACCACAACCATAACATTTAAAACTTAAAGAAGAACTTTCTTTTACCTTTCCCTTACCTTTGAAAGGTTGCTTCCCTTTAGCTTTCATGAACTTTGTAAATTTTTTTATCATAAGACTCAAGTTTTCATCTTCTTCATTTTCAAAGTCTTCTTCCTCGTTCTTGTTCTTGCTTTTTGAAATCTCGGTTTTGAAGGCAATGTTTCTTTTGACATTTTGGCCTTCTTCACCATTTAGTCTTCCAAGTTCTAGTTCATGCTCTCTTAACTTTCCCAAGAGAATTACCATAGTCAAGTAGCAAGATTTTGTGACTTTGTGATGGAAATCACCTTTGGTTGCCATTTCCTATCCAAAGATTTAATAATTTTCACATTTAATTCATCAGTATCAAAAATCTTACCTAGCCCAGTGAGATGATTGACAATATGAGTAAAACGCTTTTGAACGTCAAAGATCGTTTCTCCTTGTTGCATTTGAAACATCTCATATTCTTGAATCAAGGAATTTTTCCTTGCTCTTTTAACATCATCGGTACCTTCATGGGTTACTCTTAACATTTCCCACATTTCTTGAGCACTCTTGCAGACTAAAATTCTATAAAATTCATCAAGAGTTAAAGCAGATGAAATTATATTCCTAGCCCTAACATCATATTGAGCTTTACTATTTTCTTCTGCAGTCCATCTAGAAAATGTTTTAGGTTCTTCTACATCATTTACAGTAACTTCGGGAATAAAAGGACCATTTACAATGGCATTCCATACACCCCTATCAACAGACTCTAAAAATATTTGCATTCTTACTTTCCAAAAAGGATAATTTTGCCTCACAAAAAGTGGGGGTCTGTTGATAGAAGCACCCTCGGCAAAGGTTTGGTTTTGTCTGGCCATTTTCAAAATATCACTTATTAGAATCGCACAGCGGAATATTCGCGTTTAGGGACACAACCAAGAGGGGGGTGAATTGGTTTAGAATAAAAATTAGGTTTTTAAGATTTTTCCCAAATTTCACTAATTAAAATACTTGTAAAGTAAAGAGAGAAACGATAAGAAGATTACACAAGTGTTTTATACTGGTTCGGATCAAAAGACCCTACGTCCAGTTGCTAATCACTTTAAAAGAGAATTAACGTTGTCACTATAATCACAGTTCAAACAAATTACAAATACAATGATAAAGATTATAAAACACCTCTCTTGAGTCACACAAGAGATGAGCACCTCCTTTGAATCCACAAAGGATGAACAACAACTTTTCCTAGAGATGGCACAACACACAATCCACCAAGAGTCCCACTCAGTGATTCTTATCGCTTCTAGCCCACACTAGGTTTCAAAAGCCCCTTTTTCTTCCTTACATAAAGTTCTCTAGCAATCACAACGCTTAAATTTTGTATAAAAAAGGTTTTTTATTATGCAGAGAGCCTTATAAAACCTTAAGCAGATAGATTTGTGTCTGGGGAATAGAAGATTTCAAAAATAGAAGAATTGGGAATAAGGTTTTCGTAAATTGGTCCAAATTTGAAATTCAAAATTAAAAACTCATAACAGATGTAGATAATCGATTATCATAAGTGATAATCGATTATTACAGAACCATTTTCGTAGAGGAGTAAAACAGGACCAAGATAATCGATTATCTGGCTTGATAATAAATTATTCCAGAAATTTCAAACTAGGATAATCGATTATCAACCCAGATAATCGATTATTCCAACAAGGTTTTCAGCAAACAGGTTTCAAAGCATGATAATCGATTATTCTGAGTGATAATTGATTATTACATAGTGGTTTTGATAAAAATGAATTTTCAGAGGATGGACAATGTGCTAGTGTACACCCCAAATCTTGCCCATCCTAAAAAGTAAAATAAAATAAAATAAAAAATAATAAGAACATTCTGGCGAGAAGACCTTCCCAAATGGCGAGAAGGCCTTCCCGAATGGCGAGAAGGCGAAATGGTGGGGGCGAGAAGGCCTTCCCGAATGGCGAGAGGGCCTTCCTGAAATCCTAGATGGCCATCCCGACCTAACACTTTTTCCTATAAATAGGAGCCTCATTCCACCCATTTTCACACACCATTCACTCCTACCACTCTCTAGGAAGCCTTTTGGCACTTTAGAGTGACTCTGAGTATTTTTCTAGAGTTCGAGTGAGCTTTCCGATTTTCGTTAAGGTAGAAATCGGTTAAGGATGTCTCCTTTTTTTGAGATATTCGGCCCTCAGTAGAGTGACACCTTTATTTTTTGATCTAGTGAGGAGTGTCTCTTTAGAGTGTGGGGACTTCCAAAAAGCATCCTCAAGTTCAATATTTATGAAAGTTCGCTTCGGAGGTTCTCCTTCATATCTCTTATCTTTTATTGCTTTCTTTTAGTGTTTCCATTGTATGCATTAGATATTAGAATCATGTAGATAGCTACTTAAATTCTGTAATAAATAAATAGGGTAGAAGCATAATTTTATTGTCTTTATTTTAAGAATAGTCCATCATAGGGAACCCGAAAGGGGCATTGTGGGGGTGCTAATACCTTCCCCACACGTAACTAACTCCCTTACGCGAATCTGGTTATAATGGCCAAAGTTGGTTTTTCAAAAACCACTGCCTTCTTTTTTTCCTTTTCTGATGTTTTCGATAAAAACATCGGTGGCGACTCCATAAGAACCCATTCAAAAATCTTGCTCTTAGGTCCAGCCCGATTATTGGACGATCTAAGAGCTCTCTTTCGAAAACCTCGCCCTTAGGTCTAGCCCGGTTATCGGACAGCCTAAAGGCATTGTAGCGTCACACTTTTAAAATGCGAAACTGAAGTCGGAACCATCATGTCGCTCCGACCGCCTCTTTTGATGGTGGCGACAGATGGCGACTCCGCTGGGGAAGCTAGAGAGTTGATCCCATTTAATGATGGACTAGTTTGATAAATAAAAGACTTAAAAATTTCGCTTTTACCCTACCTTGCTTTATAACACGTTTATTTGTTTGGCTTTAATAACTGTTGTTTGTTTATTTTACGCAATTGTTTGAAATACAAATTGTACACAAACCCTTGCATACAACAGTTCCCCCTATACCCGGGGGCAAGAGAGAAATCCATAGGGAGTGGGTGGCAGGTACGATTTGCCGTAGTGAGGGCCATGTGCCCACCGGTATGATCGGAAATCACCACTCAAGGTGATAACCTTCCTCTTTTGGCACAAAGACTGACTATGGCCTTAGTGCTAAGCATGGTCAGAAGGCTGGAGAGTGGGGACCCTATAATGGGGGCACCTTAGGGGCCTAAGCCTTGGTGAGAACAGTTAGAACCTACCCTTTCCAACGCACTTTTCTGCAGGAAAATCCTACCTCATGATTAAATAGTCTTCTCACGTGTTCGCGGATGAGTGAATTTTGTGTGCATTTGATTGTTGCATTTGATTTCATAGCATAACCAAACAACGGATAAAAGCAAAAAAACCACAAAAATATTTTCGCAATAAACAACCTTATCTCAGACAGTCTTCATTTAAGTTAGCCTAGTTTTAGGTTCTTTGTAAGCTAAGTAGCCATGTTGACCTACAGAAGAGATAAGGGGTCATAAGAACAGATAAAAACCTTTCTTTTTGAGATAAACGACTTTATCTCGGATAGTCTTCATTTAAGCTAGTCTGATTTTAGGTTCTTTATAAGCTAAGTAGCCACGTTGACCAACAGAAGAGATAAATGGTAAAAATAATAATAACAACCAAAAAAGCAATAATCACAAAAACATAATACAATAATTTTGATAAAATCAAAACATTCATTACAAAATAAAAATTAAATGATAAAATGATTTTGACAAAGTGCAAGGATAGTCAATTTGTCTAGTGTGCACTTGGGCATCACGTTCAAGGATGACCCGTTATCCACAAGAACTTTGGCGATGAGGTATTCCTTGCACTTGATTGAAATGTGCAAGGGCTGGTTGTGGTTCGACCCCTCGAGGGGTAGTTCTTCCTTTGTGAAGGTGAGGTGATCGCTTGCCATGATGTGACCGACAATCCTCTCAACCTTTTCTTGGGATATAGTGTGAGGTACATGCGCTTCGCTCAAGACCTTCAGCAGGGCGTTTCTGTGCGGTTCTGAGCTCATCATTAGAGATAACAATGTTATCTTCGCAGGTGTGTGATTGAGCTGGTCTATAATGGAATACTCGCTTTGTCTTATAAACTGGAGTAATTCTTCTGTCTCCTCCTTGGATTCCTTATTTTCTTTTTCCTCTTCGATCTTTTTATTTTTTCCTTTATTTTTGGGGACATCTTCTTGTGAGTCCTTGGGGGAGTAGACTCTTCCACTTCTAGTCATGCCCCCAATGCCGGCTATATTCGTGATATCCTCTTTTATTGGTGAAGATTCCCCGTATCTCCACGGTACAACTTTATTTAACTCGTAGGGGAAAGGACGTGGCATAAATAGTCGCACTGGTGTCCTTGCCCCCTCTTCCTTATTTTTGAGGACCAACGGTCGAGGCTTATTTTCCTCTCGTGATGAGTCGACCGTTGGAGAAAGCTTGATTAGGAGTGGCTTTCTCTCCATTCTTCTGATTTGGAAGACGTGTCAGTTAATCCTTCCTTTTTATTATCTTATTTATTAAGCGTGAAAGGAGGGGAAATTAAATATGCAGATGAATGATATGCATGCAAGTAGACAACTGTTGAATAAAGGAAAATTTTCATTTATCTGTTGGAAGGTGTACATTCCCCTATTCCATACTATGAAGCAACTTTTGGCAAAAACGGAAAAGCCTAAAGAAATCCACAGGCGGGTCTTGATCTCTATGTAATTCCCTTTCGGCTTCCCGGACATGACGAGCGAGTGCTTCCCTTTGCTTTTGGACTGCCTGACTCATATCTTCGCTTTACTTTTGAGCCTCTTTGATCTTCGCCTCTTGATGGACGACCAAGGCTTGTAGTTCACCTAGTTTTGCAAGGGCTCGGTCCTTTTCTTGTAGTACTTGGCCGTACTGAGCTAGCCTATCTCTTTCTTTGCAGCATAGCTTAGTGAGACTTTTGTTGAGCCTCCGATTGGCCTCCCGCTCTTATCGTATTTCTGACCGAGTCTTGGTGAGGTCTTGCAACAAGTCCTTGGTCGTTTGAGCCTGTTTTGCTGATTTGGCCTCAAGGCGTGCTGATTTGGTAATTATTTCTTGAAGTTGGCTATCCGAGCTGGTTCTGGCAGTTTTGGATGCTCGGATAGCTTGCTCATTAGAGTCAGCACACTGGTCCTTGAGGCGCTCTATTTCATGATCCTTTTTCTTGCATTGCCTTTGAAGACCATCAATGGTGAGGATAGATTCTTGTTCTCTTTCTTCAAGGGCCCTCATCTGGGCTCCCATGATTTCTATCCTCTGGGTCAAGGCATTGACTTGAGCCCGCAACTCTTCACTATTGGCATTTGTAATGAGTGAGGTGGATGGTTGAGACATCCCTCTTCTTTTTCTCCACACCTCATAGTCACTGGAGACAGCTACTCGAGCTTTTCCTAGCTCTCTATCTCCCATAAAGACTGGTTTCTCCCATGCTTTTCTCACAGCTAGTGAGTTGGCGATCGTGCATGGGTCTCCGAAGAAACACAGTCCTCCGAGTTCCCCTCGAGAAATGGTAGTTTGGGTCCTCATGAGCTGCCTCATAACTACTCTAGGTGAGTAGCCTATGCAACCCCTGAGTCCTATCAAGGGTACGTTCGGATAGTCTCCACATCTGATGAGGACTAGACCGGGTCAGAACCAAGGGCAAACCTAGGATAAATTGTTGGCGCCCGAGTGTTCCAACTCGTCCTTCCATTTTGAAGTTAAGCATCCTTGGAGGGGGATCCTCTAGAAGCTCCTCAAAGGATCGGGGAACATCCCCATGTGACTAGAGGCGTAAAAATGTGTAATGCCCCACACAAAGAGTAGTGAAGAGCAGCAACAGAGTGTTTTGCCTTGCTTCTGGTGGCAGAATTCCACCGAGAGCAAGGTGTCGGCAAGAATTGTAGGCAAGGGACTCTTCGAGTTCACGTCCCAGGCGAAGAAGGCATCCATGACGGCTTGATCCACTATGTCGAGGTGGAGGGGAAACAAGATTGTTCCGAATATTATTAAGGCCAGGGTTTTGTTAAAAGCGACCCATTCTGCCCTTTCAACCAAATCGGACAGATGGTCTTCTAACATTGAGACCTTCCAACCCTGGATGTTCCCTTTTCCTATCAGGGTGGTCTGCCGGAATGGTAGTTGAATGATGGCAGCGACTTGTGCTGCAGGAGTGTATGCCTCGTGACGTATATGGACCCCGGCTGATTTGGGCCATTTCAACATGATTTCGTACTCCTCCAAGGTGGGCACCATATCAAACTGCAGAAATTCGAAGCAACGCAGACTGGAGTTCTAGAAGTGAACTAATACCCTGACGAAAACTTGGTCAACACAGATCTTCAGCAGGTCGAAAATCTGTCCATAGGAGTTTTCAAAGTCGGAGCGGACCTCCGGTGGCATTACCGCGCAAACCCCTTCCAATTTTTCAGCATGGTATCGGGGAATGTCCACCTTCTTCAGTTGTCTACTAGTCCCCTCCATTTTCTAAAACCAAAATGCATGTTTTATGAAAATGATGCTTATTGAATGAATGCGAGTGTTTATTTTTTTTATCATGTTTTGTATGATATTTGCGTATATTTTTTTGAAAAATAAACTACCTATATGGGGGTAATATTTTTGAACCAGGTCCCATTTATTGTTTTAAATTGAATTTTTTTTAATTTTTTTTAATTTTATAGCCTTTTATCTCTTCTGTCGGACTGCGTGGCTACTTAGCTTACAAAGAACCTGAAACCATGCTAGCTAAAAGGCAGACTATCCAAGATAAAAAATGGCTTTATGCAAAAGAATAGTTTACATCCCTTATCTCTTTTGTCCAACTGCGTGGCTACTTAGCTTACAAAGAACCTGAAACCAGGCTAGCTAAAAGGTAGACTGTCCGAGATAAGGGTGTTTATTGCGAAAGAATTTTTGTGTGATTTTTCCGTTGTTTGGTTATGCTATGCAACAAACAAATGCAATAAATAGATGCACACGCAATTCGATCATCCATGAACAGGCGAGAAGTCGTTTTAATCACGAGGTAGGGTTTTCCTGCAGAAAAGTGCATTGGCGAAGGTAGGTTCTAACTGTTCTCACCAAGGCTAAGGCCCCCAAGGTGCCCCCCATTATAGGGTCCCCACTCTCCAGCCTTCCGACCATTCTTAGCACTAAGGTCATAGTCAGTCTTTGTGCCAAAAGAGGAAGATTATCACCTTGAGTGGTGGTTTTCGATCACATTGGTGGGCACAAGGTCATCACTATAGCGAATCGTACCTGCCACCCACTCCCTATGGATTTCTCACTTGCCCCCGGGTATAGAGGGAACTGCTATGTGCAAGGGTTTGTGTACAATTTGTATTTCAAACAATTGCGTAAGTATAAACAAACAACAGTTATTAAAGCCAAGCATTAAAACATGTTATAATACAAAGTGGGTAAAAGCGTAATTTTCTTGGTTTATTTATTTTTAGGCTAGCCCATCACTAAATGGGATCAACTCTCTAGGCTTCCCCAGTGAAGTCGCCATCTGTCGCCGTCGTCAAAACAAGGCATTCGGAGCGACGCGATGGTTGCGACTTTCCAATTTTCGCGTTTTTATTTGTGTGGTTACAACGCCTTTAGGTTGTCCGATAACCGGGCTGAACCTAGGGGCGAGGTTTTCGAAAGGGTGTTCTTGGATTGTCCGATAACCGGGCTAAACCAAGAACTAGTTTTTGAAGGGTTCTTTTGGAGTCGCCACCGACATTTTTACCGGAAACATCGGAAAAGGAGTAAAAAAGCATTGGTTTTCGAAAAACCAACTTTGGTCATTAGAACCAGAGTTGGGTAAGGGAGTTAGTTACGTGTAAGGGAAGTGTTAGTTCCCTTACGACGCCCCTTTCGGGTTCCCTATGATAGGCCAGCTACTTTTGAATAAATAAACTGATGAAAAATACGTTTTTACCCTTTTATTTGTGGAATTTAATATTATGACTACATGGCCCTAATATCTATTGCATAATTAAAATTAAAGCGGTAAAGTACAGAGAGAGAGTATAGAAACCTCCGAAGCAAGCTTTCTATTAATTCTTTGAAATTAGGGTGCTTTTTGGCAGCCCTTCACTCTTTACAGCGCTGGAATCTCTTGAAAACACTATAAAACACTCTAGAAAGCTCTCAGAAACTCCGGAAATGCTTCGGAGGGGTTCTAGAAAGAGAATTTGAAGAATTGCCTTGAGAGAGAATGGAAGAACTGTGTGAAATGAGGGGAATGGCACGACTATTTATAGGGATTCGCGCCTGTCAGGTCGAGACGGCCGTCTCGCCATTCGAGACGGCCGTCTCGCCTTGCAAGAATGGCGAGACGGCCGTCTCGCCAAACGAGACAGCGGTCTTGCCACTTGCGCATGGCGAGACGACAGTCTCGACCTTAAAAGGCGAAAATCCTTATTTTTTTGCCAAAAATCCCTCCTATCCTAGTATGGGGCCTAATAGTCTCTCCCAGTGGCTTCTTAGCCGTCATCCATCTTCGAATAGAAGGTCTTCTGGTCTTTATTATGAGACCGGACAAGATTTAGGGTCTTTATTATGATAGTCTTTCCCAAACACAATCATACATCATGTTAGGAAATAAAACATGATAATGTTTAGGAAAAAACAAACACTTGCATACATGCATCCACCAATCTTCATCCTCATAACATGCATCTAGTAGTAGGCAGTTGAAGAAAGTGGACATTCCTCAATAAAGAAAAATGCATAGAAATTTTAACCCGCTTATGATTTCCTTTAGGCTTTCCGCTTTTAAAAATGTGCTTCGAAGAATTGCATTGAGGAGTGTACACCTTCTAGATGAAATAAATAAAATTGTTTGTTTTCATCATCCCCTCGACTGTCTATTGCATTCATAATTTGCATACATTCATCCTCACTTTAACAATAATAACATAATAAAAAGAGAGGATTAGTCGATGTGCTTTCCACGAATCGAAATAAGATGAAGAGAAAACATTTTGTCATCATGTTTTCCCCAATGGTTGACCCGCCTAAGAAGGATAATAAGCCTCAACCATCGGTCATCTGAGTAAATAAGGAAGAGGGGGCAAGGATGTCGTTACATTTGTTCACGCCTCGAATCGAATAAGGTGGTACCGTGGAGATACCAAAAACATCGCCCATTAACAAGGATATCTCCAGCATAACCGACATTGGGGGGCAGGATTAGAAGTAGAAGAATCTACTCCCCCGATGAGCTACAAGACAATGCTCCCAAGAATAAAGGAAAAATAATAAGATCGAAGAGAAACATAATGCAAAGAGGAAATTGAATAGACTTTGGATTCACGATGTTGAGGCAGTTCTTTCAACTCTCCACCAAAGAGACAAACTCACGGTAGGTGACAAGCTGGTCATGGTTCAAGCTAAAGACGACATTCGAATAAGCCAGTCGTCTGCCCTACCTTGAATGAAAGCGGCCGAAGGGGACCTTTGAAATATCTTTTACCAATATGAAAAGACTTCCCCAACAATATGACGGTGACCCACATGATGAGGTAATATGGATGCCGCCCAAACCAAGGGCTCATTAGAAACTCTTAAGGAATAAGGGAGCCACATTTTAAAGACAATCCTTTAAAGCATTACCCTACAAAGGATCAAGCTGCACGGAGAAAAGGGAAGTCTCCCCTCCATACCTTGAATCAGATTTTCCCAAATAGAGGGGTTCAAGCGTCAAAAGAGACTTTAGTCATTAGGTGTTCTCCTTTTGATTCTTAGGGTTTGTAAATCCAATGACTATTAGAGATTACTCCTCAAGGCTAGTCCGACCCTCGAGCATTGTAGGGCACATATTTCCCTATTAATTATAAAGAATGTTATTCTTACTATCTTCTTCTCTTCTTGCTATTCATATATAAACCTCATTAATAACCATATTTAAGCAAACGTTTTCAAAACGCGTCAAAGTAATCAAACTGTGCCATTGACAAAAATAAAAGTCAAATCCATCATCACTGATTGACTAGAAACACAAAATAAGGTTCCACCTCATCATAATAAAGTCGTGTTTCACCAATGTTGTGCAAAGAGAAAAGAAAATCAAAAGAAGCCCATAGAAGCCAAAGGCTAAAAAGAGAGGGCAAGATACCCGGTAGGAAACCCACCAAAGGGGGCTACGCAAAAGTTAGGGTAAACCCGCTAGGAAACCCGAACAACCATAAAGGGTAGCCTAGGAAAAAATTAGGGTTACAAAATAAAGTCCGCTAGGTTTCCAAAGCAAGAAAAAAGAAACCTAGACAAAAGTTAGGACAAAACAAAACAAATATCCTAGGCTAAAAACCCAGAGGGTGGACTAGGGAAATAAATTAGTCATAGCAAGCGCCATAGAATAAGACGCCACTCCATAAACAAAACGTTGTTTAAATTAGCCTAAACACTCTAACCAACATTGGATAGCCTATTAGAATTGCGCATCGGAATGTTTGCGTTTCTGGACAAAAACAAAGAGGGGGGGGGTGAATTGGTTTCTTAACAAAAATTAGGGTTTTAAAAATTTCTCCAAATTTCACCGATTAAAATGCTGTGTAAAGTAAATAGAGCAAGGATAGAGTATTACACAGATGATTTATACTGGTTCGGATCAAAAGATCCTACGTCCAGTTGCTAATCACTCAAACAGAGGATTAACGTTGTCACTATAATCACAGTTATACAATCAGATTACAAATAAGAAGATAAGGTAAAGAATACACCTCTCTTGAGTTACACAGAGATGAACACCTCCTTTGAATCCCACAAAGGATGAAGAACAGCTTTCCCTAGAGATGGAACAACACACAATCCACCAAGAAAACCCACTTAGTGATTCTTATCGCTTCTAGCCCACACTAGGTTCCAAAAGCCCCTTTTTCCTCCAACAAACAGTTCTCTGGCAGTCACAACTCTCAACTTTTGTTTGAAAAAGGTTGTTCTATTTGCAGAGAGCCTTAGAGAACCTTAAGTAGTGAGATTAGGGTTTGGGAAATGGGGATTTTCGAAAACAGATGAATTGGGAATAGGGTTTTCGAAACTTGGTCCAATTTTGAACTTCAAAACAAATATCTTACTGAAAAAATCTATTAACTTGAGTCTTAATCGATTATTCCAGAGCCAAATTCACCTGGAACCCAAAACTACTTAGTTTAATCGATTATCCGAGCAATTAATCGATTAACAGTCCTGTTAATCGATTAACGAGGCTTTAATCGATTATTCCGAGAGCAGATGCTTGAAAAATGGTTTTCTCTCTAT